>QODF01000026.1:4680407-5015252 GCA_024372805.1 Oostethus manadensis | reverse complement strand
ATATATATATATATAATATTAATATATCTATTAAAAGGTCATCTGCACACACACAATCAATGGGACGTACACTTCAGTAGTTGCAACTTCTTCCCAAATGACCAATGAACATTTCACATTGCATGTTGGACCCCATGCAAAAAGTCACCACTGACAAATTAAAGTTTCTCTCAATTGTTTACACACACTTTCTAAAGCATGCCTGATACTCTATGAACACACACACACACAAACAAACACCCTCATTCCCTCACTAATAAAGTTATTTCTTCTCAAAATGATATTTTGTTTTCATAGAATACACACAACCCATAGTTAAATAAACATTTGCAAAGAAACAGTTGGAGTTGCTCAATGGAAAACACTAATGAATGGAAACACACTTTATTCATTAGAATGACTTTTTTCTTCAATCTTACACTAACAGTCTGCACATAAGTCAAATATTTTACAATATTCTTTTATACTTAGAACACACAAATACACGGTAAAAAAGGTAATTTATTTTCCCCGCTAAAACAATATACACAGTGCGGCACATACAACAACATCATTTACTCTATACATCAACTGGTGTATGCCCACATGTGTCTTCTGGAGAAGGTTATGCATGTTTGTGGATGTTGGTCGTGAAAAATTCCTCAATAGGATTAAGAAATGGAGACTATGAAGACATAAATGGAGACATAAACAACTAAAAAGCGTGGGTGTGCATCCCAGTGTTGCAGGGGTCAATGATTATGATCACGACAGCAAAGTTTTTAAGGGATAGGGGTAGAACTGGGATTCAGTTCATATGCATCATCTCTTGTAAGCTTCTATAAAACACCAATGTTTTATTTGGATTGTTGGCAGCTTGAGGAACACATATGCAGTAATCGTAATGTCTAATCAGCTTCTTCACATGGCACACCTGTGATGTGGATGGATGGATTATTCTGGAAAAGGAGAAGAGCTCCACAACACACAAAAAAAGATTGTGGAGGTCATTGCACAAAAGATAGGAGCAATAATTCTAATTATTATAATATCTTTTTTAAAGCAAGGGCGTCCAGACATTTTCCACCGAGGGCTATATTTAAATGCAAAGCTTTGATTTGTTATTAGGATCAACGTTTAGCTTCTCGTCTTTACATTTTGCTTTTTATTTGTTGAATTTTAGTTCTACAAAAAACAAGCTAATATCCCCTCTGCTGCACCCCTGGTTTAGTGTATATGTTGTCCTCCCGACATTTCTGTTTTTGAATAGTACCGGTTGTAAGTCAGTTATGGAATAATGATGAAAACAATATCATAGTTAAATAGCCACAAGATAAATCTTATGTTTTCATAGGAACTGTGCTCAGACAAAGTAAAAGTGCTTCAGTGAGGATGAAAAAAGCCTGCCATTTATCAGCGTTTGTGGTTAAGGCAAAGCTTTTAAAGCAGTTTTTTTCTCTGGCTAATAAAGGAAACAAGCACCCTGTATTTTGTGACATTTACGAGTGTTGGAGCAGAAAACAAATGTCCCACTGTGGACTTCTAATTGCGTCCTGTCAGTCCACAAAAATGTAAAAACATTGGCTATTAAAATGTTCTAACAAACTTGTCTAGACCACTTTGTCACTTTGATTTTCTTGATGTTTTCACGTGTTAAAACTTTTCTATTTTACCGGGACTGGACATACACCTGATTTTGTGCTGGAAAGCAGGCGCTGAAAGTTAAACACATTTGTGATTCTTCCGTGTCAGTTTTATGTGTTTTGTTATGTTTCCTCCAAGTCCCTAAAGCTAAAGCAATAGGTCGTTAGCACAGCATGTCTGCTTGTTTGTTTTACGGTCGAGCCAAGCCGCAAATGTTAGCCTGATGCATGATTTTGACCATAACCCCGGTCACGACAGAGACGAAAGCATGGCACACACAAAAGACATATGCAAACTTTACCTTCAAAGAGGGAGGAAACAGGTTTCAGGTTGAATTTTGAACACCAAGAGCAGAGTTGTCCCGTGAATCCGAAGACCATTTCAGCAACACCCTGCTCGCTGAATTGTCTATGTTTACATGCACACATCACAGTCCCTTGTACTGTACTGTATATCGTGGTTAATAGGTTCCAGACCCAACCGCAATAGATGAATTTCTGCAAAAGGGGATTCAGTGTTAATAAATGAAACATTTTTGTAGTTAGAGCATGCTGTGACCTTTTGTATGACTGCCTAAATGTTTTTTTTCACTATTATTAGAGCCTGTAGACATGAAATACAACTACGGTCACTATTAATTTTTCTTTACACCCGGGATCAGTTATCCTCCAATTTATTTATTTATTCTAAACTTAAAGGGTGTGTTGGAATCTAATCCAATCTAATCCAATTGTATTTATATAGCACGATGTAAATACACAAAGTTTCCAAAGTGCTGCACAGCAGATAAAAATAGAATAAATAACACAGTAGATGCACAATAAAACAAAAAAACTCAATAGAATAAAATCAAATAAATCAAGGTAAAACAAAAATAAAATCGATAAGATAAAATGACAAGGGCAAGCTCATTTTGTGCCCAATAGTTAACCACAACAATGACCACGCCATCTGCCACAGACCATGGCCTCAGCCACGGCATTAGCCACCACAAGGGGGCGCTTCACCGTGGTTGAGCAATTAACACAGGGGTTAAAATGAGTGACACCGTTTTACTGGCATTTACTTGACTGTATTACTTTACTTGTGCAGTAATTCCATTACTCTTTTATTTTCCATCCTCTAACCATTTCATTATCTTTATTATTTGGATGAAATCATTGTGGGGTTTTTGTAGTGCAGACGGCTTCTCCTCCTCACCCGGTCACTCTATGCTCAAGTTTACATACATACATTACATGTATGTGTGATGATTGAGTGTGGAGCGTATGAGGAGGCATTGGGGCATTGCTTTTAAGTCTGTTGAGATGTTTGGGTTGCATTTCATGTGTTTTAAAAAAAATAGTTTGAATACAGTGTAGCTTGATTTGATACAGGGCTTGGTTGTGTCAGGGCATAGTGTTAGAACTGGAAAAACACACACATATACATATACTGTATATATGTGTGTATGTGTATATACACTGCTCAAAAAAAATTAGAGGAACACTTTTAATCAGAGAATAGTAACCTCTCAGTCAAAGGGGGATATTGTGGGATATTGATCAGGTCAGTTAAGTAGCAGGGGGGGGTTGTTAATCAGTTTCAGCTGCTTTGCTGTTAATGAAATCAACAACAGGTGCATCAGAGGGGCAACAATGAGACAGACCCCAAAACAGGAATGGTTTTCCTTGGCTCAACATCTCTGTTGATAGCATGGTGCGGTACCTGGACGCTACAGAGGTTGCACAAGTAGTCCAACCCCTCTAGGATGGCACAACAATACGTAAGGTTGCAAGACGGTTTGCTGTGTCTCCCAGCACAGTCTCAAGACCATAGAGGAGATTCCAGGAGACAGGTAGCTAATCCAGGAGAGCTGGACTGGGCCGTAGAAGGTCCTTAAACACTCAGCAGGATCGGTATCTGCTCCTTTGTGCAAGGAGGAACAGGATGAGCACTGCCAGAGCCCTACAAAATGACCTCCAGCAGGACACTGGTGTGAATGTTTTGGACCAAACAATCAGAAAAAGGCTCCATGAGGGTGGCCTGAGGGCCCGACGTCCTGTAGTGTGCCCTGTGTTCACTGCTCAGCACTGTAGAGCTCGATTGGCATTTGCCATAGACCACCAGAATTGGCAACTGTGCCACTGGCGCCCTGTTCTCTTCACTAATGAAAGCAAGTTCAACCTGAGCACATGTGACAGACGTGAAAGGGTCTGGAGATGTTCTGGAGAACGTTATGCTGCCTGCAACATAATTCAGCATGACCGGTTCGGTGGTGGGTCAGTGATGGTCTGCGAAGGCATATCACTGGAAGGACACACAGACCTCTACAGGTTAGATAATGGCACCCTGACTGCTATTCGGTGTGGGGATGAAATCCTTGGACCCACTGTCAGAACCTACGCTGGTGCAGTGGGACCTGGTTCCTTCTGGTCTACACCTCATGTGGCTAGAGTATGCAGGCAATTCCTGGAGGATGAAGGAATTGATACCATTGACTGGCCCCCACGTTCACCTGACCTGAACCCAATAGAACACCTCTTGGACATTATGTTTAGGTCCATCCGGCGCCGCCAAGTTTCTCCTCAGACTGTCCAGGAGCTCAGTGATGCCCTGGTCCAGATCTGGGAGGAGATCCCCCAGGACACCATCCGTGGTCTAATTAGGAGCACGCCCTGACGTTGTCATGCATGCGTACAAGCACGTGGCGGCCACACAAACTACTGAGACTAATTTTGAGTTGCTACAATGACATTTTGGCAAAATGGACCAGTCTGCTGCATCATTTTTTCACTTTCATTTTTGGGATGTCTTTGATTTCCCCCCCTCTATAGGGTGATCATTTTAATTTCTATCAAAATACGTGGCATCATTTTGTTACTAATACATCACCTACTTATTATCAGATATATTATAAATAAGATATTCAATATTCATTTCCACCCCCGTTTAGATCTGATGTGTTTTCAATGTGTTCCTCTATTTTTTTTGAGCAGTGTATATATGTATAAGGTACTTCCATTGGGCGTAAATAACTATTTAAATAATGTTCTAAACAATTTTGGTCATCCAACTTATTGCTCACAGAAAGCAATATTTTGGTCATTGTCCTGAATGTATTTGCCTTTAAGGGCACATTGATACTGTATCTTATTCATAGACAGATTGAATTGTGTTTAATATCTATCTACAAATATCCATTCATCCATCCATTTTTACAAATAAATATATAACATAGAAGTAAATAAATTGGTGTTTCCAACATGCCATGTTTAGCAAATTGTGTCCTAAAACAGATTCCTTTCGAGTAAGGCAGTTGGAAGATGCAGAGCACTGTAGTGATTTGCCTATTTTATTCATTCATTCATTCATTTTCTATACCGCTTATCCTCATTAGGGTCACGGGGATGCTGGAGCCTATCCCAGCAGACTTTGGGCGAGAGGCGGGGTACACCCTGGACTGGTCGCCAGTCAATCGCAGGGCCTATTTTATTTATTTACAGTACTACCCAGAAAATGAGAATGTCCTGAAAAGGTTGTTGTACTTCTGCAATTCAACTTAAAAGGTGAATTTGACATATTATATAATCAAATAATATGGAAATCAATATATTTCAAGTTTTTATATTTTTTTATTTTGCTCATCAGGTCTACTCGGGAGGGGGCTCACAGGCGAGCACCTGGTGGCCTGCCCTTCACCCGTGGGGCCTGGCCGGGCCTAGCCCGAAGAACCCACACGGGAACTCCCCCCCGCAGACCCACCACCTGCAGGGGCAAGCATAAGGGTCCGGTGCATTGTGATTTGGTCAGTGGTCGAGGGCAGGTGTCCGGGCGACCTGGTCTTCGGCGGCCAAATCTGGTTCTTGGGACATGGAATGTCACTTCTCTGGTTGGGAAGGAGCCCGAGCTTGTGGAAGAGGCGGAGACATTCCGACTAGATATAGTCGGACTCACCTCAACCCCCATTTTGGGCACTGGAACCAAATTCCTTGAGAGGGGCTGGACCTTGTTCTTCTCTGGAGTTGCCGCAGGGGAGAGGCGGCGAGCTGGTGTGGGCTTATTATTAGCCCCAGTCATCCCTAGTGAACGAGAGGGTTATTTTCCTACGCCTTAGAGCTGGGGAAAGGGTCCTGACTGTGGTTTGAGCGTACACGCCGGACAGCAGTTCAGAGTACACAGCCTTCTTGGAGTCTATCAGAGGGGTTCTGGAGAGCACCCCAGCTGGTGACTCCATAGTTCTACTGAGAGACTTCAACGCTCATGTGGGCAATGACAGTGTGACTTGGAGGGGCGTGGTTGGGAGGAACGGCCTCCCTGAACTGAACCCGTGTGATGTGTTGTTGCTGGACTTCTGTGCGAATCACAGTTTGTCCATAACAAACACCATGTTCGAACATAAGGATGTCCATAAATGCACTTGGCACCAGGACACCCTAGGTCTCAGGTCTATGTTCGACTTTGTGGTCGTATCATCAGACCTGCGTCCGCATGTTCTGGGTATGCAAGTGAATAGAGGGGCTGAGCTGTCAACTGACCACCACCTGGTGATGAGTTGGATTAGATGGCGAGGAAAAATGCCGGACAGACCTGGTAGACCCAAACGCGTAGTGAGGGTGTGCTGGGAATGTCTGGCAGAGTCTCCCGTTTGTCGAGTCTTCAACTCTTATCTCCGGCAGAGCTTTGCCTACATCTCGAGGGAGGACCGGGATATTGAGTCTGAATGGGCCGTATTCCGTGCCTCCATTGCTGAGGCAGCCAGTTGTAGTTGCGGCTGCAAGGTGGTCGGTGCCAGTCGTGGTGGCAAGACCCGAACCCGATGGTAGACACCGGAGGTTAGGGCTGCTGTCAAGCTGAAGAAGGAGTCCTATCAAGCATAGATGGCTTGCGGGACTACCGAAGCAGCTGACAGGTACTGGCAGGCCAAGCGGCATGCGGCTTTGGCGGTGGTCGAGGCAAAAACTCGGATGTGGGAGGAGTTTGGTGAGGCTATGGAGGCTTTTTACACTGTTTACAGTGCGGACGGAGGCTTGCTGACCTCGACTGTGGATATAGTTGGTCGGTGGAAGGAATACTTTGAGGCCCTTTTCAATCTCACTGACATACCTTCCGTAGAGGAAGCAGAGTCTATGTACGTGGACAGTTCTATCACCGTGGCTGAAGTAATTGGGGTAGTTAAATCAGCCTGGTTCGGATTGCCAGCAGTAAGTGGAGCTTGTTTCCGGTGAACGTTGGCCTCCGCCAAGGCTGTCCTTTGTCACCGATTCTGTTCATAATCTTCATGGAAAGAATTTCTAGGCACAGTCAAGGCGTTAAGGGAGTCCAGCTTGGCGACCTTAGGATCTCGTCTCTGCTATTCGCAGACGATGTGGTCCTTACGGCCTCATCGGGCTGTGACCTTCAGCGTTTACTGAAACGGTTTGCCGCTCAGTGTGAAGCTTCTGGGATGAGACTCAGCACCTCCAAATCCGAGACCATGGTTCTCAGTCGGAAAAGGGTGGACTATACCCTCCGGGTTGGGAGTGAGGTCTTGCCTCAGGTGGAGGAGTTCAAGTATCTCGGGTTCTTGTTCACAAGTGAGGGAAGGTTGGAGCGTGAGATCGACAGACTCAGATCGACGACAGATCTGTGCAGCATCCGCAGTAATGCGGTCGCTGTACCGGACTGTCGTGGTGAAGAGAGAGCTGAGCCGGAAGGCAAAGCTCTCTGTTTACCGAACGATCTACGTTCTCACCCTCACCTATGGGAATGAGTTATGGGTCCTGACCGAAAGAATGAGTTCGCTGATACAAGCGGCGGAAATGAGTTTCCTCCGTAGGGTGGCTGGACTCACCCTAAGAGATAGGGTGAGGAGCTCGGCCATCCGGGAGGAGCTCAGAGTAGAGCAGCTGCTCCTTCACATCGAGAGGAGCCAGTTGAGGTGGCCCGGGCATCTAGTCCGGATGCCTCCCGGGCGCCTCTCTGGTGAGGTGTTTCGGGCATGCCCAGTCGGGAGAAGACCCCGGGGGAAGACCTAGGACACGCTGGAGGGACTATGTCTCACAGCTGGCCTGGGAACGCCTTGGTGTCCTCCCGGTGGAGCTGGAAGAGGTCGCCGGGGACCGGGAAGTCTGGACTTCCCTACTGAAACTGCTGCCCCGCGACCCGGATAAGCGGAGGAAAATGGAATGGAATGATCAGGTCTAACATCTTAAAAAATAATACTTTTCTGAGTTTGTAGGTTTGTGGTTTTTATACGCTGAAAATCAGCAAAGTTACAACAAGGAGCTCCTTGAGATATGTTAAATATGCGTGTAATGGCTCAATAAATTTTGTTGGTTACATCTTTTATGTTAAATTGCCAATAAAACAACTTTTACTTGATATTCAAATTTTTTTTGGGTAGTGCTGTATTAATATCTTTTTAATAAACATTTAGTGAAAACACTAACAGTAACATTACAGTATTTTGCTAGTAATTGCTGTATTCTCACACCTGTTAATTAGAGTGTTGTAACGGTAGAATTACAGTGCCTTGTTGTACATAAATCACAGTAAATGGCCCGTAGTTTTACATATTTCCTGAAAGTAATGCAAATATTAGCCAGTAATTAACTGTGAGATTACAATGCTGCAAATTTGACATGTTAACTGTGAACTTACCACACTATTTGATGAGTAAAAAACAATGACAACAATGCTGAATTTTCCATATTTATTTTCAAAATATTGAAAATATTTATTGCTGTTTGAAAATATACAACTTCATAATATCACCGTCAACAATAAAATCAATATCCTCCATGTACAGTACTGCACATTTTCTTGTGCTTTAAACAAGATAATATATGGGCAATAAACGAGTACAACATTGAAAATACCCACTGTACTCTATACTTGAACATCTTTACTACTACTACTACTAAACTAAACAGACAGCTCTCATGATATTGCAGTACCAACAAGACGTATGAGCAATTCAGCTCAAGAATGCAGGAAAGGACTCGTTGAGCTTGTTGCTTGAAGACGTGGTGAAATGGAGAAAGCAGTAAACGAGTGGAATGAAGGTAAATCGAATTAAATAAACTCCATTTGGTTTGTTACTAGCTATAACAGTAGTCAGTGACACAACATTTGTTCAGCTACAAAAGTAGAGAGCAATCGAATGCCAATATAAACAAGCTACAATTGAATGTTTTTGTGGGATAATTTAGTGTTGTGATATTTATTCTCTATGCATTTACAAATGAAATGGAGCATAAGAACTTGTCTGAACCTCACAAGGTCATATTCACGGAGAAGACATGTTTCTGGTTGGGTTGGACAACGTGGATATAAACACAAAGCGCTACCGCTTCATTGACTTTTTGTAAAACCCAGACCACACTGGGTGTTTATGGTTTGTATATTTTTGCTTTTTATTTTCTTTACTGATCCTTTTATTAAAAAAAACATATACCCTCATTATGACTGTTTATTTACATAATAGCAGTGTAGAACTATACCACTCCCCCATACGTCATCAGTCTGATTTTATTATATTACACTAGCTTTAAAATGCACAACCTTTTAGGTCCAGAAATTATAGTTACCGAGAACGAAAAGTTCCTGAAGTCAACAAGCTTATGAAGAGGGGAGATCATCACTTGTGAGTTGATGCTTCTGGCAGATCTCCTCTGGGACTTGTGGCTTTTTTCTGTGTTGATTTCCAAGAAGCATCTATAAAGAACAAGTCAAGACAACAGCGTCACAATTTGGTCCATGTGAACCTGAGAGTATGTCTTCCTTGAAAAGGCAAAGAGATGGAGTGGGGGCTTTTCTAGAGGAATACATTTTACACCTCCCTGCTATTTACAGCAAGTTACTTCTTGATGTTAGTTGGAAGCTCAAAACAATGTTAACAGTTCCGATACCTTTTGATGAACTCCAGGGTACATGACCCATCCACAGGATATGGGTGTGGACCCATGACTCTTTGTCTCAGTCTAAAGCAGATGGCTTCATGATACCACCTGAAATGAACCAATTTTTATTGTTCATGAAAGGCGGTGTATGTTTTTTTTCTAGCAGCTAGAAGTATTATCATGAAATACAGACGGGTGCTTGGTAGCTCCATTGTAGTCTGCACATCAGCAGCTGTAGCACACGGCGTTAAAGTACAAACACATCAACATGACATCAACTCCTTTGGAATGCCAGAATACCAAACAATTGACTGAAGTAATCACAACTTGTTTTTTCTATTTTAATAATTTACATCATTCTTGAGCTTGACTGTTATCTTGGCTCCTTAAAGTATTCCAACAGCAGCAGGAGGACACATGCAGCCTTAATTCAAGCGTCAGGATCAAAACTTGTCGGGAGCTCGTTAATCCCAGGGTGATGGTCATGGTGCTGGAAGAATCGTAGAATTGTACTGCCGTTGTTGTTTAGGGCCTCTTGGAACCTGATAACGATACAGTCGAACATTGTTGAATAATTATAATTGAGTTGCTAAGCACC
Source organism: Oostethus manadensis (assembly GCA_024372805.1). Classification (NCBI taxonomy): domain Eukaryota; kingdom Metazoa; phylum Chordata; class Actinopteri; order Syngnathiformes; family Syngnathidae; genus Oostethus; species Oostethus manadensis. The sequence goes on along the minus strand of QODF01000026.1, from coordinate 5,005,169 downwards.
ATATTTCATATGTATAGTTGTGGATAGTATAGCAGCATAGCCCTCAGCATACTACACTACCCACCCAAAAATGTACCTTACTGTCCAAACGGACCAATAAGTCTTAAAGGAGAGCAGGTTACAAGTGCAGTACAGAAACTCGAAAGAAAATGCAATTCTAAAATTGTTTAACAAATTGTTGCATCTCAGCAAGATATTTTCTACTCATTTTGGTTGAAGGATAGTCGTGCATTTACAGCAGCTTATTTCACTAACTTTGACACTATCCAGCTGAATAATTGATATCATTCATCAATGATAACTCCACAGCAGTCCCAGTAGGGAAGTCCAGACTTCCCGGTCTCCGGCAACCTCTTCCAGCTTCACCGAGAGGACACCACGGTGTTCCTGGGCCAGCTGTGAGACATAGTGAAAACAATAAAATCATAATTACAAGAAGAAAATGTGCCACATGAAAGTTAGAATATTCCGTAAATGCAAAAATAAATACATTTTTAAAAAATGAATAAAAGTCATACAAATAATATTATTTTTCACAAATATCACAAATCTGAGATTTTTTTTGTCAAATTGCTAGAAGTCCTTATCATACCTACATACAAATATCAAAGTAGCCTTTGCATTTTTCCTTTTTCACTGCATTGCCCTGACTGGAAAAAGTTTGGACACCTTGAACCAAAACTGCATTGAGTACACCGTTTAGTTACCACAGCCAAATATCTTCCAAAAATAGCAGAATATGTGATGAAAGAAGGAAGGCTGTCAAGCCCCCGTCTCCATCTACACGCATAAGGAATTGATTAGACAAGTATGGCGGCACAAAGCTTCTTTACATCTGGTTGGGTCCACAAAAGACATTGTTGATGACTTACAGTGTATGTGCATGTTTAAGCACCATACTGATGGATGTTCATGCATTTCGCTTCATCATTGTGTTGTCACGCAGTGGCTTCTATATTGTATCATTTGGCTTTAATGGCATGAAGTTAAAGGGCTGGTTTAGCGTCTTTGTTTGTATTCCTCCGTGCCTTCCTCCACATCATTTATTATCCCGACGTCGCTATACACGTCTGCCCGGCTGGGTGGTTGGCGTTGTAAAATCCAATAACCAAAAGCTCTTGCTGAGTGTAAGATGTTAAACCGGATCGGATATGAACATAATATTCCTTATGAAGGCTAAGGTGGACCGAAAAAGGTGGCTGTAGCTATGCCAGAGGGTGGCCGACAAACTTGTTCCGAGTGCTGGTATCTATTAGCTAGTTTTTATGTGGGGTGCTGGTTTCCTGTGTGCTGCGCATGTAGGAAGTCCAGATAAGTACTAGCCTGCACCGTTAATTAGAAATTTTCCTTTTATGCCGATTATATTTACCACTATAGCAGTCTTGCGTTGCGGCGGCTGTCATCCGCACACGTAAACACCGAGGCAGTCGATGGAAAGGTGCAGTTTATTTACAGGCAGCATCAGGCAGCAACACCGAGGGAGAGAAAATATAGAGTCAATTTCAGGTCTGACTTTTTCCACAGTTTTGTGATGCAAATGTATTCCTCTTTTGAACGCTTACTGCTTTGAGAAGGAAACGCTTTACATTTGTGACTAGAGCCAGACCTACTTTCTTCAACAGCAAAAACTGACCAGAACGCGGCTTACGCGGGACAAAGCGAGGGAAAAGTCCCTGTTGATGCACTGCGTTGCTAATGGGGATGTCATACAACTTCATGTCAAAAAATCCCAACTATCCCTTCACCGTTTAGTGAGATTATTATGGTGCTCACAAGTATTTATTACTTTAGTTAGTAATGATTAAACTAACAAATACACTTTAACACGTTGAATTGGTTCCGGACCAAAACATGATAAGTGCATGTCTGTATTCTGTATTCATAAATCCATTATTTTAGTATTTAGCGCATAGAAAACAGTTTTATGACCTTTTAAATACAGTTTTTAACATTATTGGGCCTTCTAGACATGAACTAACACCCCTCGCTCTCACCTCTTTACACTTGTATTAGCCAATATACGTAGTAAGCACAGTAAGAGTAAACTAGACATAAATAAGACTGGTGCTTGTGTGTTCTCTTGGAGGGCTGAGTAGCAGGCGGACTGGAAGTGACATCAGAAGTTCAGAGATGGGTTTTAGCTCGGTGTAGGTAACAGTGTTGGTTATTAGGCCGTGTTTTATTGGGGATTTTTATTCAGGATTATTGTGCCTGTTGTGAGATCATTCAATGATGTCAGATTCTAATTGCCGCCACTTACGTGTTTTGCCGCCCTCAACCTTTTAAATACAAATAATTGTCTCTTTACTGTGCCACCCGCCAAGAAAGAAACACAACAAATTGTTGTTGTTTTTTTAGCGTAGCTCTGACTGATCTAGACTGATGCGGCACCACACGCCAAAGAAAAAGCGCATGACAGGAATTCATCTTGACTAGTTTGCAAACATGCACCAAATGGTGAGTTGACCTTTTGCGGGGCCCCCAGAAATTCCAAATGACTTATACAGTATACACATGCAGTTTTGTATGTATAAAATGGGTAAGTGCAAGATCCGTAAGGGAAAAACTTCATGTATTTTGCACATAACTGTGATTTTCCGTCATGTCTTTTGTACTTTAGTGCCGGTATGGATGTGAGGTAGGTCTTTATTGTTTTCATTATGGTCTTTAAGTCTTTAAAATGACACCCGCAGAAGCCTGTATTAGATCCGCTTTGCCAGCGACAACACAAAGCTAAAATACACAGCTTATCATATAGCGTCTTTAATGCACAAAATGTACGGTATTATCTTTCAATTCTTCTGTATGGATAAAGTCTGGACGCTGCTTGAAAGCAAGCGAAAGTTAGCAACAAACGAGTCCCGTGGGACCCATGATGCCGACTGAGGATGTTTCACATGAAGTTCTGCCAGGTACAAAACCAAACTCTTTCCAAATTCCTGAAATGTTGCACAGATGAGTGCAGACGCTGACCAACAACACCATCAATCAACATTTTCAAAAAATGGCAAACATGCCCGAAATGTGATTAATGTGACATCCTGGCCAATTCTAAGCTGCAACTGTAGCTGACTAGTCCGAGGCTCACCAACTGCACCGCTGATGAATACATCAATCTCATAAATGACCACTTGCTGGCAAGCGTGCTTGCCTTCATCACGTCTGCAGGCACGACAGGACACGTTTGGAAGAACTGTCCCTCTGACCACGACTGGAATGTAAAGCTTAAATATAGGAAGGTAGCATGAGTGACAGCAAGGCGTAATTACCAGTGCAGTAATGACCTCTTTGTCAGCCAAAGCAGGAGTGTTTTTGTCACCTTCTCTTTCAAAAGTGCAGTCGGGGGTTGTTTTCCACCCTTTGACCCTCCTGCATATTCTTTAAAACAAAGTTACGTCATTACTCATGCCATATATTATTGGATGTTTGTCACCTTCCGTATGGCACAAGTTAAGATGCTGATGTTCGGTTCACACTTATGATGACCAATTCATTGATGCCCCAGCCTTCGTCGTCTTCTTACGAGCAAAAAGTGCCCTGACATACCCTAACTACATGGTCAGCCAACATAACATTTCAGACCAAAAAGGAAGCATGGGGGGGTTTATGATAACGTGTATTGTTAACTTCATCACCATCGCTAAGCAGCAGCGCAGTCATGGAAAAATAATTATAGAAATGATCTGGTCATTTTGACATGATGCCCCAACACCAGCGCGTTTTCTGAACCGCCACCGTCTTGGCTGTGACGGCACGACCAGAACTGTTTTTTTAATTGTCAGTAATTGACAGCTCGATGCAAACTGCAAAAATACAAGACCGTTGAGCACCAGTGAACCACTATATATTTGTCACGGTCTGTATTTTTGTCTGCGTGACAGTTTTGCCTTTGTTCACTTTTATACCTCAGTTTCTGTTTCTGTGCTGTTATTTTGATAGTACATCCTGTTCTGTTCCGTTCTGTTTCCCTTTCACTTTATTTTCTCGTTCTAGCGCACCTGCTCCTAATTTGGATGTGAATATTTAGTTCAGCTGGGTGTGGAGTAGTTTGTTGGAGCATTGTCATTTGTTTGCCGTTGCTGAAGGGCTGCTGTTACTTTCTGTGAGTGTTTCTTGCTGAACGTTTATAGATTCCTGCCGCTGCACCGCAGCAATTATTATTAAAGCACAGTTTTACCTACTTGGGGGTCCGAGTCTCACGCATCCTGGGGTCGTTGCCACAATGCTCAAGATGAACCGTGACAGAATGCTCCAACCAAGAGACAACCCCGCGAAGACGGCCAAAGACAGTTTTTTGGAGGACATGATTGCTCATTTTGAGCGCATGCTGCGCAACCATGAAGCTCCTGGAAGCCTCATGGAGAGGATCAGAGAGCTCAAGTACCAGAGCGCACAGCTGAACTGGTCTGAAGGATTTAAGGCCCACCTCGTGCTGCCCCTTCATCACCCGCCTGGTTCATCAGGAGGCGTCTGGAACCCGTCCCTTGAGGGGGGCTAGGGTTGGCTGCACGTTTCCAGCCGCACAGTTCCTTCCGGGTCCAGCCGACCCAAGGCCGCCGCCGCCCACCGCGGCACCTCCAGCCACTCCAGCGCCTTCCGCTGCATCTCCACCTCCCAGGGCAGCATCCGCTGCAGGAGCTCCTGTCGCACCTCCCAGAGCGCCGTCTGCCGCAGTTGCGCCTCCCAGGGCACAGTCCGCCGCAGTTGCGCCTCCCAGGGTGTCGTCCGCTGCATTTGCGCCTCCCAGGGTGCCGTTCGCGCCAGCTCCGCCTCCCAGGACGCCGTCCGCTCCTGTGGCACCTCCCAGGGCACCGTCAGCCGCTCCTGTGGCGCCTCCCAGGGCGCCGTCCGCCACAGTTGCGCCCAAGACCCCAGCCCTTACAAGGCGCCGCTCCGGCCGACCCCCGGAGGGGTCTCGCCGCATTCACCTGGGTCTCTGTCCTGGCCGACCCACGGAAAGGCCTCATCGGCTTCATTGGACTCACCGTCTCCAGAGGTGTCCCGCCTCCACGTACTTTCTTGCTGTCCTGGCCGACCCCTGCAGGGGTTTTGCCGGCTTCTCTTGGGTCTCCGTCCCAGCCGTCCCCCCGAGGGGTGCCGCCAGCGACCCACCACTTGTCCTCCTGCCGCCCTTCCCTTTTTTGTGACTCAGAACTTAGGAAGTCTGGGATCTGTCCTTGAGGAGGGGGGAAACTGTCATGGTCCGTTTTTTAGTCTGCGTGACAGTTTTGCCTTTGTTCACTTTTATACCTCAATCCCTGTTTCTGTGCTTTTATTTTGATAGTACTTCCGGTTCTGTGTCTCTTTCACTTTACTTTCTCGTTCTAGCGCACCTGTTCCTAATTCCTATGTGATTATTTAGCTTAGCTGGGTGTGGAGTAGTTTGTTGGAGCATTGTCATTTGTTTGCCGTTGCGGAAGGACTGCTGTCATTTACTTTCTGTGAGTGTTTCTTGCTGAACATTTATAGATTCCTGCCGCTGCACTGCAGCAATTGTTATTAAAGCACAGTTTTACCTACTTGGTGGTCCGAGTCTCACACATCTTGGGGTGCTCAAGATGAACAGTGGCAACACTAACCCTATACTATTATCCTAACATTTGTAGAATAGATAAAGTACAAGAATATGCCTTTACTTACTGGGACTGACAAATTGACCGCAAGATAGGCTAGAAAGACTCTGACAGCCATCCATCAAGAACACAATCCGTCAAGCAGGTCCAAACATCTATGACCTTGACTATGACCTTATATCTATACACAATATGATGGGACAATCTTGCTTTATACTGTAAAGGCTGGCTTCAACCTAAGCAAAAATAGCATTTGTGTGTGTGTGGGGTGAATAATACACATTTACTACCTTTGTTATGGGCCTGCAAAGCAAAGCACAGAACTCCTCATACTTAATGTTCAGTATGTCCTATTCTGTCACGAGTATTGCAGGACAAACCGTGCGAAGAACCATGGTTGTCCAAACATTTTCCACCGAGGGCCTCATATTAAAAAGGGCAAAAAGTATGCAAGGGCGCCTTTGGTATTGTGGACAGCATCACATGCGCATGCTCTATATTCCAACTACATGTCAGCTTTGTGATATAGGTGAAAAAATAGGTGTGTTACTACAGTAGTATTACATACTTGCTTTTGTCCCGTCAACTTTTTCTTGTCATTTTTTTTCTCTTAATGTTATGACTTAATTCCCATACTATTGTAACTTTTTTCCCCAACCCAATTTAGCAAAAAATACAACTTTACTTTGTTTTGTTTGTTTCTGATATTATTTTACCTTAAAAAATAAATTGTAATGAAATATTAACTACATTACTGAATATCATTAAAACCTTTTGACTTTTTTCTCTTAATGCTTTACCAATATTCTTGTAAAATTACAGCTTGTTTCCATGTGCTGTTTTTAAAAAATATTCCAGCTTCTTGTAAACTTATTTCTTGTATTATGACTTTATTCCCATAATATTTTGACCTTATTTCCTTTGAATAAAACTTTTTCCCCAACCTAATTTGTATGACTAAAAAAAGAAATCTCAACCGTCCTCATTAAAGTATCCTATTTCTTGTAAAAAGACACTTTTTTGTTAGATTACATTTTTCTCTTAATCTTTGTCATTTATCTAGTCATGCATTTTCAATGCCACTTATCCTCAGTTTAGTTTTATAAAATGACTGCTTGTTTTTATATTTTATTTTTTTTTTGTTTTTGTTAAATGATATATTTAGAACGTGCCACAGGCCACACTTTGGACACCCCTCCCCTACACCTTTATATCACTGGAAAGATCTTGGTTGTAGTTATATTTAGCGGAACCATGGTGGTGTCATTGACTAAGTGGAAACAGGCCGACTCGGTTAGGAACTCCACTTCAGTGCCAAAACCCCAACAAGGGTCATACCACCAGATAGATCTTGATGGGGATAAAAGTTTTTGTTTTGTGTATTTATATTTGCCAACATTCTGTGTAACTATGGCAATGTAATTTAGGACCAAACTTGAAAATGACCACTTTATTAGGAACCCATCCTTCAGGCTGTACCCTGCATCCCGGCAAGGATTTTTTTCTAGAGTTCCACAAAGAAAATGAGCCATTGCTTGCACAATTACTTTGGGCACCGCATTTAGATTGGGTGATTATAAAGTATTTGTTTGTTGACATTGTTTTCCTCTATTTGTGCCTGTGCCCATAAATATGTTGGACTGACAAGTGTACCACAGAGGAAGAAAGGATGCCGAGGCTTTGAATGTTAAGTGGCAGTTCCTCTCCAGCCTTCTTCCTTTGTTTTTTCCTTTTCCTTTTGTATTTAAAGAAAAATGTATTGCGATGGCAAAGGGCAGTGTTGCATGACGGTGTGTTGTGTAGAGTGATGCCTACAATCCCTTAACTTCTGAGAGACAATTCAATATAAATTTATGAGAGGCGTTATTAGGTGGGGGTTTTAGGGCTACCAAGAGGGTTCATAATGGTCATAAAGTGGTATTTACAAGGCTGAGAGGCGTGAGGACAAAGAGGGGCGGGTACTGTGTGAGGGTAAGCCTGCTTCTCAGATAAGTTCAATGAGCAGTGAGACGCACACACAAGTTGGAACCGCCGCTACGCGGGTCAGGAGACGCCTGTGTGTGTTTTAGTGGTACCTTGTGACCGCAGGGAAACGTAGCCATTTGCAGTCGGGATGAAGATGTCAGTGTGGTGCTTCTGTCTCCTGCCTTTGGCCTTTGTCAGCGGGGGACTACTCACCCGGAACGATCTCCAACATGGTGGCAGCAATTTGATCTCCAGGAGAGCAGGTGAGAGATACATGACCCCCACACCCCCATCCCCAACATAATGTAGCTGCATGAAAAAAAGTATAGCAAACCGTCAATGCTACTATCCTATTTGTCATAATAATATATAAGTAGGAGTAGTAGTAGCACTTAGTCGACCAATCCTGCCTTTTGCCCACAGACAGTTGGGATAGGCTCCAGCACACCCATGACCCATTGAGTAAAAGCAGTATAGAAAATTGACAGATGCATAGTAGGAGCAAGGAGTGTCAAATTATTTCATTAATTGAGATTAATTATTTACAATCAGCCGCAGGGTGGATGAGTGGGTAGCACATTGGCCTCACAGTCAGGAGGTTCAGGGTTCGAATCTCCGTTGGGCATCTCTGTGTGGAGTTTGCATTTTCTCCCCGTGCGTGTGTGGGTTTTCTTTGGGTACTCCTCCCACATTCCAAAAACATGCATGTTAGGTTAATTGGCGACTCTAAATTGTCCATAGGTGTGAATTTGAGTGTAAATGTTGTTTGTCTTTGGTTGTCTATATGTGCCCTACGATTGACTGGCGACCAGTCCAGGCTGTACCCCGCCTCTCGCCCAAAGTCAGCTGGGATAGTTCTCCAGCACACCCGCGACCCTAACGAGGATAAGCGGCATCATATTTGGTGCCCCCATTTTTTAAAATTGCATTTATTTTTTTATCTTTAACTTTCCAGTCTCTGTATGCAGTTGCCCTTTTAACAAAAAAAACATGTTTTTTTATGTGTTGGGCTTCTTGTGTTTGGTTTGTTGGGTGTGTAAAACAACAGTCAGACTGAAGTGGACATGCATTGGCTGTCATCGGGTTTGGGCTTGCATAGTAATTGGGAGGGCCAGGTGGGGGGCGAGGACGTGGCGTGAAACTGCGACAACTAGCATGTGAGTTGTCGCTCCTATGAAAGACTTTGGCAGCAAAGATGTTGCACAGCAGAGAGAAATGCCGTGGAAGACGAGAGGATAAAAGAAGTGTTGCGTTATTGTAGATTATGTGTATGAAGAAATGCACTCAAAGACACCGGAACATAAATACCCAGGGCTGTCTGTAAAAAACAACAAAAAACAACAAGACTTTTTTGTTAATATTCATATTCTCTGCTGCTACAATAATATTAATGATTTCAGTAAAAATACATCACATTGCTAAATAGATAACCCGCCCATGTTAACCAATGGGGTGGGCTAGGCTGGGGCTGTACAGTTACAAATTCAGTTGGGCCAGATTTTCAACATTTCCATCCATCCACCCACCCATGGAGACTTTTCCAGCTGTCAGTAATCAGGTGGTAACTATATAACGTAATAAAAAAGCAAATAAAGTTGTTTCCCGTTTTAAATGTGAGTACATCTACATGCCAGTTGTACGGCAGTAAGCAGACTAATTCCTCTCAGGAACTATTTGACAGAAAAACAAACACACATGTGGCCCTCGGGTTTCCCGGTTACGTTGTTGCAAGGCTCTCGTAAAATCTTTAAAAGCTTCATTTTACTTGAGAACAGGTTACAGCACGGTGTGCAAAGGAAGAAAACACTACATGCCGTATGTGCTCAATGTTGGCCGCACTCGCAATCGCGAGACTCTCTTCACCATCATTAAGGATAAAGATCGTATTGTAACGTGGACCCGGACGTTTGAAGGAGATGAATGATCTCGATATTGTAAAACCAAAACAGGCTGAACCGCCAAAACAACATCAGCAAACTCAACTGTCCTTTCTGCACACACACAATCTTGAATCAACGTGTCACGTTCACAAATAGTAGGTCATCACAAAAGTCTTTAATAGTACAGCAAACTTTGCTGCCAGGAAAGTTTGGACGTTTGTCAAAGCAACGTGTCCAGACTATTTTAGTTCTGCAATGCGCATGCTTGCAAATTACACGTCAATTTGCCATTTGCGGTAAAATACAAACATATTTGTTATTCCGTGTGCAATTTAGACAACTTTTAATAGTCTAATCTTGCTGGACTCATTTTTGCAACAAATCCATGCATGTTGCAATCATGAGCTGTACCACAGAGCTCCAAGCTACAAGCAACCACATGACTATATGAGTCGTGAGAATGAATTGCATTACTACTGACACATTCCGTTAGCACAATATTGGGGCGCGGGTGAGGTGTCTCGGTTTTAGTATCAGTGCCTTCGTGCATTGCCTGCATGCATGCTGCTCATGCTTGAACGATACACACGCCTCTTCATTCTTTTTACATGGGCAGTAAACATAAACAAAAGACATACAAATGGAAAACTCAGCGGTAATTTGACAATAAGAAAGTCAAAATATTGTGGGGATAAAGTTATAATTATGAGAAGAACATATCCGTGAAGAAAGTTAGGGGAAAACGATAAAAATTTTACAAGAATAAACTTAAAATTAAACAAAAACAATGTCATTTTAGTAGCATAGATCTGTAATGAAGAAAAAAATGGTGTTTCTTAAAAAAGCTGTTTGTTTAAAGAAAAACAAATTTTTGGAAAAATAGGTTGTAGACAATGGTTATGATATTATGGGAATAAAGTAGGGATGTCCGATAATACCAGCCCACCGATATTATCGGTCCAATATTGGCATAAGGATGTGATATCGGTAGAGATCGGTGACAAGTTTTCTTGCCCTTAATGAAAACTGCTTTTAAAAAATGCTGCATACAAGCCAATGTAGATAATCGGGTGATTGCATCCAGAATGCTGCCTGCAACTCAAGACAGTGGTTTGTACAGATAAATCAATATTTTCAGGTCAATGCAGGAAAACTGTGCGTTCCCTCGGGAAGGCATGACCCACAATAACTCCACTCCATGAACACCAGCATCTACTTGAAGAGATGTGTGAGGCCGTGGAGATCCGGGAACTTGAGACAAAGAAAGAATGCTGGAGGACTTCCTGGACATCACCAGTGACAGGTTATGGGTTTTTCCTTGGCCCATGTCCAACCTCCTCATGATGTTTTATGGAGATTGGTTGTTTCTGCACAATCCCACAAGCCTACACACTCTTGTCCTTTTCGGAAGTCGGCCCCCTGAAGGCTGTGGTTTCTCTTGTTCAGATGAACATTTCCTTACTGGTGGGGTTTTATGAGCAGAACGCAGTCAAGGATTTGTGTGACATGACAGTGAGTGTTTATTCAGCAGCGAGCTGGAAAATGCTCTGAAACTCCCGTGGAGGCCCTCCAGTGAACATGCATTGAAGTGGCTGAACAGAAGCTTGGTAGGAGACATGGGACAAGTAGAACGTTTCTAAAGCGACTGTTTCATTGATAAAAATGAGTTGTTTTGAAAAACAATACAAAAGCCTGTCTTTTGAACGACTCTTTGAAAGGGACGACTCCTGCCTTCGAAAAGCCACGAGTCCCTTCTCTAGCTGGAGCACAACAAATAAAAATGTATTTGGAATCCTCATATACGAAACTTGACCCTTGGTGTGTAAAAAAAATCAACACGCTTAGGCATAGAAAATGGGTGGATGGATGGATTTACACCCAAAAAAGAAGTTATGTATGTCTGCGTTCTAAAACGCTTGTCTGTTCGGCCTTATGGTTCATTGTTTACGTAATGATGTGAACTGTATCCGTTTTTTCAGGCACGATTAAGTGTACTGTTCTCTCAACAGGTCATCTGCCTGCCAACAGACACAGGATTCTGTTTGCAAGAAGGGGACAATACGAAGAGCAGAAACTACAGATGATGGCAAGTCGTTGTTTTCATGTCGTAGTTCCATACGGTAGATACCGTACATACATTCACTCTCCACACCGGGACGTTCTTGGGATTATTTTTCTGGCAGGTTAAAAAAAACACTGCGTCCACAGTGTGCCAGATCAGTTATGTACAGACGGGAAAGGATAACTGAGTGAAAATGATACGTGGATGAATAGAAGAAACAATGCATGCGTTTCCGTCATACATCTTACGCTGTCCAAGGCTCGTATAGATGTAGGACAACGTGGAATTACTTCTGCGAGTCATTATGGAGAGAAAGACAACTAAATATCAGTCCAAAAATTCAGATATTAAAATCCATTACGTGACGGCAACAAGGCGCTCTCGTCGTTTTCAAAAAATACAGCTTCAGGGTCACCCAGAAAGTCGTTTTCGTGTGGACGAGAGCCTGAAATAATAAAATACTTTGTTGTTTCCTCATGAAAACATTTCCGTGTGGATAGCCCCTTTGAAAGCCACATTCCACAAATGATGTCAATAAAATTACATGCTTTATTTGTTGTATTATTATTTTTGTGTGTTTTCTATTGTCCTATTTGGTACAAATAGATGTTATTTCTATTATTACACCTTCAGATTCAGTCTCACAGAAGGCCTTCTTGACACACACACACACACTCACATAGCACAATCACAGTTGTGAAATGCTTGGATATAACATGACAAGTGCATTGTTCTCTCTTTCTCACACGCAAGCGTAACTTTCACTTTCCAGAGTGCTGTGGCAACTGCTATATACTGTATACGTGTGTGTGTGTGTGTACTTCAATATTGTCTGATGATTGTCTAAATCGCCTTTTCTCTCTTTTTTAATATTTATAGCTTTTTGACAAATCTACATGGGTTTATTCAGCCTGAATACAAAAAAATATCCTTCGATTATTTTTTTAAATTATACGACCCTTCAAGGACAAGGTTGCACAGCCCTGCTGATGGAGGATGTGGACTTTGTCATTCTCTGCCTTCTTCACAACTCGTTTTTTCTTATCCCACCTCAGAAGCCCAGAGGGATGCCAGTTCTCCCAAAGGACAACAGTCCTACCAAGGCACCAGCAAAACCTGCCAGCACGGCATGCTCTCAACTGGGACAAAGCTGCATCCCCCACCAAGGATGCTGTGAGCCTTGTTCTGCCTGCCACTGCCATTTCTTCAAAGCCATTTGTTTCTGCAGGAGGATAAACATGCAGTGCAGCAAAGACACATAAAGAACACCAAAACCTTGGGACTGGCATGGACACATGCAACTTCTTGCACAGTATACTATGATGTCATGAATTAACGGAACATTATTGGTATTATATCATTTTGTGTGCTTTGGTTACATTTTATTGTTTTGCTACTGTTATTATAATAATAATATGTGATATTCATGTGTTACCAGTGGTCTAGTAGCAGGGACTCCAGCTTCCATGGGAGGGCAGGTAGGCCTTCAGTGCGAACCACTGCTATAATGTTGGGGTAACCATCCGTGCAAAGATGCATTACAACAAAGCGAGGTGTTACAGAAAGCAGCATTTTGCATACGGGGGTCTAACATTGTCACAAAAGCACAAAAGCCAGTTAAGCCTTTCATTTCAATCAACTCAGGTGGATGGCCAAAACACCTGAGTTACATTTCCGCTTGTAAACTTGGCCATCACCGGTGGAAGATATTGGAAAGAAGTTGTGGAAGACATGTCAATTTGGCACCAAAGCCCAAACTTCCACACCACAACATCATCTGGTGCAGTTCAGAAATAATTTAGTACAATAACATGTTAAAAACATACATAGAGATGGACCAATATGTTTTTCTCTCCCACGCAAACTCACTGCAATCACTAGCCTACCACCCTTGCTCATCCAATCAGCAGTCAGAAGACAGTCGAGATGCATTCACGGCGATATCATTCGATGCAGGGTACAAAGCATTCCCTTCTACAGTTGATGTAGACATGAATCTTACATTATCAAATAAAGATGCCTATGATATGAAAGTGTCATTCTTCTATTTTCTCATGTGTAAAAAAAGTACATCAAATACCCAAGCTTGCCGTAGTGGAGTGGAAGTGGAGCCACCAAACTAAGTTGGGTTGTTTACTGTGTGCTGTGACAGTAAACATCCATCCAGCTGTCAACAGCAACTATAAAAAGCACGTCTTGACCTTCAGTCCAATGAATAATACAAAATAAGTCTTGCAAAGACCCTTAAATAATGACCTCTCTAAATAGAAAATATAAGTAGATGAACAATCATTTATTTGGGCTCTCTGTTATGGCTGGTGGACTTCTATCAATAAAAGACAACTAATACTTCCATTTTTCCTTTTTAATTTTTATGCAAAGATACATTTCATGTAGAAAAAAAACATAAATACAACAACACGAATACCAAAGTAAATCTGAAAAACAGACTTGTGCGGCGGCGCCATTCCACTTTCATAAAAAGTTGTGGTTCAGCCGCCGCCAGATTTCCCCTCCTTCCTGCAACAGCAGGATGGGTTGGTCAATGTTGTTCCTCAATGTTGAGTTTTCATCCCAGTCACTGATGTTGATGTCCCTTTAATGTGCAATTTTGTGCAGGCTACACTCCTCTATGTCCTTCCCCTTCCTCCATGCTGTCGAGTGTGTTTTTACATGCACAGATCTCTTATCAAATGTATCTCTGCCACCTAATGGCCGTTTTTATGGCTTAAAACTGCTCTAAAAGTGACATCCATTATTGGATCAGGTGTTGGGGTTTAGAAAAACATATAATTACATCTTCAGTATTGAATGAGTTTAGACACACCAAGCAGTTGTAAATTTCAGATTCCAATTTTAATTCATTTATTCCAGCGTTGTGATTGACTGAAACGATATTCTTGAGAATGGAGACAGTCTTGACAAACAACAGTTACTCAGCTCAACCGTGTCCGATTCCCGCGGTCTCTGTTCCCCCTTATCTAGTCTTTAGGGGTTCTCTTTGATCTTCTCCTCCTGGCCCGCTTCCTGTGGTGGGGCATTCTGACCTGTTCCCATTGGTTTGGTTTCTTGTGGGAATAGGTCTGCGTGTGATTTATTTCACTGTAAACCTTCCCCACACTGTCAAGTTATCACTGCAATCTTTGAATTAGTACTCTCGTCTTCTGAATCTCATTTGAGTGAAATTTGCAGCCTTACTATTTGGGCTCCGTGTATTTATATTAAAACAAGGCAAATACCTTGATTAAAAACAAATATAGTGTATACAGTATGTAAACTACCTAAAGTAATAGATAATGATTTTTGTTACAGGTGTGTCCTCCTGTCTTGATGGAGAAAGTTGGTCAATAGCTTACCTTTAATGTCCGGATGCACACATTCCTCCGCCCACTCGGATGCAAGAAATGAATGTCCCCTAAAGTGGATAGAAACACAAGGGAAGATTATCTCTATGTATCCATGTCCCAAACTCAGGTAATGTACTAAATATACTGTATCATGTCATGTTTTACCATTAGCATGCTTACAGTACACTGTACAGTATATGACCATTATATCCTTTCAGAATACTGTTGAAAGTAAATGAGATTATTTACAAATAGTGAGTCAATTCAAGTAAAGGTATATACAGTAGTGTTCAAAATAATAGCAGTGCAATGGCACTAACCGGATGAATCACTGTTATTAGTATATTTTTATTGCTACGTGGCAAACAAGTTACCAGTTGGTGCAGTGGATTCTCAGAAAACAAACAGCATGTGAATGACTAAACTAATATTTAGTTTTTATAACTGCTTCACACCTGTGGGGCATGGAGTCTACCAACTTGTGGCCCCTTTCAGCTGTTATTCAGAAAACAGCATTTTTGATGTCACTCCACAAGTTCGCCGTTGAATTAAGGTCCAGGAATTGGGCTGGCCACTCCATAACATTCATTTTGTTGGTTTGGAACCAAGATTTTGCGGGTTTACTAGTGTGTTTGGGGTCATTGTCTTGTTGAAACACCAATTTCAAGGGCATGTCATCTTTACATATGCAAACTGATCCATGATCCCTAGATCAATAAAATCATAAAAAGGCCCAACACCATAGTAGGAGAAACATGCCAATATCATGATGCTTCATTGTCTTCACTGTGTACTGTGGCTTGAATGCAGAGTTTGGGGGTCATCACAAACTGTCTGCGGCCCTTGGACCCAAAAAAACCCCCACATTTACTCTCAACAGTCCACAAAATGTTCCTCCATTTCTCTTTAGGACAGGTGATTTGTTCTTTGGCAAATTCTCTTATGCACATGCCTTTTTTTTAACAGAGGGACTTTGCGAGGGATTCTTGTAACTAGATTAGCTTCACACAGACGTCTTCAAACTGTCACAATACTTACAGGTAACTCCAGACTGTCTTTGATCATCCTGGAGCTGATCATTGGCGGAGCCTTTGCCATTCTGGTTATTCTTCCATCTATTTTGAATTGTCTTCCGTTTTCTGCCACGTGTTTAGTTTTGCTCTCCATTTTAAGGCATTGGAGATCATTTTAGATGACCAGACAAAAATTTTTCGCACCGCTTCATAAGTTTTTCACTCTCCAATCAACTTCTGAACAATGTCTTGAAGGACCAATTTTCCTCAGGCTTTCAAAGAGAAGTGCTGGTTTCATTCTTAAGTAGGAGCCACCTGACTGACACCAGTTTTTTCACAAAACTGATCACTGATGACTGATTGAATGCCACAATGCTATTTTTTGAATACACCCTTTTCAACTAATTGCCCATTTGCACAGCCTTAAGAGCGTGCATATCATGAATGCTGGGTCTTGTTTGTTTTCTGAGAATCAACTGCACCAACTGGTAACTTGTTTGCCGTGTAGCAGTAAAAATATACTAAACAGTGATTGATCTGGTTAGTCACATTGGACTGCTAGTGAATATACTGAACACACAAGGTGTACTGTGCACAGATCCAAGGTAGCCAGTGCACGTGTCAAGGATCTTACCTCCACTGTCATAAACAGGTCGGGGGTGGATGGAGTAGAATGGGTTCTGTGAATCTAATCAGTGGAGGTCGGGCCTGCTGGAGCTTTTATGATAGCCGGAAACATCGCTCACACGTTTATGGAAACTTCACTGCGATGGTGCTCCTTCATGGTCGATGGGAGGCCACTTGTACATTAAAACAGACCAAAAAAACGTTTATGCACGTTAAGAAGCTGATGTCAAACAACAAATGAAGGGTAAGCAATCCCGGAGTTACGTACCAATCCGTGTTTTAAAGGCGACCTATGTCCATCTCCAACGAATCCATTAAAACCATGTTCTGTACGATCGCTGTTTCATCTGCAAACGTTTCTTCCTGCTCAAACTATTGACACAGCATGTAGAACACACCTAAAAACAAACTAACACATTCAAGCAAGGGACCCTTTGGGATGTCAGCAAATGGAAGTTTATCAAAATGCATCCATCCGCACCGGCAGGTTACTTTCCAGTCATGGTCACCCGCATTGTTGCAAGTTCAGCCACAGTTGAAGGAGAGCTGGAAAACATTTAAAAGCAACCAACGCTGATGGATGGCTTTAGAGCCGTCATCTTCCCGACGATGGAAGAAACGTGATCAGCATCCGACTCAATTAACAAGGGGTGGCGACGCAACTGGAAAAGTTACATGTGAAGGGGGAATGTTCTTCCCTCGTGCAGGTTGGGAGATTTTTATACGGCTTGACAGTAACGGCAGCCATTTGACAGCAACTCCACCACAAAGAAATGTTGGCCTTGCGTGAATTCCACAGAAAGGCATTTACTTTGAAGGAAGCTTTTCGGGGAGGCTTGTCTCGGGTATTGTGTGTCTGGGAGACCGAAAAAAACCAACAGCATGTGCTCAATGCTACGTTATATCACATTCATTGTTTGTTGTTGCAGTGATTTTCTTCCAAAGTCACTTTCAAATACGTGTTTACACCTTTTGCCAAGTTGTCTTCCTGGATTCCACCAAGTCTGATCAAATCTACACCACAATTTGATCAACTCCACTCCAGTAGGTTTTCCTGGCGGGGTAAGGTAATGGTTAAATAACCATTATCATTTTTCTTGAACAATATATCTATAAAACATCTATAAAAGCAATATTGCACAGCTGTGTCCTCTAAAATTGTTTATTTCTCTAAATGATTACTTGGCAATGTTTGCCAATATGGTTCTCATACAACACTGAATAAAAAGAACGCTGCACAAAGATGGATCTCACACACCCAACGGCAAATCTCGCAACACTACGGGCTCCTGTAAGGCTCATGTATTTGGAAAAGCTGGTTGTCGTGTAATTAACACGCTACGTGACACAATCATTGTTTTATATTAAAATTGCTTTTTTATGGGGAAAAAAACATGTCAGTTTTCATACAACCCAGTCCTGGGTGGACTTTTTGGATCCCTGGATTAATGAGGAAAACTGAGCTTCCACTGTATTTTAATTGGGTCTACGTTGTATTATGATGATAAACAATCAACAATACAAAATATACACATTTTACACTTTCAGACGTAGTAGCACATTACCCAAAACCGCCGTTACCAAACGTGACATCAATGCAATATCGGTTATGTTGTTGCCATTCTTTAGCTCCGTTGTGGAAACAAAAATAGCATTTTAGCAGCACAAACCCAAGACCACACAAGCTAAGAAAAGCAGAAAGTATTTGCTTTTCTCCACGAAGTCTAAACATTAGGAGTCCCTAACTTTCACAGCATTGTCCATTGATGGTCCAAAATACCATGCATGCATTCAAAGGCGGGGAGGATCTTGAACTTACACGGCACTTAGTGACACAGTGTAGAAAGCAAATTGCCATGCTGAATGAGAGCAGGTGGACAAAAGCTCAGCGGGCAGGAAACGCTTGAACTTGCTCGAGCTAAAACAAAATGTCCACAGCACCGAGGATGGAAGGGAAATGCATTTGAAGAAATAATGAAGAACAGGTGGGAAGCCACAAAGGCAGCCAAGGAACAAACTTGTTTGCAAAACTTTATTACACTCATCCCTCCACACGTCAGGCTTCAAATGTCAACACTTTTTTCCAAAATACCTTCATGAATAAATTATGCTGTATTGTGCTTTATTGTTAGTGAGAAAAAATCCACATTTAAGCTAATTGCACATATTTTGGCCAAAATTAAGCCCTTTCAAGGCTAAAAATTGCTAAACATAAGAAAATACAAATAAAGACATTGAAAGAATGCAAAACTTTTACATTTTTGGTTGCCATAATTTAATAACCAAATCAAAGATGGCTCGGAAGATTACATGAAAGTGGAGGACCTCACTAGAACAATAGCCCAGCGTAGAGTATGTTGTAGTACTTATACTACATACTGTATGTACTAGAGCACGGTCTAATGTAAGGTTTATGTCACAGCTGTCTGTGCTCTAATTAATCCAAAATATGCTTCAGCATGTACAATCTAAAATTCCATCATTTTTATTCATACTCATACTTTTTTGTTTTTACTCAAGAAAAAACAGAAAAAAGATTTTGCAAGCGTCTATCAAAGTCATTGAGAATAGTTTTGTGGTTTTATGTATACAACAGAACATACTGTCGTCTGTCCACGTCGTACTTCAAAAATCTATTCATTAATAATCTCAATTAAGTCAGATTGTAACAAAGGTGGCTTTCAATAAAAAGTTTCCTTTAAAAACTGCATTTTGTACTCAGTAGTGTTGTCACTAATATTTGAATTTGTTTGAAACATTTCGTTGTGACAAATCTATGGGGCTTTTAGAATTTTTCTAAAATGATCAGTAACATTACATTCATAGCATGCATTATTGTTTTTATCATAAGTAATTGTTAGGCTAATGTGAGGTAATTAGTGTATTATTATGACTTATATTGTGTTCGTATTCCAGATGACTCACGTACATACTGTACATATACATTCAGTACATATACATACTGTACATATACATACTGTACATACGCATACAGTACATACGCATACAGTACATACACATACAGTACATACGTATACAGTACATACATATACAGTACATACATATACAGTACATACATATACAGTACATACATATACTGTACATACACATACGTGCAGTTGTTGCAGCAGGCATCCCTCATGACTGAGGGTCCTCGTCTGTGTGGTACCAGCTGGCTTTTTCAGTTGACAGCTGCAGTTCATAATGCTTGCTTGACGAAGGACTTCTTCAGGGAGAATAACATCACTCTTTTGGACCATCCTGCATGTTCCCCTGATTTAAATCCCATAGAGAACATTTGGGGATGGATGGCAAGAGAAGTTTATAAAAATGGCCACCAGTTCCAGACAGTTGATGCCCTTCGTGAAGCCATTTTCACCACTTTGAGCAATGTTCCCACTAGCTTCCTGGAAACACTCGCATCAAGCATGCGCAAACCAGTTTTTGAAGTGATTAACAACAGTGGAGCTACTCATTACTGAGTCCTACTGAGAACATTTTTTGTTCTGGTTTGGAGAGTTTTTTGTCATTTTTTCAGCGAATGTCTTAAACTTTTGATCAGCTGATAAACAGCCTATTTTAGGTGAATTGTTGTTTTCAATAACGGAATTTTTCAAAGTGCTTTTTGTCACACTCCCCCTTATTGCTTTTGTATATTGTAGCTCGACTTAAAACCTTGTAGCCAAACCAACTTGTCAGAGCCTGATCCTGTCAGATCTCAGAATCTAAGCAGAGCTGGCCCTGGTCAGTGCTTGGATGGGAGACCTCAGAGGAACACCAGGTGCCACAGTGGGAGGAAATAAACTTTCCTTGTGCCCTTAGGCAAGGCACTTCACCCACATTGCCTAGTATGAAAGTGATGGTGGTCATAGGGTTTGATGGCGCACACTGGCAGCTTTACTTTCTGTACATACAGTACATTTAAACATACGTATCCACTACAAGCACCAGTATGTGTCATGTGACCTTATGTAACGAACCCTGTTAAACTTCCATATTGCCTGATCGTTAAAGTTGTTCAACAAAAATCTTTCAGGGCCCAGAAGATCCTGGCGCTGCTCAAGCACACGTCATCAATCAGCGCTGTGAATCATCTTGGTCAAGTTCTTCTATGTATTTTACCAAATAGAAAATGCACATCATAAATAATGATGCACATGCATGTAGAAAAAGGGAGCTATTGGACTTGCCCAGCATTCTTTCCTATGAGGTATATTGTTTACACCAGGAATGTTTTGGACAGCCAATAGCTGCTCTTCTTACTGAGGGGTGGACTTGAATATTATTTTACAACCCTGTGATTGTTCTGTTGTTACTCAGTGAGCAATGAATATCAGATACGCATGCATCATATGTGGCACAATTGACCGTGTGTATGTTGTTTATTTCTTAATTTGGTTAGTTTGTTTATGATTACCCGGGGCTATAAATTGTGATCGAGTAGCTGCAGTTGCTTAATGTGTCCGCAAGAGGGTACGGTTTTGCCACATTTGAGTATTTCTTAAATTCTCGTCACGGCAGGATTTTTTAAAATATCATTATCGTATAATCAGAAAGCGTTGCTAAGACTGTAATTGGTGATTATTTATGTGTATTTCGATATTCCACCTCCACCCCCACTCTATACGTGTTGTAATGCAGACGGGAAACACAGCAGGAGGAAGACTTGAGACATCCGGGATAGACGAGTGAGCTGAGTTCAACCAATCCGGAAGCAGCGTCTGGGCTTAGCCGCTCGCGCAGACAAAGAGCAAGCCGGGATGGGACGGGACGGGATGGGATGACAAGAAGGCTGCTTGGTGAGCCCAATCCCGGATTGCTGCCTGCAACAGACCCCACCGTCGAGCACAGTTCCAGCGACTCACTATGGCAACGAGGGCGGCCTACTTCTCCCCGTCCGAGGCGGAAATCCTCATGGAGGTTTACGAGGAGGTGAAAGAGCAAATTAGAATGAAAGGCAACACCGCCGCCATCATCAAACAGCGAAAGAAAGCCTGGCAAAGTATCGCCGACCGCCTCAATGCGTGAGTCCTGCACGGATGCCCACCTAAGCATCACGTGTCTAATCCTCATGCTTCTACATCGTCCACTAAACCCGACCCTGTTTCTTTTCTCACACATCCCAGGCTAGACACTAGCACTGTTGTTTTTCTCAAGCCTGGATTTGGCCCGGTCTAGTTTTGGACCCGCAGACCCAAAAGCACATGTTGTCAAATATTTACTTTGTTTGAGAAAATGCAATGAAGGCACATTCCCCTAATATGCAGAAAACAGAGAAATCAACTAAGATTTCAGAAATCCTAAAATCCTGTTTTTAGGAATCTTTGGGGTGTTTAGATTCACCCAGTCCAGATTTGAGGGGACTAGGTTTAGTGGTTTTCAATGCGGATCCGGTCTAGTATGGGTTTTTTTGCATTTTCACAAATATAATAAATGTTTCATAATCACAACCAGTGTTCACCCAGTCCAGATTTGAAACGTCTAACTGGCAGGTTCCCCAAGTAGGATATGCGTACCCCTTGGATTGTAATGGGGGTATGCAAATAAAAATGAAAAGCAATTAGCACCTAACACTCTCAGTTCTGAGTGCGCCTGAACGCAGCTTCACTTGGCACAGAGAAGGAGCAGAAAGCGCACAATTATTTCATGATTTTGTTGTGCATTAAGATTTCATTTATTTTGCTGGTATATATACAATATATATCCAGTATTACATCCCCGCATGGTGCAGCAGTGAAAACCTGGCATTTGTGAGTAGCAACGCCCCCAAAATGAAGCTTCATCATTGGTTGTTGTATTTTTCTATTTAGGATTCTACTTCACTGGGACTGTTAAACTTTAGTAGTAATTGATATGCAGATTTAAACCGTTGCCATCAGGACTTGACCAAAAAGTGATTTTTTTTCCCAACCCATTCAAACAAAAAGAAACAAAAAATAAAAGCTATCAAAGATGATTTATATGAATTTATCTGTGCTCATGTGAAATTTTATCAAAATACATATCTGGCCCAGAATTACAATAAAAATAATTAACCATTCAGTATGTGCAGTATTTCTAAACGATATGAAGAGTGATTACTTAGCAATTTATTAGTGCTCATGTTGTCATGCTCCGCACTCTTATTTTGGCAGGCTGCACTTCCTGCTGGTGGTTGGCTGCACCTGCTTTGCTTGGGTGGAATTGGGCAAAAGTGTCCTTTATCCCAATTAGTGGGATTTATAAGCGTTCGTTTACTTGCTTTCCTCCGTGTTCCTGGTCGGTACGATAACTTCTCTCCTTCCTCGTTTTCAAGTCATAGGCTTCTGTGTACTTTCCCGAGATTTTTCCTCTGTTGCTTTTTGTTTCTGAACGACGGTGAGTATCTCAGCATCGGGTTTTGTTTATGCAGTGTCTTTGTTAGTTTGCACACCTCGCCCGTGTAACTGCATCCCAAGCCATTCCTCAGCACCGTAGAAGCGTGACATTGAAACATTATCTAACCATGCAAAAGACAACATTCTGATGTGACACCAAAAGAAGTTTGAAAAAAATGAAAGTACTGAGATTGTAAAAGTTTTTTGTCATACTGCTGTTATTGAAAAACAATGAAATTGGAGTGAAATGAAGTGGTAAATTTGACAGGAAGTTTTCTGAAGCAACGTGTTGGCAGCAAAGCCAAGAAAGTGACATATTGACATAATAACATTCACTGAGGAAACAATGAAAAAAAAAAACACAAATGTGTTTTTTGTTTTTTTTTTGCAAAATGAATAACCAGTTAGCCGTACAATAAAATCCTGTTGTAATAAATTCATATGTAATAGATGTATTAAACAAATATGTATTTACTTACCCAAACTGAGCGATGGGTGGCAAGATAGGCTAGAAAGACGAGTGCCTGCAAACATATCAGGTCTACAACACTTCCTGGTGACATCGCCAGCAGATGCAAACACGCACGGCCAGAAAGTGACAGATTCACACAACAATCACTGAAATTCCAGTCCAGGGTGTTCCCCCACCTCTTGCCCAAAGTCTGCTGGGATAGGCTCCAGCATCCCCGCGACCCTAATGAGGATAAGCGGTATAGAAAATGAATGAATGAATGAATCACTGAAATTGAATATGATGCATTTTACTGGCAGTGATAGCTAGAACTGCTTGAGCGACGTTAATTCTTAATCTAAATATTTCAATATTCAGGTACACAGCTGGGATAGGCTCCATCTTATCCGCAACCCTAGTGAGGATAAGCGACATAGAAAATGGCTGGATGGATGGACATCTAACAGAAAATATGGCTGCCATTGTTATTTTTGACGATAGAAATAACAACATTAAAACTTCGTACTCTGATGATGAATGTGTTGAAATCATAGGTGAAAAAGTGACATGAATTTAGTAAATGTAGTTCCATCGGACCGTATACCCGATATAAACAAGCTCACTGAATGAATGGACTTTCCCTTTGGGATGAATAAAGTTCCTGTCATCTAATGGTATGTCGTATGTACAGTATATATACTGTACATAGTACATTTACAGTATGTATGTACTGTATACATACATATAGTATATATACATTATATGTACAGTATATACACTGTACACATAGTACATATACAGTATATATGTACTGTATATATACTGTACATATAGTATATATAAGTATATGTACTGTACATATGTACAGTATATGCAGTATACTGTATAGATACCCGCGGACGGGAAAAGTATGTGAACATTTGGAATGTCACATTTCTGCAGTTGGTCATAAAATGTAATCTGATCTTCATCTCATCACAAGAGCAAAGGAAACAAACAGTCTGCTTCATCTGATACCACACAAACCATTTCATGTGTTTATTGAAAATCGTAGATGTTCAGTTTACTGGCTGACCCTCCTTTGGCTCCAATGACCTCAACCAACCACCGCCTCTTGTAGTTGTAGCTCAGCAGGATTCCTGGCGTCATTAGCTGTCTCGAGGTCATGCCACAGCGTTTCAGTCAGGGTACAGTCCGGACTTTGACCGGGTGGCTCAGAACACATGTGGTCTTCTGTTGATGACTGGCTCGTGTGTTTTGGGTTTTTGTTGGAACATTGTTGGAACACCCATCGTCTTTTGAGCTTCACGTGTTGGAAAAATGGCCTCAAGTTGAAAACCATGCAAACTATCATGCTGACCTTGCAAATTCGTTTTCCTCCCTGCACCGTGCTTGGAGTTGGGATAGTTGGGATGAGGTTCTATTGTCGGTGTGCTGTGCTGATCTTCTTTCAAACACGGGTTTGTGTGTTTCTCCCAAATAATTCAAGGTCGGTTTCAACTTTCCATGGAATATTTTGCCAAAAGGGCTGCAGAACATCCACACGCTTTTTTTTAGACAGCTGTCTTTCTGTCTTTCTGTCCTAGATGAAACAGACAATAGTTAATGAGCAGATTATGCAGAAAGGTGGGAAGTTCCTAAGGGTTCATATGCGTTTTACACCCAGTGTTTATGTGTGTGTACAGTACGTATATGTATATATTTGTGTGTGTAGATTAAACAAGACTCAGTCACCACGGACGTGGCAGCAAGTCAAGATTAAATACAAGAACATCCTGCAGAATGGTGAGTGCCTCGACTAATACTGATATTCTATTTGTACTAATACTAATACTCTACTTATACTAATACTAATACTCTACTCAAAAGGAAAGTAAGTGCACTTTGAACATGAACCCATGCCGTTTGTCTCTTTTCTGTGCCTTCTACAGATATCAAAACAGATAAAAACAGTAATGTAACGGGACACACTAATTTTGCCTTTAAAGTTTTTCTGAAAAAACTCCCAAAACATTCCCATCTACTGTGACGTGCATACAAAAGCTACTGCTACATTTTTATCATTGCTGTTTTGACATGTATCTATAGTTGCATCCATCTAGCTACGTTGCTAGTGCATTACACTTTCCATTTCCAGCTAGCTACTAGCCGCCACACACTCGCTCACAGTGCTGCAGACCACTACCACGGAGGTAACGCTACATATTGGCGCAGCCGCCACGGCTCCTTTGTTATTGTAGCGTTTCTTTCAATGTTGAAATCAATGCATCCAGGAACTATAAGTACTACGTGTCATGCCTTGAATGTACCTGATACTACACACTCACAGCATGGATAGAAAACCTTTCTGGAGGTGTTTTAATGGCAGACGAAATAGGTGTGTCCCATTAGTGCAGTAATGAGCTGTCTCTTTTTATACCTTTAGAACACACAGAAAAGAGAAAGACGTGGCAAAATTCCCAAAAAAGTGCACTTTGCTTTACAAGAGTACTTTGCTGGCACGTTGTGTGTACCGCTTTGTCAGTCAAAAAGAAAGCCCACAAGAACGGTACAGATGGGGGGTCACCAAAAGCTGACCCCACGCCACCAGAGGACTTTGCCTTGGCACAGAGTAAAGGCGGGATGACGGGGCGGCCAGACGCTAATAGATGTTCCTCCCAAGATGCTACCAGCCTCGTACAAGGTACATTCTTGCATATCATACTGGAAACATACTGGAAGCACATTCGTTCAGACTGCCTGAATTTCCTTGCCTTGCAGTTTCCAGCTGCACCGTCAAACTGGAGCCAATGCCAGACTATGCTGATCCAGTGAGTTCTCTGTAGGCCTGGGATGTCTGGTCTGCGGGCTTTAATATGAATCCTTTTAAATGTGACAGGGTGAAGGCACCAATGCAGCAGCAACAGCGGATGATGGCGATTTTGATGAGACCAGCTCTCTGGACTCCAAAAGGCACGAGGTATCATATTCAGCTTGTTGAAGTTCTCTTCATCATTTGGTGCCCACACAAAATGTCATTTCTGTAACAGGATACAGATGCAGAAAGCCAGGCTGGCAACATGGTGAGTATTCATGTAAGGACATAGATTCCCGCTATGCTAACTCTCATGTGTTTGCAGAACTCCCAGGCTATCAAACAGCTGTATGCCCAGCATATGCGGCAGCAAATACAACTGGCCCATATGGACATGGAGTATAAGAAAAGAAAGATGGAAGACCTCACGCTGGACGCCGAAATAAAAAGGAGAACAATAAGAATATTGGACCTCAAAATAAAGAAACTGGAGCTGGAGGTGAGGTCATTGAGCCTTCATTGCACACTGTAACACAAATCTTTATTCTTATTATTATTCTCTGCTTTTCCTTCCCCAGCTTCAAGAAGACAACACATCTTAAGAAACTAAAGATCTGATAGAACGAATAGAATGCTCAATAGAACCTCAATGTATGAAAACCTTATTATGAGAAAAATTCATAACACAAATTTGGCTTTGAAGATGTTTACATCCAATTTAACAAAAAAATATTCAAAATAGGAAAATGGAAAGTGCCGGCCAGAATTTTTTATGTACTGTACCGCCATACAATCTGCCCTCCCCTGGGGCGATAATGCACCAAAGAAAAGGATGCCAACCGCCCTAAAAGCCAATAAGAAGAAGAAGCTGCCCTCCCATTGGTAACCTCTGTTATCTCCCATCATCCTCTTCCTCCCCAAATCCCCACTGATGCTACGTCACACCATCCCGTTTCTCTCAACAGCATACCCAAAATCTCCTGTCCACTGTTAAAAATTCTAATGAAAAAAATCAGTTTAATATGTAATGTAGTGTATTCATTAAAATGAAGTTACAGCACGTAAATTTACATTTGATTTCTGCCATCTGTCAAAACTCTGTTCCTTCCTCCTCCTCCGCCATCAAGCTCACCTCACTTGACCCGAAAGGTAAAGTGTCATTATTATTCTTTTTTTTCATTGCTTTTATTATTTTCTCATTCATGCACATGTAAATGATTATTTTATCACTAATCAACATGTTTCTTTCGGCTGGGTACAATATTTACACTTTATATGAGTGTTTTCAGGGGGGTGGAACAAATTACACTAATTACAAGGGATTGCAGAATTATTAGGTAAATGAGTATTTTGACCACATCATCCTCTTTATGCATGTTGTCTTACTCTAAGCTGTATAGGCTCGAAAGCCTACTACCAATTAAGCATATTAGGTGATGTGCATCTCTGTAACGGGAAGGGGTGTGGTCTAATGACATCAACACCCTATATCAGGTGTGCATAATTATTAGGCAACTTCCTTTCCTTGGGCAAAATGGGTCAAAAGAAGGACTTCACAGGCTCCGAAAAGTCAAAAATAGTGAGATATCTTGCAGAAGGATGCAGCACTCTTAAAATTGCCAATCTTCTGATGCGTGATCATCGAACAATCAAACGTTTCATTCAAAATAGTCAACAGGGTCGCAAGAATCGTATGGAAAAACAAGGCGCAAAATAACTGCGCATGAACTGAGAAAAGTCAAGCGTGCAGCTGCCAAAATGTCACTTGTCACCAGTTTTGCCATATTTCAGAGCTGCAACATCACTGGAGTGCCCAGAAGCAAAAGGTGTGCAATACTCAGAGACTTGGCCAAGGTGAGAAAGGCTGAAAAACGACCACCACTGAGCAAGACACACAAGCTGAAACGTCAAGACTGGGCCAAGAAATATCTGAAGACAGATTTTTCTAAGGTTTTATGGACTGATGAAATGAGAGCAAGTCTTGATGGGCCTGATGGATGGGCTCGTGGCTGGATTGGAAAAGGGCAGAGAGCTCCAGTCCGACTCAGACGCCAGCTAGGTGGAGGTGGAGTACTGGTTTTGGCTGGTATCGTCAAAGATGAGCTTGTGGGCCCTTTTCGGGTTGAGGATGGAGTCAAGCTTAACTCCCAGTCCTACTGGCAGTTTCTGGAAGACACCTTCTTCAAGCAGTGGTACAGGAAGAAGTCTGCATCCTTCAAGTTCATCCTTCAAGAAAGAGTTTCATGCAGGACAATGCTCCATCACACGCGTCTACACAGCGTGGCTGGCAAGAAAGGGTCTAAAAGAAGAAAAACTAATGACATGGCCTCCTTGTTTGCCTGATCTGAACCACATAGAGAACCTGTGGTCCATCATCAAATGTGAGATTTACAAGGAGGGAAAACAGTACACCTCTCTGAACAGTGTCTGGGAGACTAGTTGCTGCTGCACGCAATGTTGAACAGATCAAAACACTGACAGAGTCCATGGATGGCAGGCAAGTGTCCTTGCAATGAAAGGTGTCTATATTGGTCACTGATTTGTTTTTGTTTTGTTTTTGAATGTCAGAAATGTATATTTGTGAATGTTGAGTTGTTATATTGGTTTCACTGGTGAAAATAAATTATTGAAATGGGTATATATTTGTTTTTTGTTAAGTTCCCTAATAATTATGCACAGTTATAGTCACCTGCACACATGGATATCCTAAAATAGCTAAAACTAAAAACTACTTCCAAAAATATTCAGCTTTGATATTAATGAGTTTTTGGGATTTATTGAGAACATGTTGTTGTTCAATAAAATTAATCCCCAAAAATACAACTTGCCTAATAATTCTGCACTCCCTTGTATATGTAAATCATGTCTTATATTATAAAATATTCAAGACATAATGAATTGCTTTCATATCTTGAGGTTCCGCTGTACCAGGGATGACCTTCACTCGATATCAATAGTGATAGATATGTGTGAAACGAACACATACTGTATGTGTTGTGAAGCTGATAGATACAGCATCAGCAATTAGCTTGTGGACGTGTGCTGTAAACAACATTGTAAAATATTGATGCGATCCATACACTCCATGATTATCCCATTGATGGCTTTGGGCCCGGGAATTGGAAGTATTGAAAAAGAATGCTCGGTTTCCGCCTGGCAGAACCTACGCTTTGCAAATGGCAGGTTTCATATCCCAAGGAGACGCCGCAGACATAATGTTAATCAAGCACATAGCCTGCTGCTAGCCACCCACATGCTTATTATGCAACACTGAAGCGTTCTTCTCTCAATGTCCCATTTTGCCATGGTTCTGGATAGACGTTTTTATTGGACTGTTGACATGCTTCAATATGATTGATGATTTGATATAAAAGAGGAAGTAAGCGGTCGTGTTTCTACAATGTAACTTTCATAAAGATTTACAGACTCTTTTTTGTCAATTTGACAAATTCCATATTCATAAATCCAAAGTGACGTCATATAAACCAAACATTCACAGATTTCTACTAATCATCTATTTTCTATGCCGCTTATCCTCATTACCGTACTAAAACTACAAATATTGTAGGAGTCACTGAAAGTAATGAGAGCCTTTCATGCACTGGCGAACATAATAAAAAATATTTATATGACACTAACTTAAGTGATATGTCGCCCTCACACATCTTTTATACTTGTTTTTTTTCTTTTTATGTTTTTATAGGTATTCTGTAAGACATACATATGATTCTGTATGTACTGTTGTGTACGTGTTTGCAGTTTGCAATAAACTACTAGCCCGTCATGCTGGCTAATTTACATATAATTTGCATATGATGTCAAATGCTGTTGGAAAAACCTCGTAGGAAACAAAAAAGTGAGTAGAACCACCCACATTACGTTTCAAACTACAAGTACACTTCATTCTTGCTTTGTTCTTTTCAAATTGGTCATCATTTCATCAAAATAAAAGAAGTCAAGTTCTCCCATCACACGCTGGCTATTTAAAACGTGCAAAAAGAAAACCTGTCAGCTGGACCCACTGCTGCTTGGTGACAATACAAAATTCACAACATGTGCTTTCACAATAATGAGCAAAATTGGCAATCAATACATGTACGAATTTTTGCATTTAATTAACAGACATTTTATTCACAAACCCAAAAATCACAGACTGGTAAAATATAAGTAAAAGGTAGGAAACGGAATTCTAAAAAAATAAAATTAAAATGATGAATTTTGGAAAACATAAAATGGATTTCTACATAGTCTCCCACAGGCATCCAACTTCTTCTAGAAAAAGACAACCTATGTTTATCATCACCATCAAAACCAATGCAATGTCATGCACACTCTGCTGCTAGGACCAGTGGGTTTTGGTTCAAGAAGGCAGCGGTTCAGAACCCGGCCATGGCCTTCAATATAATCCGTCTATGTCTGACAATTAGTCTAGAAAAATACAAACAGGTCCATCATCTGTGATCATCACCACCAGTACAATATAATGCAGGTTTGCCATCTGGCTAACTTGACTGCTAGCACTTCTGGGTTCTGGTGCAAGGTACGTGGGGTTCAAAACCCAATCAAGGCAGATAGTAGTGTTGGGCTGTACTTATTTTGTCTAGAAAAACACAAACCGATGTCTTCCTTTCTCAAGTTCCAGCATCTTTCGTCACCATCACTTAACTCAGAGAGGTAGAGAGTCGGGTTCCTGTCAAAATTTAATTGATGGATTGACTGATCGATGTGTCTAATTGAATTAGTCAAAGGTCACAGGTGTGGCTAACCACCAGCCGTAATCAGCGTCACCAGCCGTACTACCAGAAGTAGTGTTGGTTACAGGGCCAGAAGTTAATGAATGATGAATAATGACTTATTTTAAATTAAATATAGTTATATATTACGCAAAATAAAAATGGATTATTGCATAAACCACCCAACAGCGCCATCTTGTTGTAAGTCACGTGATGTCGGAAGCGAAGGCCGTAAGCATTGGTTAAAGCGCCGGAGGTAATGAATGATTACTTTTATGTGTAATAAAAATAATACACTGCAAATATATTACACTAAGTAAAAATATATTATTGAATATTGCATAAACCACGCAACAGCGCCATCTTGTTGCTAACTACGTGACCTCATAAATACACGACGCCATACTACCGGAAGCGAAGGCCGTAAGCATTGGTTAAAGCGAGTTAGGCAGCTGGTAAACACGCTAGACATTGAATCGGTGGTGATTATTGAGAAAGGAAGCCATTGGTTTGTTTTTTTCTAGACAAAAAGGGACAGCTGGATTCCCAATCTGTTCGGATCAGGTTTTGAACCTCAAACACCTTGCAACGAAACCCAGAAGTGCTACCAGATGAGCTTACCAGCTGGCAAACACTCATGGTATTCTATTGGTGGTGATGATTACCTGTAAAAACAGCAAGGAAGCAATCTCTCCTTTTCTAGACAAAAAAGGATACAAGTGGTTGGACACCCATTCTAATGAGGCATCCTGACCTGGTTTGGAACACGGAGGGACTGCTCTAAGATTTTCTGGTCCTACCAGCAGAGATAGCCAGCAATGATGGTGAGGTTGACTATAAATATAGATTGTCTTTTTCTAGAAAGATATAACCAACAAGAAGGTGGATGCCTGAGGTACCATCAGCCATGACCAGGTTCTAAATGCCCCTTGCATCACAAATCAGTGTTGGCACCAGCAGAGTTGATCAGGCGAAGACGGTATTTGGCCTGAAGGGTTTTTTAATCCCAGCCCTTTTGCAGTAAGAACCAGTGGTGCTTCCACCTGACTGGCATACACCCCTGATACTGTGTACTACTTTATTAAAGAATTTTTTATTGCCATCAAGTGTTTTGATAAAATTGACTTTCTCCGACCCTTCAAAATACAGTCGGCGTTTCAACTTCCAAGCAATCAGCTCTTAGGCAGGATGCGATGCTATGCTTGCCCTGACTGTCTATACGTTCCACAAATCCACAGCATTCTAATCATTCTATCAGACCTTTAGTATAATAATAAAGACTTGTGTTACTGTGTGCAATTATAGCATCAGTTAGCATGTCCTTCCATGAACACTTGCCATGTTGCCAGGCTGGCTTTCTTCATCTGAACACTACCTCCACAAGCTTGATACGATACCTTATGCCTTTTGGAGTCCAGAGAGCTGGTCTCATCACCATCACCATCGTCTGCCGTTGCTGCTGCTGCATTGGTGCCTTCACATTTAAAAGGGTTCATATTGAAGCCTGCAGACCAGACATGCCAGGCCTACAGAGAACTCACTGAATCAGCATAGTCTGGCATTGGCTCCAGTTTCACGGTCCAGCTGGAAACTCCAAGGCGAGCAAAAGTCAGACAGTCTGAACGAATGTGCTTCCAGTATGTCCCATGCAGAGATGGAAGAATGTACCTTGTATGAGGCTGGTGGCATCTTGGGAGGAACATCTATTTGTGTGTCATCCCACGTTTATTTTGTGCCAAGGCTATGTCCTCTGTTGGCATACTACAGATGCAGTATTTGCTTTGAGGTTGTTGATAGAGAAGTACAGGGAAGGTCAGAGGGAGCTGCAGAGGAACAGCGGTATTGTTTGAGGAAGTCTGGAGTGGCAGAGAAGTATGTCAGAGCGGTGCCGGACATGTACGAGGCATGTCAGGCAGTAGTGAGGTGTGCGGTAGGTGTGACAGAGGAGTTCTGAGTTAAGGTGGGACTCCATCAGGGGTCAGTTCTAAGCCCCTTCTTGTTTGCTATGATGATGGACAAGCTGATGGTCGATGTTAGACGGGAATCTCCATGCACTATGATGTTTGCAGATGACTGCGATATGAAGTGAGAGCAGGGAACCGGTGGAGAAGAAGGGTTTATGGTGAATCGAAGCATTCATAGCAAACCCAGGACGTATCGTGTGACACACCTTGGACATGAATGAAGTAATAACCGCAGAAATCTGCATGACCGTTCCATCGTATCCAACTAAATCATATCTGCTTAAATGCCTGCAAGCGATGATAAAAATAAAACATATTAATTCTAAAACAAAATTACACCCAAAATGGATAGGTGTTTTCATTTATGTATAATAGTTTAGACTAATTGAAAAATTTTATATCATTAAAATGAATCTAAACCAAACTGGTAGCCCCCACAATGAATTGTTAATACATTTCAGTTAATAATGTCATAACGTTAGAACGAAATGCATTCTGAAATACAAAATGTGAGTGTGGGTAGCAGTATTTTGTTCATGTTCTGGTAAAACATGCACATTTGCTTAGTTCGGGTACAAAAAAGTGAGGAAAATAAATGTCACACCCATGAGTAGCTCTTGTGGATTTTCATGTTATAAAAGTTGTTATCACAAGAAAAGAAAACGCTGCAGAGCGTTGTGTTACATGATCTATCCCACAACCGCAAACCAAACTCCATGATGGTGACGGGGTCATTGGGAAAAACTACTTTTGGCCAATAAAACTTGTCAACATATATATTTTTTGAATCCATCACGGGCTGTCAACTACGAGACACATTGCCAACAGAAATGAAATAAAAAACGTTCACAAAAAATACAAAGTTGTCTGTATTAACTCAACATGTCATGATGACTGGCACACTGTTCACTTGGGTGGTGATGTGTGAGTTGGGGTTCTTTTCCCAGCAAGTGAATAACTTGATATACATTAAACCATACACGTCTAACTTTCCATCGTACCGAGCATCTGCTGGTGCTGGCTGGTGCATTTTAAAGTTAAAATAAGTAATAAACAATTAAAATGATGGTCTTAATAAATACAGCAGCCATAACAGCTGCAATACATGAAGAAAAGTTAAAGGATAAAATATACACAGTTTTTGTACAGCGTTTGCAAATTAAACCAGACACAAATACACACACTCAAGCACACACTTTTGCTGTACTGCATATCTGTTTGTGTCATCGATCTAAGGACCTGTCATATGACAGTCACATGCCATCATACTTTTTAAAAGAGACATTTGAGGCTTTTATGAGTTAACAACCGCCAAAGTAGTAGTAGTTCAAACAGAACATACCGTATGACACACCTTAAACATTAATGAAGTTATAACTGCCGAAGACCACATTCATTCATTCATTTTCTATACTACTTATCCTCATTAGGGTCGCGGGTATGCTGGAGCCTATCCCAGCTGACTTTGGGCGAGAGGCGGGGTACACCCTGGACTGGTCGTCAGTCAATCGCAGGGCACATATAGACAAACAAAGACATACAACCAGTCAATCGCCAATTAACCTAACATGCATGTTTTTGGAATGGTGAATCAAAGCATTCATAGAAAACCCAGGACATACAGTATGACAAACCTTGGACAGTAATGAAGAGATAACCGTCTGCATGATCATTCATGCTCAGATCATTCGTCATGGGGGTGGGAGAATCTGTGAATAGACTCAAATGCCTCATGTATTCGGCCAGTTTAGACCCAACGGACGCCACGGACGGACGGAGGACCTATAAGATAATAATGACATTGCATGATTTTTTAATTTGAAATACGAAATAATTGAAATAATGTTCATATTGTTGACCAACTAGCTACATACAGATAGAGGGTCAGACAGATAGGCCAGGAAGAGGAGGAGGCCAGACAGAGGAAGGATGGGAGTGGGGGACGGAGAGGGGGGCATCACTCACACGTGTGCACACACACACACATCCAGTCTTAGAAGCTATGGACAATTAGCTGGAAAAAAAAGATGGCGCTTTCAAAAATATATTTTAAATTGGTGTGACATATATTTAACATATATATATATTATTATTATTTTATTTTAACATTTATCATTCATTAATTTCCGTTGCTTTAACCAATGCT
Source organism: Oostethus manadensis (assembly GCA_024372805.1). Taxonomy (NCBI): domain Eukaryota; kingdom Metazoa; phylum Chordata; class Actinopteri; order Syngnathiformes; family Syngnathidae; genus Oostethus; species Oostethus manadensis. The sequence goes on along the minus strand of QODF01000026.1, from coordinate 4,970,258 downwards.
TACGGCCTTCACTTCCAGTAGTATGGCGTCACGTGGTTATGATGTCACGTGACTTGCAACAAGATGATTTGTGTAACATATAATTATATTTAATTAAAAATAAATGTCATTATTCATCATTCATTAACTTCCGGCGCTCTAACCAACACTACTTCCGGTAGTATGGCGTCGCATGATGATGATGTCACCCGGTTAGCCAAACCTGTGACCTTTGACCTTTGATTAATTCAATTAGACACATCAATCAATCAATCCATCAATTACATTTTGACAGGAACCCAACTCTCTAGCTCTCTTAACTCACTGGTAGCACCGCAGATTTGTGGTGTCGGGGGTCAAAACCCAGGCAGGGTTGCTGAACAAGTGGTAGGGAGTGGTAGGTCATGGCCAGGTTTTGAAGAACAGCACCCTTCCACCAAGACACACTGGCCGTAACAGTAAGCTAGCCAGCTGCCAAGCATGCATGACATTGCATTGGTGGTGATGGTGACAATAGATATAGACCGTCTTTTACTAGACAAAATGACCAACAAGCAGGAAGATGCCTGATGGTTCCATCAGCTAAGAAATCCAAGAGCTAAGCAGTTCTGATGAATACAGGATTTGGCCTTAGGGGGTTTTGAAACCCAGTCCTCTTGCATTAAAAACCAGTGGTGCTTCCACATGAGCTACCTGCATGGCATACACACCTGATGGGGTGTTGTTGGATATACTTGGAAAGGGAAACATGGTGCTACATGCCAGACAAATCCCAAGGGCTGAAGCAGACCATGGAGGTCCTGTCCACATGGGACCTTTCCTGGGATTTTTTTGGCAGGATTAGTAGGGAAATACCTCAGAGCGAAATGATAGTCTACTTCCTGTCAAAATTTAATTAATGGATTGATTGATGGTTGATTGACGTGTCAAATGTAATTAGTCATGGTCAAAGGTCATAGCCAGGTGACATCATAACCACGCACTGAAGTTAATAAATTATTATTATAGGCACTAATAATACCAATTAAATATTTTATATTTCAATCAATCAATAAATCAAACTTTATTTATAAAGCATTTTTCATACACATGTGTAACATAAAGTGCTTTACAGATTAAAATTATTCCTGCCCAAACCAGCCTCCTAACCCTCCCATCCCCAGTATACATACGCGTCATCGTTTGCACCCCCCACCCCTGTGCCAACCACGCCCACCCCTGCCCGCCTCAATATAAATAGAATAAGAAGAATAAAAATGAGGTAGATAAGATACATAAGGCTGAGTGCAGATGAACGGGAGAGGAAAACTCCATCAGAGGAGCCGTCTGCACCGAGAGCAGGGCATCGACCACAGCCGCTAGGGCATCGCCACAGAGCACCCAGGGAAGATGAGGCAGGGACGCCCCTCCTCCACCCGGGCACCCACAGGACAACACCCAGGCAGCTACTGCCGACCCCCACTCCCGAGGTAGAGGGATCCCTCAGAGGAAAAACTGGAAGAATATAACAGTAATAAAATCGATAAGAAAAAACAATTAAAAACTATCGATAAATTATGACAAAATATCAGGATAAGACAAAGAAATAAGCCAGAACATACGATAGATAAATCAATATTAGCTAAAAGCTAAACTAAAAAGGTGGGTCTCGAGCTTGCTCTTAAAAACATGAACGTTTTCTGCAGCCGTGAGTTCCTTCGGCAGACTTTTCCAGAGAGGAGGGCCATAGAACTGAATAGAAGCCTCTCCATAAGTGCATGTCCTGACTTTGGGAATGACTAGGAGCCTGCTGTCGAAGGAGCGCAGGAACAGTGAGGGTTCATAAGGTAAAAGCAGTTCGGAAAGATAAGAAGCCCAAGACCACTTATAAATTATTAAAAGAACCATAAAATGTATCCTGAAGCACAGCATCTCTCCTGACGACATCACCAAGAGGGAGCATGTAGAGGTTAAAAAGCACTGGGCCTAAAATTGAACCCTGGGGGACACCACATCTGATTTCATAGACCTTAGAAACTGACCACAAAAGTCCTTTCTGTGAGGTAGGATGTAAACCATCTGTGAACAGCACAAGAAAAGCCGACATGTTTTAAACGAGATAAAAGACTAGTGTGGTCTACTGTATCAAAAGGCAGCGCTCAGATCCAGTAGAACCAACACTGTGATCTTCTAAGAATCTTGATTTAATCTAAAATTAAATAAAATAATTAACCGCACTAATAAATAAATAAAATAAAACATAATAAATAAATAAAACATGCAATGTCATTATTACCTTATAGCTCCTGTTCTCCGCCGTCCCGCCATGCCGTCTGTTGGGTCAAGCTGTGGCCGAATACATGAGGCGTTTGAGTCTATTCACAGATTCTCCCACCCCCTATCACGCCCCTGATCATGTGAATATCATCAAACAAATGATCCGAGCATGAATGATCATGTAGACTTGGGAGTTTGTGACTTCATTAAAGTCCAAGGTGTGTCATGCGGTACGCTCTGTTAGAACTATGAATAAGTCGACTGATCGCGTCTCAATCATGCGGACTTGGGCGGTTATGAACTCATTAAAGCCTCAAATGTGTCTTTTGAAAAGTTTGATTGTCATATGACATGGCCCATATCCCGATGGCTATGCCATAAAGTCGGTATAAGAGCTCAAACAGTATGTTTGGTGTTGTGATGTGGAGGGCGCCATCTTGTGGACATTTACTTCCATCGCGGGAAACTAGATGAGCTCGGCTTGATGCTAACGCTACCTTAGCACCAGATTTTGCCTTGTTTGGTGTGAGTATTTCAAGTAGGTACTGTGTTTAACCAGCAGTGAATATACTTATCTGAAGACAGACCTTTTCAGCCTAGTTGACCATTGAAGTTTTATGATTTAAAAAAAAACCTTTGAAGGATTTTCATCAAATTTCGGGGCAGTTGGATGCGAGTTTAGAAGCGCGAAACCTCCATCGTCCCAAAGTTGGAGGTCGCCACCTTGTGGACTTGAATGGAACAGCAATTGTTTGAACGGGTTCATTTGCAATCCGTAAGGAAATTTGAACAACGTTGCCAAAATTGTACACCGATTTAAAAGTATTTTTCTCTGTTATATCACCATTCTGACGGGGTTTGCTGACCCTCGTTAGGACCCGTCAGCGCTCTTCACCGCATGCCTTTGAAGAACTGCAGACGTCATTACGGCTTTCATACAATTTGCACAGTCATACAAAGTCACGGGCGGTATCATTGGAAAGCCTGGAGGTGCTTCCCCAGTTCGATGGGGTACAATGTAGGTAAGGTCAGAAAGGTTAGGAGAAGGGGAGCAAAGTGTTTCATATTTTGGTATACTGCAGCAAATGAACCACTTTCATTATTTTAACATGCTGCTGTGCCATGAATGTCCACAAGATGGCGACCTCTTGCCTATAGATGGACATTGTTCGAGCGCGCCACTATTACTATGGAATCACAGGAGTGCCAAAATTAAAAGGACATGCACTTGGAATAATAAAGAGAAGCACTAATACAAAATATCCAAATGTGGTGATATCCTTTTTACCTTTTCTTTGCTTTTATTGTATTGTCTGTTTTTTGATTTTGGCATTTATTACGCGGCATAAAAAATTGTCTTTTCCAATTGAAAGTACTTGTCCCACCAAGGCTGTTAGCAGCTTCGAAACGGGACTCCTTCGTGACGGTGATATTGCTTCCTGTCCGTCCCCCGCGTCAAGAGCTACGTTTAAACGTAAGATACTAAGCAGCCACGCAAGCAGGAATCATGTCATCATGTATTGACTAGTCACTCTGGCAGAAAGACCCGCCCACAGCACACCCCACGAGGCATCCAGAAAATGCAATGACAGCAAATGGAAGACAAACAGGCAAATAATCACCAAAAAAGGAAAAAACAGACAATACAGAAACGGCAAATACACAATGGAATAACAATACGAGTAGATTTTTGAATGATTGCTTCGCTTAATATTTCCACTTGCACTTTTTTAACTTTGTCACTCCTGTGATTCCATACTTGCCAGGTTTTGGCTTCCCTTGATGCTAATTGAATAGGCCTGTAACAGAAGCACATAGTACAGTATGCTAGAGGGCTTTATTTAAAAAGTTTCTATTAGAAAATGCAAATAGTCAGCTAAATCCAATCAAATTACAAGACAAGACATATCCCTTAAGATCTTCCCATGTTATGCATGAGCACATCTCATCTCAAATGACAGACGTGACAAATGTCAGAAGGAGAAGCATGTGTTTTGGCAGTGTAGGACGTTGACATCTATTACAGCAGAGAGTTATTGCTTTGGTCTGCTTTACAAAATGGTTTATTACAGGAGAGTTGAGATTGGCAGCACAGCGGTGTGATGAAGGTGAAGAACAATCTGCTCAATCATCCTTATCCCTGGCACCGTGTTTGAGGATGCGTGTGAACTCCACATAGTTGAAGTTGTTCTTCTTGTCGATGGGAGCCTCCCTGAAGAGCTCATCCACCTCATCGTCTGTGAAGCGATCACCCATTGTTGTGAGCAGCTCCCTGAGGTAATCTTCTGGAATGAAACCTGCAGTGACAAAGTCCTCCTTTTACTTCCGCACGTTCAATTACATTCAATCTCAATCGTTTATTTGAATTTTTTTTTTTACCCGTTCCCTCTTCATCAAAGCAAGCAAAGGCATTTCTGATCACGTCTTCGGGGTCTGTGCCATTGAGCTTTTCTCCAAACATGGTGAGGAACATGGTGAAGTTAATGGGCCCGGGAGCTTCATTCATCATGGCCTCCAGGTAGTCGTCATTTGGATTTTTTCCTGTGAACCAGACACAGGTGCAGCGCACCTTGAAAGGCTGACAATTTACACCTGACAGCTAAGAAATCCAAACAAGTGCTTGCAGAAAATGTTTTCAAACAACCTTAGTCAAGTAATTTGCGTTTTGCACAGAAACGTCATTAAAGTGTGGAATACTTTCTTGGCGTCTGTTGTGTATAAAACACCATTGATGGCAATTTCAGCCTGCCATTTTGTGACAAAGACAATGAAATAAAGACAAGAAATTACATTTCAGTAGTTGTATAACACCTCATTGTGCACCACACACACAAACTCCCACAAAACGTTACACCTTGTTAAAACATAAACTGCGTATTCCCCACAGATATTATGGATCATATGCAAATTATATTTTGCCCCCCTATATTCGGACAATAACAATGACATTCAAAATCAGAAATATTGTGGTTACGATTTAGTTTTTAATAAAACACACATTTATTTTCACTGGGGTGTTTTTGTTTATAATCTTTTACTTTATTTTATTTAAAAGTGCTTGACAATCCAATTCCAATGTTCAGAAATTAAAGGTTGTTGTTTTTAGTACAAAGTAACTGCAATTTTATGCCGTATATTGTCATTACATTTGTGAAAAATTGTCTCAAAATGTTGACAATAATTTTGTTTATCGGCAAGTTGCAGTACAATTATTGTCCGGCAAAAATTTTTATGACAGGCCTAGCCGTGAGTGCACAATCAATACAGCAAAATATCCACCTACCACCCCAAAATCAGTAGCACGGGCCCTGAACACCCCTGCTCGATTCTGCAAGCCACCAAAGTTCTCATTGACTATTTCGCTTGTTAGCTTTGATTGTGTTACAACCTCTTACTGATTGGAGCAGGTGACCTGTATGTCGTTTACACACAATAAATTATTATACAATCACAGTTGTCTCAAAATTATATGATTATATAAAATCTTTATATCCAGTTGGGAAACAATTTGCAACTCAGAAAGCCTTCAGTCACAGCACCATGTAAGAAGCACACAATATTATGAAATATTCCATGTTCCACATGTTCATATATAGCACATTAGGGACATCCCAATACAATCTTCAGGATTGGGATCGACTGCCGATTTGCTGTATTTTGAAGACTAAAAAAAAGATTGGCTTCCACCACAAGATCAGGCTGATCCGGTTGTCATAACTCTGGGCCACACTTCTCTTCATTTCCTTTCGGCTTATCTCTTCAGGGGTCGCCACAGCAAATCAACATCAATCAGCAACTCGAGTGGGATCAGTATTACCTGGTCCCCACGCTGTGCATGCACTGTTGTGTTCAAACACAGATGATGCGTTCAAACACACTACGTAACTCAGGCTACGTAACTTGTAACTCTTGAGACAGTGCGAATGTACTTTCAGACACAAACGGAAGAAAACAAAATGCCAACCTGCAAAACATATTTCCTAACCAAGTACAAAAAACTGCCTACATGTTGGCAGGTTTGTTTACTACATTACTATGTACTTTGTAAAATTGACTATGCAACATGCTTAAGCTCTGCTCTTCGTGACGTCCCGTTTTACTCACCCAGCGAGGCCAGCATGTCATGGAGGTCTTCTTTGTCAACAAAACCGTCACGGTTCTGGTCTATCATGTTGAAGGCCTCCTTGAACTCCTGGATTTGGGACTGATCAAACATGGCAAAAACATTGGAAGTTGCGCGCTGGGGGCGCTTCTTGGTGGTCTTTCCCTTTGCCCTTTTGCTCGACATTTTGATGGATTTATTCCTTTAAAAAAAAAACAGCACATTTTAACTATAGATAAACATTCCATACATAAACTCCCGCTATTAGCATCACTTATTTGAAGCCAAGGGTCACTATGATATTCACGCCCACATTTCCTAGCGATGTCATTCCCAGCCTGTAAATCCCGAGGGGCATCCCCCTGTGAGCTATACATGGAAGTGTTCCTTCTTCTTTCTAGATCACTACGTCACTGACGGGAGAAAAATCAGTGATGTGCGCACTGAAGTCCTTATCAGGCAAGGTTTTCAGGTTTTGATGCTACAACACAAGCTGAGGCATGGCTGGGAGGCTGTTTTACTGTCAGTTGTAACACTTATGCAAGCCATAACACCAGTATCAATAGAATGGGTCCTTACAGCTGTCTACTGCCTAGTATTATCTCACAATTTAGTTTCATCGATTCCCTTGTGGATAAAGTCTAAGAACCTAAAGGGGGAAATGTCTTCATTTCAGTAGCTGGGTGCATGCTGCTGGTGTAGGGGTGTAAGGGTTAATAACTACAGTACTGGATTTCATACACACGAGTAGGAATGGTCATCTTGCCTGACGTCTTATCTTGATCTGGATTAGTCTAGACTTGAACAAAACGACGTTCTTTGCAATGTGAATGGAATGCGAGTCCGCCCCACACCAACGCCAACTGACGTTCCACAACCACCCAAACCCACACAGCAGCACCATATTGACTTACACATTTCCACGCCTAAATGTCGTCTTCGGTGCCTCTGTACGAACATTTGCGTCGTCGGCCCAGTTAGCTATCGCTAGCTAAGCAAACCGTTCGCATTTTTTGCTTTTAGACAACACGCTCCTAAAAGCACGGGCGTGTGTTCGCTGGTCGTTCGTGTCTAACGTCCAAAATGTCACACCGAGTGTAAAAAAGAGATGTGAAATTGTGTCTTACCTGACGACAACAAGCAGACTAGCGTTGGCTACTTTTTTCCTCAACCACCGCCCTTCACTTCCTGGCTTGTCGTGTTAGCCTCGTCAACCCGCTCGGGACCTACCAAGTCAAAACCGTGGGGGAAATTGTTATGCACTAAAATATTTTTAAACGCTATAAAGTGTACACAGCACGGTCTAGATAGGTAAGATAGATAATTCAATAAAAACCATGATTATTTAATACGTGCATACAAAATACACGTGTTAAACGTGTTATTATTCTTGTCTAAATAAATATTACTGAACGGTTCACCCTCAGACAGGTAAATGTACTTTTCCCAAATCCTCCATTAGGTTGGCTCGGGTTGGTGGATATGTCCATATATGGATAACACAACACGTTCGTGAATAATGTTACGCAATAAAAGCAATGCCATTAAATACATTAGACAAGTCTTCTTTCATTGGAAATTGTGTAAAAAAAGAAGCATATTTGGAATGAGCATTATCCCTGGAAAAATCTCTGTTTGTCATTTATATTGTCTGTGTAATTATTTGAGTTATCGTTTCATGCGTTCATGAGAGGTGAGATAAAAACACAACACATAATAATTACGGTGGCTAAGAAGTGCAAAACTCTGTAAAAACAGCAAAACAAATTACAGTAGTGATAACGTTTCCGCCAATCCAGCCAATTTGGTCTGGGTGGGAATTGCAAAATATGTCATGCAGGGATTACAATTTCACTTTCAATCATGTCTTTATTCAACACACCAGGCACACTCACATTTTTAGAGCTAATCATTTCAACAACATGCAGCGTCCTCCATATTGGCCTCCATTCCTGTCAATCTGGCCTTGCGTATATTCCCTTGGAATGTATGTGTGATTGTAATTTGTTTCACACTTCCCAGCCAATTCCCGGCCACCGTAAAAAATAACAGATGTTGACAGACAAGCAACAGCTGATACAACATCGTTGCTATAAAGGGAGGATTACTTTCTAGGAATTTGACATAAAATGACTCAGAGGTTAAAAGCTCATCTTAAGTCATTCTCAGTCATTGTTTTTGTTTGCACTTTGAAAGTTAGTGTCACAAAGTGTATTTTTTTTACCCATAAAATATATTTCCATATACAAATGTAGTTTTCTTTGCAATTGTTTTTATATCTCTATTGGTTTGTATGTGTATACATTGAAATATAAATGGAAATAAACCCAAAGAATCACCTTTACTTGGTTTAGTACCTCAAGAAAGGTGGTCTGCTTAACTCAATTCCCAAAGGACAGTTACAATAATCCAGTTTGCATAGTTTTGTCATGATATGAAGCTTTCAAAACAGTGTCTCCTTCACAATTCCCATGTGCATGACAAATGTGGATTGGTAATTTGTACATCTGGCCGAGGTTCACTCTCACAAACGAGAGTGAAACCTGAGCGTGCGGCGAAAGAGAGTGACAATGAGGCGGCGTCTGGCTGGCACGGTTTGTTTGTCATGCAAGTAACAATAGCAAGGGCTACATTTAGAAGCGCCACTCGATGCGCTTGGACACTGGTTCCACATTTTCAAGGGATGACGCAGCATCAGGAGCAACTGGGGTTCAGGCAAGGATACCTCAAGACGGTCACGAGAGGACTGTGCATGCAAGCAACATTCACATTGGGAGACGATTGCTCTAGACCCAAACCGGACCAAAAAATGGTTAAAGTGTCTCCTCTATGCTGGTGTATCCACCCATGGAATACATTAAAAAAACTCATCTTTACCTGCTTATCAATCATGGATGCATGGATGATCAGCTGGAGACCTTCATCACACATGCACGCCCCCTCCCAGCACCCTCTCGGCTATATTTACCCCCACCCTCACCATAAATGGCAGTGGCTGCTGCTCAGACATTCTGGCCAGGCCCCATGTTATTTCTGTTGTGTGGACACAGTCCTGAACCTACCTACCTATCTACCTACCTGCCTGCCCGCTTGGCTTTTCAAGCTTTCTTTGTGGAGTCGTACAAAATTTTCCCTCAGAGGTCACAAACACAAGTTCTGAGGCCGCAGTGGGTAAGTGGCAAGTATCCTGCAGAAATAAGAGGTGAGAGATTTCTTACTGATATTTTCATGCATCTTGAGTGACATTGCCTGATTGCTTGGATATGAGGTCATGTGTTTTGATTATGGTAAATGTATTTGGGCTGCACAGTGCTAAATAACAATACATGTTCACCTGAAAGGAACATGTTTATAAATGCAGGAGTCTAACCAGCATTCACCACTGAAAGCTGAATAAACTCTTCAACACTAACTCACCCGACGGACAATCAGGTAGTCAAGAAGGACCTCAGATACTGAGGGTGTCGTGCATCATGTCTGGATCAGTACCGTTCTACCAGAAGCACCACCGCCACTATGACCGTGGCTACCGGTACCAGTCCGGCAGCAGATACACTGCTGGCGCCAGCAGAAGCAGCAGCATCAGCAGCAGTAGGGGGTAAGGAAAAGAAGGCTCAGATGAAGGATACAATATCATTTTAAGTAAATAGTCCTCCTAAAGCCCCTAATTCGCACCTCCATTTTTCATCCTCACAATGGATGACTGACTTTCGCTTCTCTGAGCTGTGGCATTCTCTTCCATTCCATTCCCTTCTGTCCTTCCACCTTAACCATGGTACATCCCACACACGACTGTATTTCCTGCATGATGTTTCAACATGCGGTTTGCAGAGTGGAAAATGTCATCCTCTTCCATGCATGCCAGCTAAACCTCCTGTAGTGGTGCATAAGTTTTGTTGTGTTCGGCGGGAATAGTCTGTGCATGCTGTGTTGAAACCCAAGGAAGAAGTCTGTTAACCTTCATAGTTTTGCAGCCTCCTCAGGAGGAAGAAGGTGTCAAAAATGTGACATCTCAGATTGTTTTGCAGCTTTTGACAAGCTACACAGCAACCCAAGCCGGTACAGTGCGCCGGACATCTTTAAATACATTTGCTCAGAGCGTGTGAACAGGTCAGAGGGCTTAGGTTTTGTTAGTTGATCTTTGCCTGGCGCTCCACCAGCCACCCACACAAACCAACATTCACCGCTCAGGCGCGGAAAGGGTGATAACCATGCAGCAGTGATGCAACCGCCTGCTGCTCCGTAACATGACGGTCTTGTTGCAAATATTCTGTATATATATGAGACAAAGAGGGATAGCTTTCAGTCTTGTAAGAATGTAAATTGGTGTGACTCATGAAAATGAGGCCAGCTCCCCTCAGACTCCTGACTGTTATCACCAACCAACCCCCACCCCAACTCTCCACTTCTGCACATGCACTACTCAAACTTGACCTGGAGTGAGTGGAAAATGTGGAGTGATCTCCTGAAGAAATGTGTCTGAAAGTAAATTACTCATATACAGAGGTGTGACTCGACTCAAAGCACAGTTTTCATGACTTTGGATCGACTTGACAATATCGTCAAAGACTTAACTTGGACGTCAATGACTCAGGACTTTAGTCCAATGACCTAAAATACTTGACATTTCAGTGAAAGTGTTGAGTAAAATGTGTCAAAATTCAAAGTATACAACTAAGGTGACCATTATTGCGTCATTTCCAGCAAGAAAACATATTGTCCTTTTCCGTCTGCCTCACTGAATGCATCTACTAATGCCCAATCAGGTTTGAGAACAACGTTTGGATTGCATTTCTGTGCACTAACTAAATCTTCAATGCTGTGTCAGTACTCTTTTTCTTTCTTGTCACACTGGTCTTATTTTATTTAGAACAGGAAATAATTCAAATGCATTCGTTGTATTTGTAATAAATTGTTAGATTATGAGTTGTGAGGACTCGAAAAGATCAAGCCTATGACTTTGCACTTGACTCGGCCTGTCTTATCTGACATGAGACTTGACTTGGACTTCTTTACTTTACTGTACGAAAACCTTAAGACTTGCAAAACACTGACATGGTCCCTCCTCTGCTAATACATGGCTGTGAAAATAAAACATTTTTTGGTACCTTCTTTGGGGGACCTCGGAATTCTAACTTTTACCTCCAACGCAGCGTCCTTCTGTATGATGGTTGGTCTTGAAAGGTGCAGCTAGCAACTTGACAGACTCCAATGATAAGGAGTCTTTGCCGAGTTAGCTCAGTGTGCTTTGTACCGACTGTACCCCATGTTTCCCTCTCAGACTTGATTGGTCCTCACTCACTGGACTGGACAAGAGCCGACTAAATCCTTTGCCCAAGAGAGCCGAGCCCTCTTACTTGGCTGTGGACAAGGAGAACCACATCATCGGCTACGTTGTGCCCCTCTTCAGAAGCAGGTCATAACAAATTGAATGTTCAGACTTCAGGTCATTTTGATGTTGTGCTTGCGTCTCACACACCCACATTTGGCTCTTCTCTTCCAGTCAAGGCTTTGCTGCAGGATATTCCAACACAGAGGAGACAAGGCTAAGGAACACTTCTTCACACATGGAGCGCAGAGATCTGTTTACCAGCGGCCTGGAGATGGAGAGGTCGGAGCAGGTCTCCAGGAAGGAGGCCATGCGCGAGTCAGCCGAGCGCATCTCCTTGAACAAAACGGTCAGTATGAAGATCTTGTTTCAGGATTCAACATGAGGCACATCTGCACAGTTTAATAAAACCCAACGCAAGGGCAGTACTAGTAAAAACTCAGATCTTGTACGTTTGCATTTTCAGCCACTTTTGCCCTTTTTAGCTTCACTACAGGCGCAAAACATTACAAATAAACACCACTAGATAGCATCTAGTATCTGACTGCACGTGTCAAAGCAAAGTTATATAGTATTTCTTTTCATCCCACGCACAAGGGAGTCATGCACGGCCTATCTTACAATTTGTAAAGTGACCGTCAGTGTATTTATGTGTGACAAAGAAGGTGACAAATTCCTGAGGCTTACGCGGGACCCAAGAAGAATGCAATGTTTATCCCGTGGGTGTTTTTGTGTTGAGTTATCCAACACGCACACAAAGCATTCGCAGCGCTTTTTTTTACAGTTTTTTTAATTCCATTTTTATCCTCCAAAATTCTTCACACAACACCCCATAATGACAACATGAAAAAAAATCATCTTAAATGTTTGCAAGGTACTGAATATTTAGAAATAAGATGGCACTTATACACAACATCACAACCTCTGCCAATCAACCACCATGAAATATTCAATAAGTTTAATAGTGTTTCTCACCCCAGTAACCCAAAATAGAGCAAAAGATAATGCCATCATTTTGACAAATTCAGAAAATAAATCGTGGGAATACATAAAGGTTGTGGTTGATCTCACTGCCACATCGTGTCTTTGGGAGCAGTCACGTCTTCTCTGGAGGTGCAAGTCATTCATCCCTTTCACTCAACATTTGTATGTGTTTACAATTGTTTTATGCTTGTAAAACGGTAAAGACAAAAGAAGAGCCCAATTGCCTCCATTCTCCAAAAGAGAATTACATCTGTCTGCTTTTTTTTAACAACCAATGGACACATTACTGCCACCCGGTGGTTTAGAAGTGTATTTTAACACTGATATCTCTGATGAAACTTGTCATCTGCATGAATAGTGTTTATTTTGCATGGCTGCAGTTGTCTTTGCCAGGTCATGAAGTAATTTGTCGCCTTTAGATCCACGAGCACGGGGAGCACTTTAAGCGCATGAATGAAGACAGCCTGATGCACGCTCCGGAGTTTGTCATCAAGCCTCGCTCTCACACCGTGTGGGAGAAGCAATGCGTGCGTCTGCATTGCACCGTGAGTGGCTGGCCTGACCCTCGGGTCGTCTGGTACGTCGTCAAAGACGCTCAAAAACATTCACTGGATATCTCGACAACATGAATGAAAATGTTTTCAAACTGTTCTGGTTCCTCCCAAAAGGTACAAAAACAATGTGGCTATTGACCCCCTGGGCAATGCTGGCAAGTACAAAATTGAGAGCAAATACGGCGTGCACTCACTGGAGATCAATAGGTCGGTATCTCCTGACCCAAACACAGCATGGCCAAAAGACACCAATATGATATGCAAAAGATGTCCCCCAATGAATCAATTAGTAACATGGTTGTAAATAACTTGAAATGTCAGCACAGTCATGACCACAGCTTAGTGAGCAACTGGTGCACATGACATCACCAGAAGTGTCTAGTTACCACAAGAGAGTATTCCTGGACGGGCCTGAGAGATGTTGATTTACATGCTTGCAGGGATGGGGGAGCAGGAGAGTAAGGACTGTGCGTGCAAGCCCATAAGAGAAGGAATGTGAAAATGATGAGTGTTCTCCCCTTTTAGGTGCGATTTTGACGACACGGCCCAGTATCGCGTCTCCGCCATGAACTCCAAGGGGGAGTTGTCCGCTTTTGCCTCAATTGTTGTAAAGAGTACGTCACACACAACCTGAACAAAAATACACAATCAGAAACATCTCCGCTAGATGCCATCGTGATTAGAGACCGTTAGTCTGGCGTATGCGAGGCACTCAACACAAATGGCCAAACATCATGTCATGTTACAATCACGGTGACCTCTTCTGCTCATCACACAGGGTTCAAAGGTGAAGTTGATGAGTCCCTCCCTGCTCCAAGACGTATGTATGCACTATTTGCAGGATGTCTGTTATCACTTCTTGTGTGTTTAATAGAAGTAAATGGAAGAAGAGTAGGTGGAGGCTCGTGTCTATTTTGTATTTTAGTGTGTGACTGTGGAATTAATGAATAATGTAAAGTGGAAAATGCTGTCTGTGTCTAGAGAGGCGCTAAATCCATCCAGTCAGTTATTATTATTATTATTATTATTACTATTACTATTATGTCCAGCTTGCATCCATTTGGACAAGAGCTGTAGAATGTCGTAAGGTATTAACTTTGTAATATGAAGAACTGTCAACACCTTGCTGCACTCCACCGAAAAGGTTAAATCCTGAAATCTGCCTTTTCAAAAAACATAAAGCTCAACTGGCATTAGACACACTCTAAAGTGTTCGCTTTCGTTGCAGTGACGCTAATGAATGTATAAAAAAAACACCCACATACTGTATTACTGTACATATTATCTTTATATGTTTGCAAATGTAGAATTTGTGAGTGCAGGAGTGATATGTTATATGTACATGACTAAATTAACACCTGAGATATTTACCTTATTTGAATGCGTGTTTGTTTCTTTGATGCTGCAGGGACCAGTGCTAAAGGTAACTGGGTCATATGGTTCTGGTTTGGTTAACTTCACACGAGCTGGGAGCTTGCATGGCCACCCTTTTTTTTTTTAGTTCACAGTATTAGTTATTATTTTTAACCATTCGTTTTCCCATATCAGCACATTTGCAAAGAAGCTGATGTATGTTGTTTAGGTATACAGTACATACCTTTTACATACTGAACATGATGCCTGATTAACATTAGAAATTGAATCACATAACCTTAGAAAAGGGCTATTTTCTTTCTTTGGTTTGTTGTGCCTCACTATTTAGTACCGTAGCACCATGGAGTAGCTTTAAAGTCACCATCTTGCTAACTTTGCACAGCATTGTCATGGTTTCCCATCATTGTTGAATGTCATTTACAAAAAATGACCGGTTGTTGTCCTCAGGGCATTGACTTGATCTCAACTGGACTGTTCGGTTTGTCTTTGCCTCTCTGTGTATTCTCTGTCCAGAATATGTACATTTTTGTCCTCTCATGCTCTTTCTCTTTGAGGTGCAGGTAGACACCAGACTCTTGACCTGAAGAGTTAGCCCCTCTGTGTTTCGACATGCTCCTGCTCAGTGACTGCTTGGTTTCCACCAATGTCAAAACCAGTGCATTCCTTACCACAAAAGAGTGAAACTATTTCTGACTGGTCCTTCAGATGATAAACACAATGGATCTTGCACCAAGCTCTAAGACTAGAGCTGTCCTATCTAGTCTTTGAGCAGGGACTAATGAAGCCTGTTCAGAGACCAAACGTCACCTAAGGCACCTGAACAGTCCAGTTGCGATCGATTCAATGCCCTAAGTGTACAGGACAACGACCCAGATGAATGAGAATATTCACAGGTACCCTTTTTTTGTGTCCATTCATAGATGGCCCCGTGTCTGAGTATGGCATTACCTTCCAAACTCACATTGTTGATAAGTTTGGTGTGTCATTTGGGAGGGAGGGTGAGACCATGAGTTTGGGATGTACAGTCATCATCTACCCAGCCTTACACCGCTACCAGCCAGAGGTCCAGTGGTACCGAGACGGCAAGTTCCCAGTTGCATGTTGTACAAATTCTTGTTGATGTTGATTTGTAAACAGAGTTTCCTTTGTGATGCGCTCTCACAGATGTACTACTGTCTCTATCTAAGTGGACCCACATGCACTGGAGTGGGGACCGAGCAACGCTGACCTTCACACACCTAAACAAAGAGGACGAAGGACTTTACACCCTGCGGGTCACCACCAAGTCCGGCTATGAAACATACTCTGCGTATGTCTTTGTGAAAGGTCAGCTTCTCTAAACCTGCAATGCCATCGTTTTCTAGTTACTTCTGGCGTGGGTTTGAGTGTGTGTGATGACAGGGTTATGTAACAAAATGACGGTACAGTAAGTGACCTTGGTGGAGGTGTCCTGCCTTCCTCCAGACACTAACACCTGATCAAAAGTAACAAAATGATACAATTTACTTGATAAAAACACCACAGCATATTCACCGTTTGCAGTCTGTAATGAATTCCTGCATGCAGCTGGCTTGGTCTTTGCCAAGTATGCCACCCAGTCAAGGTCAGATACAATGACAGGCGCTCTGGCACTTATAGCATCTGATCTTTTCATTCTCTCTCAGGTGCTACATGTACTCGTCATGTACTCGTCATTCATCAGCCACCGTCAGCTCACGTTGACTTCAGTGGCATTGCCAATACAACTCAAGAGTTTTAGACTATTTTGGTACTTTGAGCTAAACTGAAGTGAACTTGTATTTGAATGTCCAAGATGCTGATGCTGAAGTGGAAGGAGCACCAGGGGCCCCCCTAGATGTCTGCTGTCTAGATGCCAATAAGGATTACATCATCGTCACCTGGAAGCAGCCGGCAGTCGATGGCGGCAATTCTATCCTAGGTTACTTTGTGGACAGGTTAGACATTAAAAGTCTAAGGGGCTATTCTCTAAAGATAATCTAACTATAGTACCAAAATATGTGCAGGTGTGAGGTTGGAACCAACCACTGGATCCAGTGCAATGACACTCCTGTCAAATTCGCCCGATTTCCTGTCACTGGGTTGGTCGAAGGCCGGTCTTATATCCTCCGTGTGCGCGCAGTCAATAAAAGCGGCATGAGCCGTCCGTCCCGGGTGTCCGAACCCGTGGCCGCCATGGACCCAGCCGACCGTGCTCGCATGAGAGGTATAATTTGGACATTGTTAAATGGTCGATATTTGAGAACTTTAAACAGCAGCTACCTTTTTTTTGTCAGGTACCTCTGCTCCTTGGACTGGCCAAATCATTGTCACAGAGGAAGAACCTGCAGGTTGTAAGATCAGAATTTGCAACTTCTGAAAAAAAAACTTTCATAGGTTTATTTGCCCATTACCTGTGACTTCTGGTGTGTCTTTTGGCAGAGGGTATTGTTCCTGGCAGACCACTTGCCCTGCAGGTGACAGAAGCAACCAAGAATTATGTGGTGCTTAGCTGGAAACCGCCTGGTGAGAAAGGCTTGGAGGGTGTCATGTACTATGTGGAGAAGGTAACTGAGCATGTTTACTTCCAATAAAAAGCCACATGAGCTCCAAACGGTACAGTTCAGTTCTGTTCTGCTCACCTTGATAGGACATGAACAAACTAATGTGGCCTGTTTTTCCACAGAGTGACAGTATGTAACTAGTATTACAACTTAGCAGTGTGACGTCACTGAATTCACCAAAAAAAGAGAAAGTGACATAGTACAGTCCCGTGTACTGACATTATACGCTGTTGTTGTAATCCAAGGTCATTCTAATCCATTTCCTGCAGTGCGTTTAGCTCCACTTTCACACCCTGCAACTGTGTTACATAAGGCGTGAAGTGGTGCAAAACAGATCACTCTGGCCAGTTAGGTTTGATATCGTATGAAATTGTGGTACCCTTTGAACCTACTGACATTTCAAAAGAGTCAACCAAACAGGAGAGGGAGTTGAAGATGACGTTATCAACCATTTTTTGTCCTTCAGTGTGTGACAGGCACAGACACTTGGCAGAGGGTGAACACGGAGATCCCCGTCAAATCACCTCGTTTTGCTCTCTTTGACCTCGCTGAGGGGAACTCTTATTGCTTCCGAGTCCGCTGCTGCAACTCTGCTGGTGTCGGCGAGCCGTCCGACCCAACTGAGGCCACCACGGTTGGGGACAAGCTGGGTCAGACGAGTCACTATTCCAAGTGAAGAGTCGACATTCACAGTTGTGACACTGGAATATGTTTGAATCCGTAGACACCCCAGCTGCTCCAAGCAAAGTTGTTCCTACGAGAAACACAGCCACATCGGTCGTGGTATCCTGGGAAGCATCCCGTGACGCTCAAGAGTTGGTTGGCTACTACATCGAGGCTAGCATTGTGGGTAGCAACATCTGGGAACCCTGCAACAACAAACCTGTCAATGCGACCAGGTAAACGTCCCTTTTTTCTTCACATGTAAAGTATTTAATGTAGCATGCTGTCTAAGTCTCAGACCGCGTGTAGGTTCATCTGCCACGGACTGATGACAGGCGAGAAGTACGCGTTCAGGGTGAGGGCTGTGAATGCCGCGGGACTCAGTCAATTCTCCCAGGAATCAGAAGCTGTGGAGGTGAAGGCTGCAATTGGTGAGGAAAAACGACAACATTCTGATCGTTGATTAGATTTAAACGGTTGGATTCATACATTTGTCAAAAGAAGTGGATTTAGTTTCCAGGGAAGACAAGTTAATGCTCTAAAGTTGCATTCTTGTCCAATTGTGGCTTCCTATAGTTTCTAAACAAATCCTGGTGACAAGGTCCACTTCTTTTTCACAGGCTTAGTTAGGATGACAGTAAATACTCTTGCTAAGAATTCCATATGTGTGATTTAAAATTAATTAGGATGATTATATGCATTATGTGGCATCTGACATGTGTTCGCCATTTTGCACTCCCACACTGTTCTCCACCATGGTTGTCACCTTTGTCTGCTCCGTCCACCAACATCCGCTCAACCACCCACCACCTCCCTGCACAGCCTGAGGCGGGGACAGGGTCAGGACTTGTAGACTGCCTCTAATTTGGGTCAGTGCGATCCAACTCAGCGGTCGTTACAAACCAGCCCAAGATTCTCACACCAACATCTTTCCCTTCTCTCCCCCTCCATTTCCTCACCTATACGGGCATAAGGCCTTGTCACCAAACCCCACCCCCAGTGTTCAAGGTACCAACAAACAGATCCCACCAAACCCCAACTACTGTTTCCAAGGCAACTAACCTTGCTGCATTTGTTCTCTTTTTGAATGATGCTTGACTCTTTCACATGAATGACTTTTAACATCTTAAGAAAAAAATGCACTTTTAGAGAATAGGGTCCAGAAATCTGCTTTGTTAATGAATGAATGAATAATAAAAAAAAAACAAGACTTAGCACGGTGCTTCACCGCAGTGGCCTTCACGGTGGCTGAGTGGGTAGCACATTGGCCTCACAGTCAGGAGGTTAAGGGTTCAAATACCCCGCCTCTCGCCCAAAGCCAGCTGGGATAGGCGGTATAGAAAATGAATGAATGAAGACTCAGCATGGTGAGTTTATTATTTTGGTAGCAGAACCCAATGTTAAATATGCTAAGAATTAGCATTTACACAGCCTGGCAATGACGTTTTAGACTGCTGTTAAAATATGATTATTTTAACAGGGGTATTTTGAAGGTTTTATTAAGGTACATTTTATTGCCATGTCATCGCAAAACTATTGCAGTTTAAGTAGATCAGTAGTGCCAGAGATATAACTTAAAGAACATTTAGAGTATCTAGTCAGTAGAATTTGCTTTTAATTATCATGGATATGGGCGCCACCAGGAGTTCATGGGCCCCATGAAAAAAAATACATTTCCTTTTTAAATTTTACCTATGGAATTAAGGGTGTCTTGATACAACTTTTGCAGTTCCGATACAATGCAGCTTTAGTTACATAATATTAATCCGATCCGATATCAGCACAAATCATACATACTTTTATGACTTACTTTCAGTACTTTGAAACAAGGGAAGCTCATTGGGGTCTGATATACATTTAGTATGATCTGCTGCCATGGTGACTGGGCTATCTAGCAAGCTTCTCCTCCCACAATGGTGACATGATATTATGAACCAAACAACAAATAAACAGAACTCAATAAGGCTGGCATTATGTTGTTTACTTTGCTATGTAGTATGCATAAAACTGTACAGTAGTATGTAGTATATCTAAAGTGAGAAAATAGCTGTACAATTGAGTTCTATAATTCACTACCGAAAAAAAGACTTCTGCTCGGCCTTCCCAGAATCTGCGTGACTGCGTTGCATTTGGGAAAGGGGGGAAACTTTGCTGTCCTCTGGCTGCTGTCAGTCACAATCAAGGACCGCCCAGCTCCATACACCCCCGGTGAAGCTTAGCTTCCCAAGGAAGTGACGTTTTTTGTAATTTATCCAATCAGGGTCTTACTTTCTTGCTGTCAGCTTCCGTGTGCTGAAACCACATCTTCAATGGAGATTTACCAAAGTGTCTGTAGGCACCAGCATACCCGCGACCCTAATGAGGATAAGCGCCATAGAAAAAGAATGAATGAATGAATGAAGGATCTGTAGAGGGAAGATAGATTGAAGAGAGATGTACTGTCCCAAACTTTCTCTAAACCCCTACAACTTAAACTAACACACTGACAGGCATGTTTTTTCTTTGTGAAACACATCCATAGCAACAAAGCTGATGTGCGTCTTATCAGTGACAAAGGAAATGCTTCAGTTCTGTACATTGACGGAATTGTCATGCAATTATTTGGATCAATGTCTGAATACACGTTATGTTTGCATGATGAAATACATTGACATTGTGACTAAAGTTACATGATCCCACCATTTGGCTGCATTTTTTCATCATGTCCTCACATGGATGTCACCTCGTGGCCACCTTGTCTTCATCTTTCCAACCCAGTCAGATGAAGACATGTCTTTTGCTTACTGATTTATTTGTATATGTTAGGCATTGTAAACTCTGCTTATACAAGTATGACTTGCATCTGTCTGTTCTAAAAAGCTTCTCTTGATTTTCTCTGCTAACTCCTGTAGGGGGCGGCATCCCTCATGGTGTGTTGCCGGAGATGGGGCCGGGGGGTAAAGCAGGCCAACTAACCCCGCACAGGCCATGCTGGACGGGCACGCATGACACTGTCCAGTTCTCCCCTGACACATTGCAAACGAGCAAAGCTCAGGCTGACCCCGAGCACGGGCAGGGGCAGGGGCCCAGGGCGGCTAGCTCAGGGCCATCAGACCTCACAGAGAGAAAAAATGAGGGGGAAAAAAGGGGCAATGTGTCTCAGGGCCAGAATGTGGTAAAAGATCATCTCTCACAGTCTGTGCCAGGCTCACTTTGTGAACCACTTACTGACGTACAAGCACATTTAGGCTCGCTTCACGCTGAGGCCCACGCTGTCAAAGCAGCCGAGAGGCCAGAGGCTGAGCAGGCATGTGAGTTGTCAGTAGATGCTTCTGCTAACCAGGAGACTGCGAGCCCCCACTCAGAGTCAGCAGGTGAGCATCGGCTAAGTATTGAGGTACAAAACCAAGCCTACCCAAGCACATATATTTAGACGTTGGGTTGAAACCAGAAGTTTACATACCTTGAGTAAATACACACAAACATTTTTTTTCTCACTATCATTAGGGCTGGCCCTTTTACCAGGCAGCCCATCCAGATTCTTTTGCTCTAATGAAATAAAGCAATGAGTCAGAAGTCAAACTTAACAGTTTAATATTAAAAAGGATTAGATCTATGCATTTGTAATGCAAGTGTTTGGGGAAAACGACCAGCCCACCAACCAAGATTAATGGGTGGTCCAAATGGTCTCGGAAGTGAAACTGAGACCATCTTTCTCCAAGGCTTGCTTGGAGGTGGCACCAATGCTTAGGAAACTTCCTGTTAACTGTTTGTTAGTTTATTGGCCCAATCGGATTTTAGCCAATTCTTGGCTAGAGAAATTCTTGGATGAAATTTTCTGATGCTCGAAGGTGCCCGATCATCTGTTCAAATAATAATCTTAAAGCATAATTGTTTCTTACCGCTCAGGAAGGGAGCAGGTTCTGTGTTTCAGAGATAAATATATTTTGGTCAGAAATGTGCAAATTAAGCTTAGGACCAAAGCTAAAGACCTTGTGAAGATGATGGCGGAAACTGGTAAGAGTGTATCAATACCAGCAGTCAAACGAGTCCTGTGCTGACCAGCGCCAAAAGGCCACCAAGCAGAAGCCATCATTCCAAAAGCAACATCAAATGTTGACATTACAGCTTGCAAACTTTCACAGGGACAAAGACCCTCATTTGTGGAGATATGTCCTGTGGAACTATTTGGCCATGATGATCATTGTCACATTTGGAGGAAAAAAGATCACGATTGTCAGCCTGAGAACAACCCCCATTTATGTGTTAAAATAGATGGTATCGTGATGAAATATTGAAGCAACATCTCTTCCAAATGCACAATGACCCTCAGCATACAGTTAAAATACTCCTCAAATGGTTTAAACAACAAAGTCAATGTTTTGGAGCGGCCATCACAAATCCCTGATCTCAATCCCAGAGAAACATTGTGGGCACATTTGAAAAGGCGTGTGCGAGCAAGCAGACCTACAAGCCTGACCCAGCTACATCACTTGTGTCAGAAATGGGCCAGAAGTCCACCCAGCGATTGTTAGAAGCTTGTGGAAGGATCCCCAAACAGCCCTACTGTTTAAAGGCAATGCTACCAAATGTATTTCAACTTTTGAAGGTCATAATTTTATCTCTCCTAATTGCAGCATTTAGCAACTAAATATTTTTTGTAATCCTCACTTATCTCACTTTAGGTAGGAAAAGTTAAGTCTTCATTTCAGATGGTGAGAAATAACGTTTTACATGTAAACTTCTGGCTTCAACTGTAGGGTATCTACACATAAACCTCATTCATATACATACTGGTACATACTGAATGCTACCCAAGGTTCATTTGACGTCACATATACAGTAGGTGGCACTCTCCTCAGGTAAGTCACTTTCAAACACTTCCTGATTGAGTCTAACTCCAGACAGCCACGCACAGGTATTGTCCCACAACCCTCTCACTCACGGCCACCACTACCACCCCCACAAGGATGTTATATCAGCACCAGAACCATGGCTTCATGCAGCCAGCATGGCATACTCCGATCCATGTATTGGGGTGTCCAATAATATGGGTCGGCCGATACTATTTTTGAATGTTTCCATGGCAAGGTGGCATGAACTTGTTAATTCAAGTGGTACCCATATCTTTCCAAGGCAAACTAAGTGGTTGGTCAGATCACCACCTGCTTAATATAGCCACGCATAGCTTAGCATAAGGTGACCAAAGTCTTGTTTTCCCAGGATATGTCCTGTTTTTGTTTTCCGTCCTGTCCTGTTTTGATTTTTTAAAGAAAGTGATGAAAATGTCCTGGCTTTCTTTGGGCTGTTAAATTGAGCGACACTCTGATTTAGTATTGCCAGAAAGCCACAAAAACCCAAAGAAAAAGCAAAGCGCATGCAGGGAGTTAATCGTCTCATGCTTGCCAAGTTGCAGTCTGTTAAAATTTGGGAAATTCCTGTAACTTTTGAGGGTACATTTCCCCCCAATATATTGGTTACTGTACATTCCAAAAGTTAAGCATTTGTTCCTTTAGGTTCCTGCGTCATTCCGTTTTCCTCCTTTGGAATTTGTGTATTTGGTTATATTGTAGATAGTATTTTTGAAATACTTTTTACTTTAAATGTATTAAACTTATCTTTGCGTAAACTTCGAGTATCATTTTAGTGTCCTGGTTATTGGTAATAAATATGGTCACCCCAGCTAAGCATAATATTCGTCTGCTTCTGAATAATTTCTTAAAACGACATTTAAGTTGAAGTGTTCTTCATCACAGAAATATTTGATTATAGCCACTCGTTGGCTGCATGTGGTGGTTTGTCATATTTCTTGTTTCCATATCTTTCCTAAATAAAGACACCAATAAATTGATCTAAATTTGTTTGAAAATGAATTTTTGGCAGGAAGTCAAAGGCTTTCGGAATCAAATGTGTCCCGATGCATTTAGGGTTGATTTGAGTTGTCTGTCATGTCAGCGTCCCCCGCCCCACCCTTTGGCATCACCGTGCTGGAGTGTGTACGTGACTCCATGGTGCTGGCCTGGAAACAGCCGACCTTCATCGGTGGGGCTGACATCACTGGATACTTTGTGGATTACCGTGACGTCATCGACAGCGTGCCGGGCAAGTGGCACGAGGCCAACATCAGGGCGGTCAGCGATCGGGCCTACAGGGTAGGTCTCCCTGTTCTTTCAAGTCGGACGAGCAGTTCTTTGAAGCTGAGCAAAGCAGCACCCTTTTCACGTCTGCAGGTGACCAACCTAAAGGAGAACAGAAAGTATCAGTTTCAGGTTCGAGCAGCCAACATTGCAGGTGTCGGCATCCCGTCACTTCCCAGCGACACGTTCCTGTGCGAGGAGTGGACAATTGCTGTTCCAGGTGCACTTCTAGCAGCTGCCATCCCCTCATTGAAGACCTTTCAAAGTTGACTATGTGGAATATTTATGTGGCCATACGGACATTTTTCTTGCATGGTAGGACCGCCTCATGATCTAGAACTCAGGGAGGTGCGGGGTGACTCCATGACACTGCTGTGGAAACCGCCAGTGTACCAGGGCCGCGATCCTGTCAACGGCTTCTACATTGATATCAAGGAAGCTGAAGGCCCAGAGGAAGCATGGAGAGGAATTAACACCAAGGCCACAGTGAATACCTTCTTCAAGGTCGCTGCAGCCTCTCTGTCAAGGCTATTACAAATTCCCAAAACTTGCTTATTCATCTTCTCTGTTCTGCAGGTGAAGAATCTGACGGAGGGAGAGATGTACGTATTCCGAGTGCGAGCTCAGAACCAAGCTGGTGTAGGAAAGACTTCTGACATCTCAGAGGCGGTCCAAGCTCTGACCAAGCCAGGTAGGAGGTGGACAACAGTGCTGATGAGCATAATCAAATATATTTTGGTTTCATGTTCACCTCCTCTGGGTTCCAGGCACCAAGGAAATAGTTGTAGACGTGGATGACGATGGGAACATCTCCCTGAACTTTGAATGTGGCAACCTTACCCCCGACTCCAAATTCCTGTGGTCCAAGAATTATGAGGACGTCTCAGACTCGTCACGCTTGACTGTGGAGACCAAAGGAAACAAGTGAGATGATCTTTGATGGACACCACATGCTCACTCACTCATTGGTGATCATGTGTTTTTTTTTTGCAGGTCAAAGGTGACTTTCAGCTGTCCTGGAGAGGAAGACATTGGTATTTATTCGTGTCTTGTCACTCACACTGACGGCGCTTCATCCAGCTACACCGTCTCACCGGAAGGTGGATTTCTCCTCTTTTCAGCAATTTGTAGAATATAGTCAAGTTTTATCTGCCACACGTTGCCATTTCAATGTTGTTATTAATCAGTTGTTGTCAACTCTGCAACGCAGTGTTTCAAATAGCGGCAAATTTCCAATTCTGCCCACATACGCACCTCATGGTGACGTAGCAAGCGAGTAGCACAGACAAGAATGCGAGGCTCAAATACCTGCCAGTTAAGAATCCCTGTTATGAAACTTCTATAAAAATCATGTTGGAATCATCTTTTATTTTCAGAGTTGAAGAGGCTGCTGGAGATCAGCCATGATCACAAGTTCCCCAGTAAGTGCATCTGCAGCACATCCATCCTGGTTTTAACTGTACGTTAAATTGTCCGCCACAACCAAGTACGTTAAGCAAGTTCATCTGTTTTGTTTTTAACTCTATGTCGTTAAACTGGCCTAAATCCAATCTATTCTGGTTTTAACTTTATGTTGTTAAAATGGCCTAAGTCCGCATCTGTCTACGTCGTTAAACAGCCAAAACCCGCAATTATTCAGTTTTAAAGTGTACTTTGTTAAACTGGCTAAAGTTGTCCCTCTCATGTTCTCCTGCTGTCTCGCTCCCCCATCTTCTAGCTATTCCCCTCAAGTCGGATTTGGCCGTGGAAATGCTAGAAAAGGGAAGAGTTCGCTTTTGGCTACAAGCTGACCAGATTTCGGCCAACGGCAAAGTCGATTACATTTTCAACGACAACTTGGTGTCTCAGGGGGAGGTAAGCCAGCGAGACAGGCAATAAACTTTTGCCAGTTTGCATTCTTTCCACATCTGAATTCTCCTGTTTGTTAAAATAATCGAAACAGAAATACAAGATGAACTTTGACAAGAACACCGGTGTGATTGAGATGATCATGGAGTCTCTGACACCAGCAGATGAGGGCACCTTCACATTTCAGATGCAAGATGGGAAAGCAACCAATCAGTCCAGCCTGGTACTAATAGGGGACGGTAGGTCTAGTAGGACATGAAGCTTTAAATCGGACCTTGTTAGAGATTGTGTGGCATAGCCGTGTTGGAGATCTTGTCACCTGTGGACACCACAAGGCAGCAAAGTATGCAAGGACATAACAATGTGGGATTTGATTTACAGTGTTCAAGGATCTGCAGAAGGAATCTGAGTTCCAGAGGAAAGAATGGTTCCGAAAACAAGGTGTTTATATTGACTGTGGCACTGAAATCTTCACTTTTCACGTCCAGCATTTTCACCAGCATGTTGGTTCCAGGTCCTCACTTTATCGAATATTTGGGTTACGAGGTGACACCAGAATGTTGTGTTATACTGAAGTGCAAGGTGAGACTAGCTTATTTAGGTCACTGAAACACAACCGTTTTGTTGTCTTAGAAAAACACGCTACTGTGTTGCGTTCAAGGTGGGAAACATAAAGAAGGAGACGTCGGTGCTGTGGTACAAGGATGGACGGGAGATCAAGGCGGATGAAAATCTGGGCTTCACAGAAGGAGTGCTCAAACTGGAAATAGCTCAGGTAAGACAAGGACAAAATCGATTCAAATTGGAATTATTTGAATCCTTATTGTTTAGCCATTCATGAATACTTTCACATGCTGTTGCATCAATAACAAAAAATAAAATGCATTCTATTTTTTTCAGTACAGTATACAAATTCAATATACAATACAGCAATACTTACAGTTCAGACAGAACCATAAGATATGCCTTTATTAGTCCCACAAGGGGAAATTGCATACCAAATTTAATAACGATTTTGCTTCATAAGTCAGAAACAGAGCGTTTGATTGCCTCTTTCTTCAAAAGTAGAGCAAAAAAAAAATGGAAGAGGATAGAATCGTTAGAAAAGTCACTTTTACATAATTGAATAACTTTGGTTTGATCTTTCTTTTTACTCATTTACATTGCAGTTGGTCATTATTTTATGGCCTCCCGTGTTACAGAACAGAAAACTAGGTACGTGCGTGCGGCGGAAGCATACATAGTAGCACGTCACTACTCTTTAATGACAATATCTCTTTTATTCTTTTTAGCACATTTTTTCACTTAAACATCCCATGTACGAGGCAGACTCTTCTGGTGGCAGTGTTTTAAAGAAAAGGAAAGTGAAAGTGAAAGTAGACAAGGTTAAATGTTTAGAATGTGTTAAAATCAACACTGGCTGCAGGTACAGTTCAAGCCACTCATCAGGAAGGATAAAGCTGGTACACCAACATGTCAATCTGCTCCTATGAAATAGACAGTGATAACCAAGCAGTGTAGTGGTCTCATTATTGAGACTTCCTCCTCCCAAGTAGTCTGTCTCATCCTTCTTTGCAATGCCCTTTCTAGTGTGCAAGACAACCACAGGGATAAAAGTAAGGAGTTTCCTTCT
Source organism: Oostethus manadensis (assembly GCA_024372805.1). Lineage (NCBI taxonomy): Eukaryota > Metazoa > Chordata > Actinopteri > Syngnathiformes > Syngnathidae > Oostethus > Oostethus manadensis. The sequence continues at coordinate 4,942,859 of QODF01000026.1, read as the reverse complement.
TGTATTAAGCGGTATAGAATGATTGAATGACAATATTTTATATATGTATAATATGTCTTGCCTGTGTTCACGTTTTGTATATACATAGTTTCAGCGTTTGAATCCATGTTTGCTGGATTTTTTGCTTTGTGTTCAACATGATTTCTGCATCCCCCAGAGCAGAAGAGAAAAGCCAGTCTCTTCTTTTATTTTCTTAGTAGAAATCCTGTAGTTTTTTCATGACGTCATTGATTGTTGTACATCTCGAACGCTTACATTCTCCGGCGGCTGTCTCTTTTACAGATTTCCAAAAAGGATGCTGGAGTGTATGAGATTGTTCTAAAAGATGACAGAGGAAAGGACACTTCAGCGCTAAATCTGACCGAGCAAGGTGATCCTGAAAGCCTGTTGGTTTATTTTAAAATGAATTAATTTTTCCAGTCTGATGCTAGCCAGGTAATGTGGTAAAATTATGCTAATAGATGAATGAATGTATAGCCTACCTTAAGCCACACGGTGACTCAAAATTGTCCATCTCTTCTCTGAGACTGTTGTTGTGCGCCCATCCTTTGCGATTATCGCATCTCATTGGTTCCAGACCCGAATGTGATAAGTCAATTTCCGCAAAACAGGATTCATTATTTATAAACGGAATAGTTAAGAGCATAGAAATCCTATTTACAACCTTCTACAGTAAATGAAGTTTAGAACATTATTTAAAACAGTCACCTTAACAATTGTGTTACTCAATGTAGTAAATATAATACAAGTAAATTTGCCATTTAAGACCTGCAATTGGCTGCCGACCAGTCCAGGGTGTACCCCGGCTCTCAGCCGAAGTCAGCTGGTATAAGCTCCAGCATACCCCGCGACCCTAGTAGAATAAGCAGCATAGAAAAAAGATGGATGATAAAAGCCATTTAAGACCTAAATAAGACTAATGCTCGTGCGTGTTGCTGTAAATTGGGAGCAGAGTGGCTGGCAGACAGGAAGTGACATTCAGGATTCAGAGTTGAATTTTATCTTGGCGTGGATTACTGCAGCATTTTTATTTGGGATTAGGAGATAATTAGGAGATAATTAAAACCTGAAAGAAAATCCTGTTGTATCAGCAATTTGGCATTAGCATTTGTTTGTCTCATCGAACATTATAGTAACATTTCTGACACCTAGTGGCCAGTATAAAATATTTTATATTATTTACATGTGTTTTTGAATGCGGCTTCTGAATGCCCAATATGTAGCCATTTTTGTGCTTGAAAAAACTTAATGATAATAGTAGTATTCAACCACAAAACAGTATGATTTATTCATTCATTTTGCTAAAACTGAGATAGAGGGTCACACCACACATATGTTGTTTAGGCCAACAATTTCAATCCATTTAATTTGTAATAAAAAAAATATATTAATTTTTGTCCAATCTGCTCTTTTAACCATTGTGGGTAATGTTATATTATATGTATGCAGTCTTCTTCTTGTCCTTTCGGCTTATCCCATCAGGGGTTGCCAATTTATTTTAAGAAATATGGTTTTCTTCAAGGTTTCAAAGACCTGATGAATGAAGTTTTCGACTATATCGGTGAGATGTGAAGATTTGGCAAGTTTTTTTCACCCAAATGAAGCCATTTGAGTTTATGGTTCTTTTTTTTTACTTTGCAGCTAACTCTTCCACACCTTTGAAGATCACCAGCACCGATGAAGGCATTCGCATCTACACCTTTGTCAGCTACTACAACGACCTCCTGCCAGTCACATGGCATTACAAGTGGGTTGAACTCTTTCACGTATTTAACAGAATTAATATTAAGTGGCCCGATCCAAATCTAAAATGCGGCTTGTGCCCCAACAGGGATTCAGCCATCGCCTTCTGCGACCGCCTGAAGAGCGGCGTGGTGGGCGATCAGCTGTGGTTGCAGATCACAGAGCCCACCGAGAAGGACATGGGCAAGTACGCCATTGAGTTCAGCGACGGCAAGGGTGGCCTGAGGCGAACAGTGGAGCTGTCTGGTCAAGGTTGGGAAGAGAGGACATTCTCTATTTGTCACTGAGCTGGCATTCCTCTTCTCACAACATGTTTGTGCTCTGCAGCGTACGACGATGCTTTTGCAGAGTTCAAGAGACTCAAGTGAGTTACGAACAGCTTTAAATGCAAAATCACAAGTCAGCCGTTCTGCATGCTAACCTCCGAATTGACGTGTTGTGTTTTTTACTCAGAGCCGCTGCTATTGCAGAAAGACGTAAGTTGCGTTCATCCATTTTCATGTAGTTGTCATGCATACAGCATGTGTGGTGTGCAGAAAGTACACGTATTTAGGACAGGGATGGAGAACCTTTCTGCCTATGATTGATTGTGGTGATGTTCATGTGTGCCTTGACTCCTTGTACTAGAGTCCTGGATACTGTGTAACATTTGACATTCATTACTAGCTGTGGTCCCCAAACAGGAACCCTAACAGTTCTCTAAACTGAACTGGCCTAGATCACCTGTGTGTTTTTATCTATAAAACATTTCTTGGTATTATTCCTTCTTACTTGTCATCGGACTTAACAAGGAAATCAGGAAGTCGTAACCTTTAATTTATGGATACTCTGGCGATTGTTTTACTAACAGTTTCAGCTGAACTGGGTGAAAGAAACATTTAGGTTTTCGGCACCGATTGTCACGCTTTGTTTTTTTTCTGAACCTCAGACGCAGAGGCTAGAAGCAGGTGAGGTAGAAACGTCTTTTAGGGGAAAAAAACAAAAAAACAAGGAGAAGGCAGGGTACACAAAACTAGACCTGCATGTCAAAGACATCAGTCTGTTCAGATGTTGGTACTGGAACCAGTCAGCTTCAAAACTGAAGGAAATCCTTAAAACCACCAGGACACCAGGAATGGAGACTTGGTTACTTAACATCTTCCTATAGTGTTGATGTATGGAAGTCAAGCATGACCTTATGACGTCAGACACCAGAAAGCATTAGGAAAGTTGTGAAATGCAGTTCTTAAGCGAATGATGTGTATTCCTTGGACGGACAAACGAATGAAAAGGTTCTACAAACCGCTGGACATGAATTGTCATGTTACAATTGTATGGTTTTTGTGATCAGCTTTAAAAAGCATTTATCGGCATTTGCCAATCACATGGAAATCAGCTGATGGTCAGTGGCCGATTTGGAACATCCCTAATCCTTCAATTGTGTACCACTGCTGTGCTGACAAACACAGACGTCTTTCTGGAGAGGAGAGCTGCTCCACCTGTCACAGAAACTCGGCCACGTCTAAAAAACCCACACTGTTGGCGGGACACCATGTCATCACTTGTCAGGTTGGGAAGTGCACCCCAAACAACAACCAAGCTCAGACACGAACTCAAAATTAGGTGTAGTGACTTTAGTTATTAACACTGACCTGTTTGAAGATTCAGCTTTTTTTTCCTCGCAGCAACTATTGCTAGTCCCCATGATGCAGTCTAACAATAGAGTCCCCAACAACCAAAAGTGAGCACGCCGCTAAGTGGAGAAAATTTGTTAGACACGCAAAGTGACCAATCATATCGTCCCAGGACTAGCTTGGTGCACCTTGATACGCCTTGCTTCTTATTAGAGTGAACAATAGCAGTTGCAAGGGGCACAAAACAAAAGAGGAGATCTTTGGTGACCTTTCACCCATTTCGTCTTCTTTTGTCAACATTTGCTTGCCATTGAACAAATAATACCTGATGTATTATCCTAGAGACTACCCTGCACACACAGAGGAAGAAGACTTCTGAACTGCAGTGTATCGATTGCATTGCATGACATACAGAGCATGAATCGGCCGACATGCAACCACTGATACTTGGCAAGGCATTGTGTACTTACTCTCTGACTACACCGGTCAGGCTCACGGCAAACGGGAGGTCTGGATCCTCCCACTTTCTTGGCTCCTCCAGAACTACTCAGTGTCTTCTAAAAACTGTCAGTCATTCTGGGAGTTAATCTGAGTCCATCCTTAAGCCAAAAAGGTCCAAATATCTTACTGTATGTTGTAGATCCACAGTCCGTAGCAGTGCCACGCCTTCATCTTGCTAGCATTCGGTGCAAATATGCTGAGTTTGTTGTTTCATTTAGACCGTGCTCGAGTGGCAGGAGGCCTTCCAGACGTGGTCACCATCCAGGAGGGCAAGGTAATCATATTGATCATAAAATGACTTTATATCATTCCATGTTTAAATGCGGTGTGGGCTCCCGTCAGGCCCTCAATCTCACCTGCAATATTTCGGGCGACCCCGTGCCGGAGGTGACCTGGCTAAAGAATGAAAAGGAGCTGACGTCGGACGAGCACTGCATCCTCAGGTTCGAGTCGGGCAAGTTCGCCAGCTTCACCGTCACGGCGGTGAACACATCGGACACGGGCAAGTACAGCATCCTGGTGAAGAACAAGTACGGCACAGAGAGCGCGGACTTCACCGTAAGTGTCTTCATCCCTGAAGATGCGGGTGGCAAAAAAAAATAAGGCTTTGCTGAAAATGTATGAAAAAAAAGGTTTTGTTGATGTGTTTTGTGAAGAATATGACTAAACACTGAAACGGTAGAACCTCTTCCCAGGTGCAACAATCACACATGCCACCGTATTCCGCTTCCGTCCTGTAGGTGTCGCTATAGCCACGAGGCATGATGCAAGTAGTCTGTAACAGCATCCTGTCTAAAAAATGAATTCCTGTCTGTTTTTTGATCAAATTTTGCTCCAATGTTAATGATAGCAATTTGAAAAAGTTTAGCTACTAACCTTAGCTATAATTCAATGTATGAGTGTCTTTTTAAACCACTTTTAAACCACCATAGCATATGCCAGCTGGTGGGAATTTTTGTTTTTCTTTGGGGAGAGTTGCATATCGTCCCTTCAAAGTAAAATGACATTGAATTCATTAGAAACTGCAAAAGGTATCGGTGACATCTAAATGTTTTAAAATGTTTGGATGATGAGGAGAATGTTTGACTTGTGGTTAGCTTGGTCCATTTAAAACGCACACTAGCCATTCTTCATGTTTCTGTCATTTTCTACAAAGAATGACGACTTCACCACTTTCTGCATTGAAACTCAAAACAAACCTGCAAGGCTCACTCATGAATCAGCACAAAATAAAGTGCCATATACTGTATATACAGTACGATATAAATATACATTACATACATGTAAATATCAAACATAAGAAGTCTGCCACTCTTGAATGAAAATGGGGTGAACATGAGTCATGTCATCATCCCTGTCCAATGTGAAAGTCACCATGGCGATGGCTTCCACCTTCACCATCACTCATCTGTGTGCCTATTGGTCACATGTCACATGTCATGACTGCTTACCGCTTCTAATAAACAAACCCAGCATGAAACCCCCAATCCTTTGGTTTTTGTGATCCCTTCGCCACTTCCTTCATCCTCAATGCACATTTTTTGTAGACTCGGACGTCCCGAGGATCACACCACCAGCATGGATGCGACCCCCACTCCCTCCCCCCCACCAATGCCGTATTCCAACGCTGATCCAAAGATTGGTCCCTGGGTTATTTATTTGTGATGTCACTGAAAGAAAGACGTGTTGACATGGAAAGAATCACCTGAGCAAGCCAGCCACAGCAAACGTCATCTTGTAATACCAGTTTGTCCCTCACGAGGTGAGGGGGAGCCCACACTAATTGTTGGCTATGACAGTGATGGCAAACTGGAATTCTTTAACTGACCCACTGAACTTCATCAGGTCTTTGTCAAGCTCCTGTGAGTCAGAGAAAGTCAAGTTTTACTGAATACCTTTGGGCCAGTGAAAGTCAAGTCTTTGTCACTCCCACGTGAGTCAGTGAATGCTGAGTCTTTGTCCAGCACTCATGAGTCCGTGAAAGTCGCATCTTCGTCGAGCACCTGCGAGCCACTGAAACTCAGTCTTTGTTAAGCCCACGTGAGTCATGATCAATGGCCAGTAATATGCAAGTCTTTGTCGACCACCTGTGAGCCACTGAAACTCGAGTTTTTGTCAAGCACCTGTGAGTCAGTGAAATCCAGCTCTTCGTCGAGCAACAGCCAGTGAAAGCGAGTGACTCGTTAGTTATGTCGAACCTGTAATTCAGGGGTGGGGGAGATTTGAATGACTCGTTTGTTACTCGCGCATCTCTACGGTATGATTCCAGCTATTGGTTAACACGGCCAGGAATTGCTAGCTTATTCTGATCACCAACAGTGTGAATATTAACGTTTTATGAATGAAACAAGTACAAGACGCACATACACATACACCACATATTTTGCTGCTGACCAATGACAATGTCCCTAATATTAATTTTATATAACAGCAAAACATACTCCTCATTTGAGAGCTGCAAAGATATGGGTTTTGTTTTTCATATAGACTAGGAGTAATATACACCAATATATTATATTATATATAGATATTGGCATATATAGATATTGGCATGACTACAGACTATGACTAGAGCTGTCCTATCTAGTCTGACTGGTGTGTGTCCCACCTAGTCTTTGAGCATGAACTCATGAAGCCTGCTTGGATAAGAGGCGGAACGTCTTCTAAGAAAACCTGAATGTCCTGAAAACACAATGACTCAGATGAACGAGAATATTCAAGAGACTTTGGATCATATTGGTATCCATTTTTCTGCCGATATCTGATACCGCCACAGGTGTGAGACCTCATCAAACTGCACCAACCTCCACAGAGCAACAAGCTTGCTAGCTCGGTGCGTCTGCCGTGTGTAATTTGTATGCCAATTGCAATGACCGTTCAATCACGTTCTGCTCTTCACGTGATACGCGCTAATGCGGCTCCACCAAAATAGAAGCGCTGATTACTAATGAGAAACAAGTTCCGCTGCACGCGATTCATCCCGATACTCGTTTCTACGTGCAGATTAGATGTGAGAAATGTCCTTAAAACCTCTTTCGTGGTTTTGGGTGGTAAAGTCTGACGCCATTGGACTTGACAGGTATGTAGTAGAACTTATTCTTTGCCGATGATGTGATTTTTTTTTTCAAATATTCTTTCTTTATTTGAATTTGTTTTTCTTCCTCTCAGCTGGAAGTGACAGAGGGAACGCCAGACTTGGGCGTGACTTCCTACTGGACGGATTCAGAGGGTAACGTGGTGTTTGGTCCAAACACGCCAAAGAAAAAGCAAGATGAAGTTACAGCAATGAAAATGCAGAAGACAAACAAGATATGAAAGCAGCAAAGCATCACATGCAGAAATCTTGAATTCCAGTTAAAAGGAACCTGAAGGACCATCAGGAACGCAAAAGCCAGAAGAAGAAGACAACTTTACAAAGTCACAGCAGATCCCCAAAATTCAGAAGAATAAGATGACATTGAAGAAAATACAAAATAGCGTTTGATCTGTGACTGACATGTTTGACTAAACTCATAAATATTCATATTGTTTCACATTGTGTTTCAAATGCAGGAACTTGTTTTTTCAGTTTTCCACCATAATCATGCCCATTAAAGTGTTGCAAAATCAAAATGAAATGTCATTTGAGGCAAGGCTATTCAAAAAATGAAGTGGTGAGGTTAACAAATATTTGTGTTTGGTCCCTGAATGCCTCACGGGTTTCTACTAAAAAAGCATGGTCAGGTGGAACCACTATATATTATTTAGTTTTTTTACATCCAAGACTTGTTTATAAAATTCGTTGTACACACTATCACAGTAGAATATGTGACGCCGTTTATTTTTTGTAGTCTATCTGATTATTCAGTCATGTGCTTCTGCACGCAAAGACAGTGATGATGTTCACTGCCAAAATGCTGTTAATGTGAAGTGTTTACTACTCTAGACATCATAGAGCTCTTTCTAATATTTTGATGTGGGTGAACATCATTTTGGGAGAAGTGGCTGAGGTCACGTGGGCCGCTTGGAAAGAGAGATCTGTTGTAATCTGGTAAACAGGATTAACGTCTTAAGCTCTCACTGGGTGCCATGGCGGACCTGACTGGACGGGAAGAAGCTGTGTGAGGGTTACCTTCTTGGACCACTTGAATGACCTTTCTTCATCGAGATCCTGGTACCAGACCTGCTTCTAGTATTTGCTGCTGCTGGGGTAAAAAAAACACAAACATGTATTTCTTTAGGAAGTGGTAAAGCTTTCCTTGTCAGAGTCAACCTCCAACTTGATGTTTTGAACCTTGACTCCAAAGCTTTTGGGAGCTTCTTTCTTATCCTTTTCCTGGTTAAAAGTAGTAGTTGGACTGGTTATATGTAGTGGTCAGATCCAGGTCATTAGATTACCAGAATGTTTGAAGTCATATTGATTACTTATTCATCAATTAATTATTTATAGATAAAACCAGGGAACGAATCAAAAAATATATAAAACAAATACAAATCTTTTTTGCTTGATTTGTTCGGGTTGAATTTTGGAATATTCACTCAACTGAAAACACATACAAAAATAAAAAATAATAGTATGACTTTCAAATTAATTAATTTATCATTATGTGTGCTCATCATGAGTTAGTCAATCTTTTATAAACATTTAATTCAATATATAAGTTTTATACGTCGATAAAGAATATAAATATATACATAATAATAATATCATAATATATAATACACTGTATAGTATAACATTAACACATAAATAATTATTATGTATAGAAATAAATACAAATACAAACCTGCCTGTCAAAGCCTGATCCCGTCAGATCTCAGAAGCTAAGCAGGGCAGGGCCTGGTCAGTACTTGGATGGGAGACCTCAGAGGAACACCAGGTGCCACAGTGGGAGGAAATAAACTTTCCTTGTGCCCTTAGACAAGGCACTTCACCCACATTGCTTAGTATAAAAGTGGTGTGTGTGTGTGAGTGTCGATGGTGGTCGGAGGGTTTGATGGCGCACACTGGCAGCTTCGCTTTCCGTCGGTCTGCCCCAGGAGCTGTGGCTACATAGTGGCTTACCATCACCAAGTGTGGTGTGAATGAATAATGATGACCTCAATGTAAGCGCTTTGAGAGTCTTTGATAAAGCGCATAACAAGTGTAATTCATTATTATTATTACATGCATGAATAAAGTTGATTTTTTTGTTACTTAAAAGGTAATATTGTTAGCATTATATATGACAGCGGTTCCCAAACTTTTCTTGCTGCGCCCCACTTTAGGAGATAAAACGATTTTCCTCGCCCCCCTGCTGGAAAATATGGTAATAATGAAAAGTGTTTGTGGTAGCCCCACGCCCCCCGTCATAACGCCGGGACCCCCCTAGGGGGTGCGCCCTCAGGTTTGAAAACCACTTATATATGACATTGTTTATCATTATGACAGTTTGGGTCAAAAATTCAGTCGCACTTTTCTAATTGATATATTTGGAGTATTTAGTATGTCCAATATTTGTTTGTAAAGTTCTGTCTGTTCATATCTGCAGAGCACAAAGTTGTGATTCCTACCTCCCAGGTGGACACCATGAACTACGTGGGCCAGCTGGCAGGTCAGGTTCTGGTGACGGTGAAGGAGCTCTACAAGGGGATCAACCGGGCCACACTGTCGGGTTGCATTGACGTCATTGTGGTCCGACAGCCGGATGGGACCTTCCAGTGCTCCCCTTTCCATGTCCGCTTTGGCAAACTGGGAGTCCTTCGCTCCAGGGAGAAAGTGGTTAGTGCCGCCAGACATCCTTTAGATGAAACTGTAAATGATTGTAGAATAAAAAACACAACAATCAGGTTCCAATTCTAACGAGTCTTAAAAATAATCACAATTACAAAAATACATCATGACATGTCAAGTTTGACAATGAAATTATTTATTCATCAAATTTATGTCATACACACACACACACATATGCCAGGACACCAGAATATGTGGAGCCGCAAGTAAACTAAACTAAAAACCAAAAAACCACAAAGTTACCAACTTGAGTCCAAAACAGGAAGCGTAAGCGATCCCAAAGAAAGAGATACAATAAAAGAAATGTGATCTTGCAGATCGACATTGAAATCAACGGAGAAGTGGTGGACTTGCACATGAAACTTGGAGACAGCGGGGAGGCCTTTTTTGTCCAGGAGTCGGAAGAAGATGATGCAAGTCTTTCATTCCAAGAAACAAGTCTAAGGTTCTCGCCCAGGATTTGATGTTAGAACCGTTCTGTCCACGCAGGAGGTCGTCCCTGCACGCCTGCTTACCTCGCCCATCAACACGGACGACACTTTGATGAAAAACCGAGAGCCCAGAAGTGGCAGACCGGCAACCGAGAGCTGTCAGCATCTGATGGGTCCAGAAGAGCCAGGCAGCCTCCATCCCCGTGCCAATGTGTGTGGGAAGAAGAGGAAGAGGAGGAGGAGGAAGCACAGAGCTGACATCCGCAAAGGGCAGCAAAGCCCACCAGCAGGAAGCGAGCTAAACCTCTGTGGGCTCAGTTCAGATGAGGAGAACAACGAGCAAAGTGCACGGTGAGTCACGCTTTGCTATTCTTGCTCCCTAACTTTTTGATTTTGTTTTTTTTTTCAGGACATGCTCAACTTCAGTGAAGGACAAAACAGACATCTTTGGTCTTTCTGCATCCGCTAACCTTGAGTGGGACAGCTACCCTTTTTCTGACGGAGACTGGTTCCCTGGCACCGAGTGGTGAGTGTTATAGACAAACATGCGGGGACGCAGCCCCTTAGTTAGTTAGCCTTAGTTGTCCCTGAATCTTCATTCTTCATCAAGACATTTTGGACAGTTGATTTGGAGTCCCCATCCAGTTTGACTTCCTGTAGATTCTCCAGTACAGCATCATAAAACCCAACGTGGTCCAATGTGACTTTTGGTCTTGTTGTGTCCAGCAGGGAAAGGTCCGAGGCCACGTTGCGTAGCAGTGACTCTGAGCCCACCGAGAGCATGCTCAGAACAGAGTCACACATGCGTTGGACCTGGGGGGAGTTTCCGGAATCCATGAGGGTACGAATGACGAGATCATGTGTTAGATGGCTGGAAAGCCAGTGGGGTTTTTCAGATGTACGTTGGCAAACTTCACTCCTGACATGTTCAGAGTCACACTATGTCAAGTTTACAGTCTTGACTGTCATTCTTCTGACCTTGATTTGAACACCGGGCGGAACTCGATGCTGGATGAACCAGGCGGGTTACACTGGCATTATGACTGGGAGTGAGGTTTAAGGGGTGAGTGTGGCTGTGATAATTGTTGGGAATCGTAGGTAAACCACACTACCCAGAACCGTCATGGTTGTGCTGGACGTGAAGTTGACAGTCCGGGCTTTTCACTGGACAGCTAGTGCTCTCTTGTTCTTTGGACATTGGTTCGAGCCCAGGGTAGCACGCTGGTCTGGCGGAACCAGGTGGGTTACATTGGTGCTCGTCTGTTTTTTGTGTTTTTTCCTGCAAGCAGGTCACCAAAAAGGAGTGGCCCGAGCCAAAGGTTCTGACCATCTCCCCTACAGACAGCACACATTTCAGGGTCGTCTCAAGCCCAGAGTCAAAGAACGGCAAGAGAGCAGAAGAGATGCTCGGCGACATTGTTAGACCAGAACCTCGGGATGTCCCGTCTTCTCAGGGTGGCTGCAAACCCGCCGACGCCTCTTCAGCTCAGCACACGAGCATGAGCCAGCACCGGCCGGAGCCGAGAACCTTTCCATCCCAGCCATGCGTGGGTAACTCCAACCTCGGCAAGAAAGCCGTGCGCAAAACCAGGTGGACATCTTCTCCACCCAGCCGCAGGGAAAGCATGAGCAGAGATTCAGACAGAACCTCGTCCAAGTCCGCAGACCCCCCCGTAAAGGGTAAGGGTAGGAGTCAACCTGGCATGATAACTTCTGCAGCTCTCCTCTTATTCTTATTCTTTACCAAGGGGTGAGGAAGAGGAGTCAGCATCAGGGCCCAGAAGATATTTATCTGGATGACCTGAACGTACTCGAGCCCCATGTTGTCGCGCTGTACTTCCCCAAAAGGTACCATCAGGGACGTCTTATGTTCAAATCATCCTGCTGGCTTCTCTTTCCTTATATTTAAGCACAAACCAAACCAACATATAATGTAATTTGGAATAATAATAATAATGATAAATACTGTACTCATCTCCACCAGAGGGATTCATGTCAAGTCTGTCAGCAAACAATGCAATATATATATTGCAATATATAATATAATATTAAAAACATTCTTTTTATTCATCCAATGAATCATACTGTATGTATGATACAAATTAATAAATGAAATGAATAATATGACAAATAATTACAAATAGAGACTGGCAAGTAAGCGAAATGGCGCGTCTGTGTGTCAGTGAGTCCGAGCAGGTTCTGAATTCTTGGGTGGAAACGAGGACGCAGTCAGGCTCTCAGTCGCCTCAGTCGACGGGCAGCGGCGCCGCAGATAGCGGCACCGAGTGTTTGTTTGATTCTGCCACAGACATGCCTGACGTCACGCTGTCACTCTGCGGGGGAGTCGGTGACTATTCCGAAATCGACAACGGTAAGCAATCATCTTTACTGTTAGCCAGATGTATATTGCTTATTCCTTATTGATTACTCCTTATTCATCCAGAAACATTCATGGATTACATCATCACCTATCAGGAATTTGCAGAAAACCCAGAGATTATCGACAATCCCAATTTGGTGGTTCGGATTGGGCACAGGTGAGCGTACACACAGTAAGTGGGAAAAGTGAGATGCGAATGAGCAAAATCTTTCAGATATTACAACTGGACTCTGGCAGCGCCGCTCGTCCTCAGCATGCAGGCTTTTCAGAAGACGCTCCCAAAGGTACTGACTGATGTTCAATGGTGCGCCAGCTGTTCTATTGACATGTGGACCACTGCAGCCCGTAGAAGAAGCGTGGGTCAAGGACAGGACACCAAAAAAGTCTGGCCGGTGGTGGTTCTGGAGAAGGAGCAGCATGAAGCAGGTAGTGGTCTTAAACCCGTGGGCACCGTCAACCAGAGCACGACTGCTTTGTGTTTTGTGTGTTAGTCATCGACAGAGACCAAGCCGGCAAAGGACAGTCAAGACCTCAACACACGAACAGAGTGAGTCGACTTTGCTCCTCATCCCGGATTAAGATTTTTTTTTTTTAGCCTTGACTAAAATTGACTTGACTCGTCTGCTTTTTGTCGCACGCATCGCGGATTGTTTCCTCGCAGTCATGGCGTGAATGTGCGGAGGTTGAGTTTCCGATATGTCTACTTCCAGGACAAGGGGAATAATCCGATGTATGACTAATCAATGTGTGTCCTTTTGAGTACCAGTACTAAAAAACATGTGTTTCCAGTAACACTATAATCTTATAGTGTTATAGTATCTTATATATATATATAGTTACAGTGTCACTTCATATCTCTACATTTGTGCAGTAAGGGATGAGTAAAAACCGAAGATGAAAATTAAATGAAGTATTTCCGTCTGAGTTTCGCTATGACCGGAAATTAGTCCTGTACTTTATTCGGCTCGTCTTTTAAAAATAAAATGCTAACGTCCGGTACGAGCTAGTGTTGCTGGAAACATACATCTTTTAGTTCTAGTACTCAAAAGAAAATACATGTATTAATCATACATCGGATTGTGTCTCTTGTGTGCACTGCTTGTTTCTTTAAGTAAAAACTCATATCAGAAACTCAACCAATGTGCTGCTCTTAATTTGAATTTTCAAGGCAAACATCCGCTCGGAACGCGGAAGTAGCGGCAGTACATTGATCTTAGATCTCGCAAAAGTATTGCGAGTTTTTGCAAAACGCAGTATTTTGTCTTTTGCATAATTACTCAATAAAACTATATGGCAGTTTTTAACACAGTTGTAAAGCTGCAAAATTCCCGTGGAAAGTACTTCGGAAAAAGAGCAAAAAGATCAACCTGATCGGTGCCCTCTTTTGACTGAAAATGATATTGCAGTCACTGATTTGACTCCAGACAACTAGTGATGGGAAGTTCGGATCATTTTACCGACTCAGATCTTTGAGTCCCGTTCAGTAAAAAGAACGAATCTTTTTTCTAGTCATTTCCTTCATTTTAGCAAAATATTAATAAAATGCAACATGTTTCTTCCCTATCACATTTACTGCTTACACAAACGTGTAAGCACTACAAACGCTCACACTACAAACAAGACAAAATTATAATGCTATAAGAAACTGAAAAGATTAATTCATTGTTTACCTGGGTATTTTGTCTATGAATCACTCACCTCACCTCTCTGTCCCTTTTCGAGTCGTTCGTTCATTACGTGACAGCGCCATGTGAGCTGTACAAATATATCAAGTCTGAACTGGAAAAACAATTATACAGTAAAAATGAACACTACTATGGAATAATGTATGATTATTAAATATAAGTAAATTATTAACTATAAGTAAATTGTAGGCTTTGATTGTTTTATTAGGCTATGATTTGCTTACTGATGGACAAAGACAAAAAAATAACAAATTAGGCAACTTAATATTTCATTTATATCATTTTTTAATATAAAAAACACCATAGATTCTCAAGAAGCATTAGCAAAATTACAATGTCACAAATGAGAAAAATGCCTTTTACACATCTTTTGATAGTTTTATGATCATTTCTAGATATGATCGTACATATAACAAATTGAGTTTTACTTTAGTATTTGACTGCGGTACTGATCGGAAAAGTGGTCACATGGCAAAAGAACGAGTGACTCAAACCTGAAGACTCGAGAGATAAACTAATCAATTCTTTTTCCGGCTCATGCAGCATAGGTTAGGCTTATGGGGCTGTCACGTAATGAACGAACGACTCAAACCCGTAGACTCTAAACAGGTGAACTGATTCCACTACAGAACAGATAGGATGTTACGCAAATGTGCATGCGCGAATGAACAAATCACTCCCCGAGACGATTCGTTCTTCCCGAGTCACATTTAAGATTCGTTCAAAATGAACGAGTCGTTCATGAACGACCCATTACTAAAGACAACAAAAATTGTTTCTCATTTCTTCAGACAAAGAACATCGGAGTGCTCCAGTGATGACGAACCCAAAGAGATGAACGCCGATCAGACACTAAGTGTGCGCTTGCAAACGGAAGGCCATGCCCCTTGTCCCGCCTACAAGAAGTCCCTCCGCCTGTCATCTGAGCAGATAGTGAGACCACCGTGGATTCTTCCGGAACATCTTAAGGTGATGTTCCACTGCAAACATGTGGATGTCTGACAGGAGGGTCTAAAGCTGAGGGATGGGCCGAATGATGTCACCTTCAGCATCACCACTCAGTACCAGGGCACATGTCGCTGTGAGGGCACCATCTACCTGTGGAACTGGGATGACAAGGTTATCATCTCAGACATTGATGGCACCATCACCAAGTAAGCCTCTCCCTTCTTCTTCCTTATGATGGGTTCTTTGATGCTCTTAAGTTGTTTAACTTCTTGTCATGACTGTGATCGCAGGTCTGATGTGTTTGGTCAAATTCTGCCTCAGTTGGGCAAAGACTGGACTCATCAAGGGATCGCCAAGCTGTACCATTCCGTGCACGAGTAAGATGGACGAGCACACTGCTAGCATAAGTCACACTTTCAGTTGAGCTGATGGCTTGTACGATGCGGCCCTGCCTGCTCACCGGTTGGATTGGTGGGAAAACCAGCCAGTTACCGCTTGTCTCCCCGAAAAGAGGCAGTTTTTACATGAAGCCTGCTCAGATTAGAGGCCAAGCATCTTCGAAGTAAACCTGACCAGTCCAGGCCTTTGCATTCTCAGATGTGTGCTGTGGTTTTGCCAGTACAGTCGTCCCTCGGCACAGCACGGTTCAAATTTCACATATTTAGTCAAAAAATTGTGTATTTAGGGAAATTGTATATATTTATGCCTAAATTAAGCATTTTCAAGAAAACAAAAGAGCTAAATGACGTAAAATACAAATAGAAGGCAATCAGGTGACGCTTTGATCGGTATGTAGTATTCTATATGGCTCACCAGCTGGGACGCTTTTATGGCAGGTTGGAATGATCTCACAACAAGCACAAACACATGGGTCACACCACGCTAAAACTGCTGTGCCCCACTTATTCAAATTTCGCCAAAATTCCCTTATAGCGGTCGGTCTGGAACCAACTGACCGTGATAAACGAGGGAGGACTGTATTTGGAAATGCTAATTGATGTTTACACAAGGACTGAAACAGTTAACGCAGCCTTGAATTTGACCCCAGGAATGGTTACAAGTTCCTGTACTGTTCGGCCCGAGCCATCGGCATGGCAGACATGACCCGTGGATATCTGCACAAGGTGAACGACCGAGGGACTCTCTTGCCTCGAGGACCACTCATGCTCTCGCCAAGCAGCCTCTTCTCAGCCTTTCACAGGCATGCAAAGCTCATTTAAAAACTCTCCTTATGCTTTTGCTTTACAATAAGTTGTGATTTAACGTCCGGCTAGAGAGATGATAGAAAAGAAACCTGAGACGTTCAAGGTGGAATGCCTCGCGGACATCAGGAATCTGTTCTACCCCAACACGCAGCCCTTCTATGCAGCTTTTGGCAACAGAGAAAGTGTGAGTAGTTTTTGTCACCATAATAGGGAAAAAGCTCACTTGATGCTGTGTTGTATTTAAGGACGTGTTGGCCTACAAGCACGTGGGCGTGACCGTGTGCCGCATATTCACCGTGAACCCAAAGGGCGAATTAATTCTGGAGCAGACCAAAGGCAACAAAACCTCGTGAGTATCCATGGCAACGGAGCGGCGTCTCCCTCCGACGACTCATCGCATGTCTTGGCAGATACGGCCGACTGAGCGAGATGGTGGAGCACCTTTTTCCCCTGCGGGGTTGCCAACACATCGCTGCCTTCAGCTGCCCTGAGTACAGCTCCTTCTTGTACTGGAGGGAGCCCGTCCCACCCGTGTGTTTGGTGGAGCTGCTTTAGGCCATGGAATCCCATGGCGAAACTTTCAGTGAGGTCACTGGATGGAAATACTTTGGAAGGGCTTGTAGAAGGGCTGTCACTTGATTAAAATATTTCATTGTGATTTATCGCACTTTGTACGTAGTTAACTCATGGTCACATTTAATCGCAGGTAGTTGCCGTATTTCTACACACTATTTGTAAATATGAAAATATGGTTTATCTGATAATCTCTTTTATTTCGTACACACTGTTTATTATATTATACCTCATATTTGCTTCCAAATGCTGATGCTACATGCGTATCGAGTGCTAATGTGCATATTTGTGGTACACAACTTCTCTAAAAAACTAACTCAAGGTGGATGGTGCTTTTTTATTCATTTGTTGTTCCTGTCATAGTTGTGCACAATCCCTACTAAATAAGATAAATAAGATGGCTATAATGTACGTATGATTGCTACAATGCTAATGTCAATGGCATAGCATTAGCTAGCGCCACACATAGATCTTATCGGCTCTGCCATTAGCAGCTCAGAGCCTAAATTTTAGCTTGCAGTTCAAAGCAATTTAAAAACACTGGTTAGTTGGGACACTTTATGCTAAGGTACCACTGTATAAATGACAAAACAATACCTGCAGTGTGTCAGTAACTTCTCACTTCTCCCAGAGGCGACAGACTTCTTGACAACTCAAGTCACAGCAACACAAATAACTTTGGTCTTGTTGAGACAGCCATCTGCCTGGGCTTTGAAGCTAATCTTGCCATTAAAAATACTAATTTCTTTGCTCAATTCTCATAAATTTTTGGTTCAGCTTTAGTAACACAAATCTGCCACGGCTCTGGTTCCTCAAACTACGGTGTGGGACAAGAGTCAAACAGGACGTGCGCAAAAATCGTGTGTCAAAAAAAGTAGTGCCGTTAAACACTTGGGTTAATGCATCACTAACGCGTTAACTTTGACGGCCCGAGTTTGTAGCTTCACGGAAATCCATTTCAAAGCAGAAATGCATGGTGACAGATGATCAAGCAGAAGAAGCGGGAGTTGTGGACTCTTGCCTCCACTCGTCTGCCCGACCAGCCAAAGTAGAATGTAGGAAGTTTGACCTATCTACTTTATACAGCAGACGGCACTTTACACACAGAACAGGTCCAGAACCACACTTCTAGATCTGGAGCAGGTCTAGAACCACACGTTAAGTGTCATCTTTTTGTTGCCATTGAGTCACTTTGTTGTGTGATGATTTGTTTCAATGAAAGCAAGTTCATCTTTTTGTTTGAATGATTCCCATTTCATTGTTAAAGCCCAGCATGTGAGGTTGGTCTGGTTAAACTGGAATAAGCACCATTGCAAGTAGCTGTAACTGTATTTAGGGTCGTGTGTTTGTCATAATTACTATAAATAATTTTTTCCAATTAAAGTATTGCTGCCAAGAACACACAGGTGTACATTTGCTGATTTTGAAAACAAGCATGTTTTTGATGCTTTAATCATACGTGGCGGCGACCACCTCTCCTCCCCTCCTTTATGTGGGAACACACGAAAACAGGGATCCCCAACCACCGGGCCACAAGCAATGTTTAAAAAAAAAAGACATGTTTTAAAAATGTTGTGTCCATAAATGCATATAAATTTTGGAAATATTTAATTGGAAAAACAATATTTTTTATATTGTAGGAAAGCCCACAGCTTTCGCAGCTTTGTTTCAATGTTTTGCCAAGTGTATTTCCCACTTTTTTAAATTGGTCCTTGAACGCACCATAGCTGTGTGCTATGTGGCAAAATGAAAGTAACTTTCTCTGACGCTGCCACGAGTACGCTTGTTTCACCTCTACGCTGTTCCCAGATTTATAAATGTATACAAGTGAGGTTTCATGATGTTATGTGTGTGTTGACTGCTAATGCTTGTATTTGTTTGTTCAGCTAGTAAACTGTCAATGTCACCGTTAAACAACAAAACAATCATCTTCTTTCATGGTGATTATGGATTCATTTTATGGTTTATTTTGATGTTGTTGCAGGCAACTTTTGAGACTTTCATTCATTGCAGTCAGGCTACATGTAATGCTTTTACTCTGAAAGCCAATTGTTGGCCTTCATTCATGTTAACATTTCAGCTCGTGAGTTAATGTTAAGACGACGGTATTGTGCAGCACATAATAAAACGGTATCACAATACGTTACCCCATTCTCCATGCAAAACCCTAAAAAAAAGGATATTGCGCTCCCTGAACTCCATTACAGAAATGTGTTTTTCTACACTTAGTTGTTATTATTGCTGTTATTTTAAGGTGAATTGAAAATGTCTTCTCGTGGCTTAAATTATTTATGTGTTGCCTTGACTTCGGCTATATTGTCATTTTCATATTTCTTTTCTTTCTTTGTATATTTGGAATGTTTAATAGCAAAGTAGATGTAAAATTTAAAAAAAACATATGTTAGTGGATATACAGTAATTAACTCAAATATTTAAAAAACAACATATTTCTATGTAGACTGGATGGCCTTAATTAATGACGTATTTTGAAAAGTTGAATTAACGACACACAAAAGTGATGTGGAAGGAATGTATATATTTGTATAGAAAATAAAGCTTTCTTTGGAAATGTCATTAAAAGACAAACAATGTAAAAAAATATATATTTTTTTGAACTTAGACATTTCTGTGCCTCTTGTGTGTACCTGCAGCGGTGCTAGCATGTTGGAGGCTTCGCTTCTTGGGCTGCTGCGCGCTGGACGCTAGGAGGGAGACCGAAAAGGAGGAAATGAGGAAGGAATCAAGCACACCACAACAAGGTGTCCAAACCTACCAAGTTGTTTTTCAACTTCTAGCAGCTCCAAGACCTTCTCATCCATTTGTCGCCGCTTGTTTTGCATTCCATCAGATTGCTTCATCTGCTCGTCACGTTCTTCCTGTGCCTCCAACTTGGTCTGCAGGGCTGAGCGGTACTTGGTGAGTAGTTCTGGGGCACAAAAAAGCATGAACAGAAACTCGCTCTGTAGTAGAAAGACAACGTCAAACCACACCTATTTGCTCCTTCAGGGTGTGGAAATTCTGCGGTAGGGGGGCCCCAAATACTTGTAGATTGCCGATTGGGGGGGCTTTGTTCTGCGCTCCTCCAAACTTGCCCTTCGTACTTACGCGCTCGCCCTGTCTCGTCAGGATGGTGGGGCAGGGGATTTTATTCTGGACCAACTGAGGACGGCAGGAGATCACTCAGAGGCGGCCTCAAAGCTGAGGCCTTACCAGAACAAAGCGGCACTCACGACTCGTCTGTAGTTGGTTGCAGAGTCCAAGTCGTCCATCACAATTGTGTCCCCCAGGAGGTTTCTGAACACTGCCAGAGAACAACAAGCTTGCAATTGTTTGTTTGTTTGGCTAACAGAAAAATACAGACCAGACTTGAGGAAAACTACGGAACACGGGCCATATGCGGCCCATTAAGTTATTTTTTTTTTTACATCAAGAGTGAAGCTGCAAGTAGGATTTGCACTGCTATTTTTATTTTTATTGCAGGCTTGAATTTTCTCACAACATGCAAAATAATCCCTTAAAAAACTCACAAATAAAAACACAGGCTACTGTGAGCGTAAACCAAAGTCAAGCTACAAATCAACTCTGAACCCCTGATGTCACTTCCTCTCTGCCCGCCACTTCGCTTCCCTAGGGAACTAATTCCTAGCAACACACACAAGCACATGTCTTATTTATGTCTTAAAGGGTTTATTATGTCTACTCTATTGGGTAATATTGAGTGTAAAGAAAATGTAACTACAGGGGTGTTATTTCATGTCCAGAGGGCTGTAATAATATTAAAAAAAAAGATATTTAGAAATTTGTAAACAGGTATTCTATGCCGTAACTTAGGGATGTAATGAATACCAGTATTAATGACTAACCAAGGTAAAACTCCAGACGGTAAGTATTACAGTTTCAAATTAAATTGATTGGAAAACCGTGATTGATAACGACACTTCAAGACACTCAGCCATTAGTTATGTTGTGTCTCTCTCTCAAAGTACCACCTCTGATGTAAAACAAACACTCTCGAAAAATGGCACCCATCGCGAGCAATGTAAGCGGCATGCAAGCAAGGAATTCTACTTTGTGGAAAGTCAAATATGAACGTTGAAAGGTAGGCATTTAAGCAGTTCACTCCATAAACAGTTGCCTTTGTAAAAAGGGCTCTAGAGAAATAAGCTGTGAGAATTGGAGGAAGAACTCACCCATGTTATAGCTGATGTTGTTTTGGGGGTAAATAAGAAGGTCTCTTGCAAAAACTGGGTTCCCGGGGGGTTGGAACAGAGGCTGACCGTTCCGTATGTGCGGTAACAACCTGAAAGTACGTGATGATCATTAACAACCTGAAAGTACGTGATGATCATGGAAAGGGATCATGTGGCTGCTAAGACTGGAGAAGAAGTGATCCAAGAAAAGATACCTGTGCCCAGTTGCTACATAGATACTGTCCAGGGGCAAGACCTGCTGCATGCCTCGTGTGGTGTCGTAGATCCTCTTTGCTGCTGCTGTTGTCTTGGCCACCACGCAGTCCATGTCGCCCCTGATGTGCCAGGAAATTACCCTGGCCTCTTCGTCGTCCCGCACAAAGGCCAGGTGGCCGACCTGCGTTCCAAAAGATCACAGTGTCAGGATTGCTGACGAGTCGGCTAGACCGGTGTCCCGTTACCTTGCCCAAAACATCCTGATGCCCCTCCAAAAGTTTAGGAATGGAGCAAACTCTTCTGGGCATTTTCTTAATCTGGTCGGCTTCACATCCCTTTCGGCTCAGCAGCTGGTCGACTGCTTTGATCTATGGAAAATAACACAAAAGGTCTTCTGTGTTTACGCCTTGATTAATCAAAGATGAACATTATGAAAAACTACACGGCTACGGGAATTAACGTGTGTGCACAATTATTATGCAGCTGAATGAAACATCACGTTGTTTTATCTCCTTTCATTAAAGGGAACTTGACTAAATGTGACTAAACATGGTGCTTGTTCCCATGTTTGACTTCTCATTACCTAACAGCCTGACTCACTATATCATAAAAGAAATAACACACATATACGGGGCAACTACTATTGCTGCTAATGGATGACAGCAAAAGCCAAATACGTTAACTATAAACACATAACTTTCGCAACTTTTTACATAGCAAATGCCGCACAGCATGCTGGTAAGCCAGAGGCACTCCCAGTGATGACAGTGTAGCAAACTGATAGGCCTGCTGTAAATACTCACTTGCATAATACATGTGCACACCATGAACAAACGTAAGTCAAGTATCATAAAGATATCATTTATGTAATACACCGTGGATGTCTTACAGTGACTGTTTGACTCAGGTTTATGTTCTCCACTCTGAGTCGGTTTCTAAGAATAGCCTCTTTGTCTTTTGCATCCTCGTAGCGAACTGGTGAGAAAGAACAAATATTTGTCATCATTCTACACATTCTAAAAAGCAAATAGTGATGGAAATAGGCAATAATTAATAAACAGTAATCCCTCCATTATCATGGGTAATTGGTTCCAGACCTGAGGGTGAAAAGTGAATTTAGTTAGATTGTTTATTTATAAATGCGATATTTTTGTAGTTAGAGCATACAAAACCTGTTTACAACCTTCTAAATATGTTTTTTACAGTATTAGAGCTCTCTAGACATAAAATAACACCCCTGTGGTGACATTTACACTCCTATTATCCAATATAGAAGACATAGAAATAGAAAATAAGCCATTTAAGACAAATAGAATTTGTGCAGTGTAGACTGAAACAACTCAACACATATTTGAATTAGTCTTCTGAATGCCTTATGTCAGCATTTTGGTTTAGTTAGTAATTCTAATGCTTGAAAGCGCTTTATTTAGGCCAGTGGTTCACAGTTATTTCCAAGTATCGATATCAGCAGATACTTTGGTATCTATCAGTGATATCAAATATACATACCATAGCTGGGTTTATCAGAAGCATCTTAGCTTTGCCAAAGAGAAGAAATCCTACCAGTCAAGCAGTTAAGGAGTTCAGTGTAAGTCGCCAACAGGCCTCTGTAAGTGTCAATGGCCGTAGACAGCTCGTCCTTCTTCCTGGACAGCTCCGACATTTTGGTTTGATGTTCGGTATCTGAAGAAAAATATCATGTTGCGAGGCTGATTCTTACTTGAAAGAAAATCTTGTCTGCTCGCCTCTACCGTTATAAAAATGGAACCGGAGCTGAAAGGGGGCGAGTGGCGTGGGCCCCACCGGCACTTCAGGTTTAAAGAGGAGGATGTAGACGGCACCGTCCTCACCAGGGCTGTTCTCCTTAATGGCCAGCATCTGCGGATAAGAAACAGCCTTGTTCAATCTGTGGGGGGTACCGTTTTATCTGGGAATTACGTTTACTCACCTTGATATGAGCTTTTCCTTCTGACAATCTTATGTTGCAGCTGCTTTTACCTTCAAGTTGAGGAGTGACCTTGTTGGAGTTGTCCTCATAGTTCTTTATGATAACACTCACTATCCCCTCCATGTTTTCTCCTGCTGGGTTCCCATAAGAATCCTGGGATCAATCAAGGTGACTGTTAATCAAGCTGCACAACGGCCATGATGCTCCTCTGGCATGATGTTTAGCTCACCAATATCCTCAAGGTCATATTTTCCACCAGGGTTCGGTTGGCAATGTCCTTACTGTGGAAAACCAAAGGCGTGACCGGCTGAATGTCAGGTCCCAGTTTGGCAGGTTGACTGGCAACCACCTCAACTAGAATCTTCAAACAATCACAATTCAACAATCAGCTGACCCATGCATCCATTTTCTGTGCCACTTGTCCTCACTAGGATAGCAGAAATTGATGAGAGGTGGGATACACCCTAGACTGGGCGCCAGTCAATGAACAGGGCAAACACAGACAAACAGAGACAACCATTCACACTCATATTCATACTTAGTCATACATAGAATCACCAGTGAAGCTAACATGTATGTTTTTGGAATGTGGGAAGAAACCAGATATTCCGGAGGAAACACACGCACGCACGCACGCACGGGGAGAAGATGCAAACTCCACACAGAGATGCCCATCGGAGATTACAACCCAGATCTTCCAAAACTCCTGACTGTGTGCTGATTAACTGATGAACAGCCTTTTTCACTTTCATGTGTGTGTGCAATAAATTCCTTACTCAAAATGTTACTCTCACTCCCATTTCTTTAGAACCTCCTTAAGATCCTTCTTCTTTTCCTTTCGGCTTATCCCTTCAGGGGTCGCCACAGCAAATCAATTGCCTCCATCTAACCCTGTTTTCTGTATCCTCTTCTCTTGCGCCACCTACCTTTAATGTCCTCTTTCACTACATTCATAAACCTCCTCTTTGGTCTTCCTCTAGGCCTCCTGCCTGGCAATTCAAAACTCAGCATCCTTCTACCAATATAGTCACTCTCTCTCCTCTGGACATGTCCGAACCATCTCAGTCTGGTGTCTCTGACTTTATCTACAAAACCTCCAACATGTGCTGTCCCTCTGATGTACTCATTCCTGATCCTGTCCATCCTGGTCACACCCAAAGAGAACCGCAGCATCTTCATATCTGCTACCTCCAGCTCTGCCTCCTGTCTTTTCCTCAGCGGCACAGTCTCTAAACAAAACATCGCTGGTCTTGCCACAGTTTTGTACACCTTTCCTTTCATTTTAGCTGAAACTCTTCTATCACACCCGACACTTTTCTCCACCCATTCCAGCCTGCCTGCACACGCTTCTCTTTTCCACACTCTCCATTGCTCTGGACTGTTGACCCTAAGTACTTAAAATCCTCCACCTTCTTTATCTCTTTTTCCTGTAACCTCACTCTTCCACTTCAGTCCCTCTCATTTACACACATGTACTCTGTCTTGCTGCGGCTAATCTTCATTCCTCTCCTTTTCAGGGTAAACCTCCACCCCTCAAGCTTCTCCTTCACCTGTTCCCTGCTCTCACTACATATCACAATGCCATCTGCAAACATCATAGTCCATAGAGAATCCTGTCTAACCTCATCCGTCAGCCTGTCCATCACCATAGCAAACAAGAAGGGGCTAAAAGCTGATCTCTGATGGAGTCCCACTTTCACTCGGAACTTCTCTGTCACACCTACAGCACACCTCACTACTGTCTTACAGTCCTCGTACATGTCCTGCACCGCTCTAACATACTTCTCTGCCATTCCAGACCTTCCCATACAATACCATAGTTCTTCCCTGGGCACCCTGTCAAAAGCTTTCTCCAGATCTACAAAAACACAATGCATGTCCCTCTGACCTTGCCTGTACTTTTCCATCAACATCCTCAAAGCAAATACTGCATCAGTAGTACTCTTTTTTGGCATAAAACCGTACTGCTGCTCACAAATGCTCACGTTTGCCCTTAGTCTAGCTTCAACTACTCTTTCCCATAACTTCATTGTATGGCTCACCAGCTTTATTCCTCTGTAGTTGCCACAATTCGGCACATCTCCCTTAATCTTAAAAATGGGCACCAGCACACTTCTCCTACATTCCTCACGCATCTTCTAATGATCCTGTTAAACAACCCAGTCAGGAACTCTACTGCCACCTCTCCTAGACACTTCCATACCTCCACAAGTATATCACCAGGACCGAGTGCCTTTCCATTCTTCATCCTCTTCAACGCCCTCCTCACTTCTTCCTTACTAATTTTTGTTACTTCCTGGTCCACAACAGTCACCTCTTCTACTCTTTGTTTTTTCTCACTTTCCTAATTCATCAACACTTCAAAGTACTCTTTCCATCTTCCCATGACACTACTGGCACTTGTCAATACCCTTCCACCCCTATCCTTCATCACCCTAACCTGCTGCACGTTGTTCCCATCTCTGTCCCTCTGCCTTGCCAACCTGTATAGAAATTTCTCTCCCTCCTTGCTGTCCAACCTAGCATACAAGTCATCATCAGCCCTTTGTTTGGCCTTTGCCACCTTTACTTTCACCTTACGCTGCATCTCCCTGTACTTCTGTCTACTCTCATCAGTCCTCTCAGTGTCCCACTTCTTCATAGCTAACCTCTTACTCTGTATACACTCCTGCACCTCCTTGTTCCACCACCAAGTCTCCTTATCTACTTTCCTTCCGGATGACACACCAAGTACTATCCTACCTGTCTTCCTGATCACAGTAGCTGTAGTTGTCCAGTCATCCTTTTTCAACTCCTTCCTAAAGTCACGCAACACTCCTCCTTTCTCAGCTTCCACCATTTCATCCTCTGCTCTGCCTTTACCTTCTTCATCCTCCTCACCACTAGAGTCATCCTAGACACCACCATCCTATGCTGTCTGGCTACACTCTCACCTATCACTGCTTTGCAGTCACTGATCTCCTTCAGGTTACACCTTCTGCACAAGATGTAGTCTACCTGTGTGATCCTACCTCCACTCTTATAGGTCACCCAATGTTCCAGTCTCTTCTGGAAGAAAGTATTCACTACAGCCATTTGCATTATTTTTGCAAAGTCGACCACCATCTGTCCTTTGGCGTTCCTCTCCTGGATACCAAACTTGCCCACCACCTCCTCATCATCTGTTCCCTGCACCAACATGTCCATTGAAGTCTGCACCAATGACAACTCTCTCACTTCTAGGGATGTTCTGCATCACTTCCTCCAGGTCTGACCAGAATTTGTCTTTCTCCTCCATCTCACATCCTACTTGTGGAGAATACCCACTAACAGCATTGAACATTACACCTTTGATTTCCAGCTTCAGGCTCATCACTCTGACATTCTTTTTACCTCCAGGACATTGCTAGCAAACTACTACTTCAAAATCACCCCTACTCCATTTCTCTTCCTATCTACACCATTATAGAACCGCTTGAACCCTGCTCCTAAGCTTCTAGCCTTGCTACCTTTACACCTGGTCTCCTGGTCACACAATATGTCTACCTCCCTCCTTTGCATCATGTCAACTAATTCTCTACCTTTTCCTATCATAGTTCCAACATTCAAAGTCCCTACTCTCAGTTCTAGACTCTTAGCATTCCTCTTCTCTCTCCTCCTACAGAAATACCTTCTGCCTCTCCTTAAGAACCCCCTTAAGATCAAAAGTGCAAAGTATAATTTCCTGCAGTTTTTCCAATTTTCACATTGGTTTGTGTTTCTTTATTTTGTAGCGTCTACATTTTTCCCTGATTGGTTGCAGCTCTTCATGCATTACTAATTATGTCACACATATTGTAGCATTACACCAACCTGATTGCTGAACACTTCATGCATTACTAGTTATGTCACTTTTGTCACACATATTGTAGCATTAAACCATCCTGATTGCTGAACACTTCATGCATTACTAGTTATGTCACTTTTGTCACACAAATTGTAGCATCACACCAACCTGATCGCTGATCAGTTTTGTGGTTGGACTAGTACAGAGAGAAAACTGGATGCTGTAGTGTCCAACCTGCATTGGGATGCGTTTATTTCTGTAATGTACACACAAAGAAATTTATAATTGTTACCACCAAAACAGAGCAGGAATAACAGTGAATTGTTTTTTTTACCTGAAGTGAAAACAATCTTTTTTTTGGTTTGCCGGGGGTTTACTACATGTCAGCTGGTCTGCCTGGAAAGGTTAGAAGAGATAAGGAATCATTAAACATTAGATGATCCGCATGTTCCATGCCTACTAAAATGTCTACTTGGTTTCCACAGTTGACACAAGATACGTTCCTTCCACGGTTTGTCTTGTGTTAGGACCTGCCTGGTTAGCAAGGCGAAGTCCACCCAGATTCTTTTCTTCTCTCAGCTGTGAAATAATGCTAAGAGTCTCAAGCAAATGTACTATTTAATATTGAAAGTAGTTCATACTAAATTGCAGTGCCAGTGTTAGAGAGAACGGTCAGCTCCTCCAGACAAGGTCCAGCAAGGTCCAAGTGGTCACTAAAGTGAAATGGAGTTCCTGTTCCCCGAATGCCTGCTGTGGAGGAGGCCACGATGATCTAGAAAGAAACCCCATAACTGTTTGTTGTTGTACTGCTCTGATCTGGTTTCAACCACTCGTGGCTAAGAGGCTGGGCATCTCAGCAAGCAGACAGAAGGTTGTTTGAGATTATGAGCGTGTGAGACAGTAATTCTAAATAACAGGGTGTCTTGGTCATTACGAGGGCTCGTACTCATTTCAGTGACGTGATGATGGAATGACAACAAAACATGCTTGGGAATGTCACCAATCTCGACAGTAAAAATCATAGGGTCTCGTGTCACAATAAGATACAAAACAATACAGTAGTTACTGAGGAACTAATGAGTAGTGTTAGGGTTAGGTAGGTTTGTTCCTCATTAACTACTGTATTTTCTTATACCTTATTGTAAAGTGTTATCGATCTCAGCAAAGATTGAAATCGCTGGCACATTTTGAGTGTTTTGAGTGATACATACTGTATCAGTGGTACCAGACACATGGCACTCAACTGGCCACCAAATCATGATGGTGCCTTTTCAGGGTCTACTGTTCCAGACCGTACTGTGGCAACATGAACCGCAATGTGCTGGTTCAGGTTGAAACATGGCCTTGGTCACTCACTGTAGCGGGAGGTTCTGGTCCTGATGGCTCGCCCTTCCACAGAAGCATGGTGATAGCAGCTGGGTTGCAGGTTGTAATGGGGATGCCCTCGTCAGAGACCACAGTCACAGTAAACACTGCACACAAAGCCCATGGAACTTATCATTCCACAGTTCTACAAGCTGAAAGTTGTAAAACTAACCTGGGAAGACACCCCCTGCTGGAAATGTGACATTCTTGTCATACTGGACTGACAGTCCAACTGGTTTGCTGCTGTCAGGGATGACTGTAACATCTACTGATGGACCAGGGATGGGATTCAGATTAAAGAAACCTCTAAACTGCAGCTTATAGTTCCCCCTAGTAGAGGAGCGGTGAAAGAACACTCAGAGAGAACATACACTGGGTTACATGTTATTGGACCATTCTGGCACTCACCTTGGCCCACTCATTCTGTTTACATTAAATTTGGCTTGGCCCATCATATCCACCGGCTGGGAGGTAACAGAATTTGTCACCTAAAACAATTCCTGTCATCATATTTCCTGCCACGCAGTCAACAAAAATGTGTCTATATCAAGCCCAAGCTTACCTTGAGAAGATCAGAAGAGGGTTTTATGTGAACCACAACCCTCTGGTCCGTGGAACAGTTCCCCCACTTGTCGTACAGTTGGAGGACAAACGCCGCGTCGATGGCGTGTTCATTCAACACCTGCAACGGCTTTCCCAAAGCACAGTTTATTAAACTTACAGCTTCTCTTCCATCTTTTTCCTGTCTCCTCACTTCCCAGGATTTTATAGTATTTAATAGTATAATAGTAATTAATAATTAATAGTATTATCTGAGATTTTCTACTCACCACATGGCTCTTTACTACATTATGGTTCACTCGTTATGCATTACATTAAGTTCACTGTAATGTTTCAGACAGTTTATGTACTGTGTGTGCAGGAAGTAAACCATACAGTGACTTCTCTAATTGTGTATCAGTGGTTTGAAGTAGAGAAGTGCAGTAATCCCTAATCTATCGCAGTTAATTGGCTCCTGAAGTGAATTTCCGCAAAGTAGGATTCCTGATTAAAAGAAGAAAAAATTTAGTTGGAGCATAAAAAACTGTTTATGACCTTCTGAATACATTAGGGCCCTCTACTTTTTATTAAGGATTATTGTGCCTGTTGTGAGATCATCAAACATGCAATAAAAGCCTGTTGTTCTGGGATCAAGTCTAGCGCTTGTACGTAAAGTTTGATTCAATATGCATATTTTTTTTACTAAAATAGGCCGTATTCAACAACCAAACAGCCTTATTAATATAGTTTTGGAAAAACCATGACAGACTAAAGTAGAGAATTTGAAAGCGCAAAGTGGCAAGGGATTAAAGTAGACACTGTAATATTGTTTAAACCTATTTGACTCCAAAAAACAGGTTTTGTTTGAGTGATTCTTTGTTTCTGTGAATTCTCTGTACATTAGACATGAGGCCTTCCTACCTGCTTGGGTCCACTGAGGAGTACCAGCTGTGCAGGAAGGCCAGTGGCCACTTTGATGATGACGCGCTCCACGAACGTCTTGTAAGAGAAGCACAACTCTCTGGAGCCCGGAAATCCAGACTGGAAGCGGACCCCCGTAACGAGGACAGAATGGCTACTTTCCTGGAGTCAACACATAGTAATGTCAACCACGATTGAATGTAATTATTACATTTAAAGGGTAATAGGGTAAAAAATAACGTGAGCAGACCTTCCACGTGTACTCGAGGGCTGCCTTGACCAGACCCTCGCCTTCCACAGTGATGTCATTCACACTGGTGGCGAGCAGTGCCTTGGTGGGGTTACCATATTTGTCCAGCAGTATCAGCTCTAAGTGGTAAAAACGTAGCACATGTTCATTTGCAAGCACTTCCACCGTAGTAAGATTTTGTCTGTGTCTTGTGTTGTGACTCACTGATATTTCCAAGAAGGGTTTCCCCAAGCCTCACTATGCTTTGTGGTATTGTCACTTTTAATTGTGCTGGCTCGCCTGGACAAGCACTATGTACAGTAAAAGAAGGAATTTGCTGAAACTAACAGATGGGAGTTGCTTGGGAACTCACAAGAGAAGAAGTGACATACTCTATAGTAAAGGAGACAGACATGCTGTGGTCTTGGAAAGACACCTGGTATAATCGTCCCTCCTGCACCAGTGTGGGAACCTCTACGGCTGGCAGCTTCCCCTGCGCCAGATCTTCAAGACTGACTTCTCCTGTCCAGTTAACCTAAAGCACACTTCAAGTGAACAACCAACAATTGAAAAAGTCAACATGTTATTGATGTTGACGATCCACACCTTGATACCGGAAGCGATTTCAGCCGTGGGAGCTACTTCTCGTCCCGCCTCGTCAAACAGTTTGTAGGACAAATTGTCCAGCAGGCCGCCAGCTGGCCATTCTATTCTGTCGTTGTCTCTAAAAATCAGGTTCCCATTGTTGTGGCTCCAGACCTCTATCTGGGTTATTCTTGTGCTTGGTACCACCACGATCTCCTTCAGAACATTCTGTGTGTCCTTTTGACCCTTGACAACACACATGAGGAGCATGAGTCATTTTCATTTTTTTATAAACAAAGTGATGACTTTCTACCAACCAGAATCTGAAATGTAACTTTCAAATTCCGGGACTGTCCCCGAGTTAGTCTGAGCTTGATATTTTCTGTCACAATGAGTCCGGCTCCAGTGCTGCTGCAGTCAGTCGTTGCTGTTGGAAGCGACTCCACCTGGAAACCGAAGCAGAACCTTTGTGCCATTACAGCCTTCTTGTATAGCAGCAACTGGCAGTGATGTGGTGAAAATTAAACTTGCTACCACCAAAAGGAATGGAGCGGAACCGCAAGCAATCACAGAAGAAAACTACAGTGGAATTTCAGTTTTCGGTCATGAATTCGTTCCAAAAGGAAATAATTTAAATCAAAAATCATCCTTTCCCGATACGAAATATGAACAAAAAACACATTTTATATAGAGAATAACTAGCTTTACAATGACAAATGAAATGACTAAATGAACATTTAACACCACCTTTGGTCAGCACAGTAATGAATGAATGGAGGAGGGGAGGGGACGCTGTCTTACTCTAGTCCGTTACAAACTTTACTTTAAAGAGTTAGAGGTGGATACTTGATCATTTGAACTTTATTGTAAAATTCAGCAGCAGGCACGATCATCATTACACACATGGCCCAGCTCGTGTTTGCTAATGCATTTCCATTAGATCGTTCCCCCTGCAACATGCGTTAACTACATCACAATCTTATTGCACTTTGCTGTGAGTTATTTTTTTAATTCAGTAGTTAAGAGTGCTAAGAGGAAGAAAAGAGACTGAAACAGAGTTGTTCATCATTCTATGTGTGTTGTATGAACACAGGCACATATTAAAGTGGCTTAAAGAATTCCCTGGAGTCATTCTGTCCAGCAAGTGTCTATAATATCCCAAACATAACATAAGAGTACATCTACCAAACACAAGATATTACAATCTAGCAGATTAACTGCATTGCAACATAATCCGCCAGCAGGCAAACTCGTTTTTGGGGGGCCCTGTTTGGTCGTACGATAACCGACAAGGTGAACAAAACTTATAACTTAACATATTTTTAACAATAATTGTCGTAAAAAAAACCAAGGCAAAAAACGGGGCATTTAAAAAAACAAGGATTCACCGTACGTCATCGCAGCCAACTGTGTGAAGAGAAGCTACCTGGCAGTGAACAACTTGGTTGGGGTGAGCAGTCACGTTTCCGGTCACATCACAAACTTCAACACTAAAACTGATGGGGTTTCCATTCTCAATGGCGACTACCTCATCTTCCGGCATCACTCGGAGAAAATGTGGTTTGCCTGAAACACAAAAATGATTTGGTGTGCTTCTTCAACAAAGTAATTATTATATGCAAACAAAACTCTTCAGCTGTAACGTTTTATGAAGAATCTTTCTCATTCATCAAGTACTCAAAAACAATTTCATTCCTCTTACATCCAGCAGCTATAACAATATTGGTATTCCCATCCTCCCACATGGAATTAAAGTCTCAATGGGGAAAAAAAGCATACCAGGAAGAAGATGAAACTTGAAAGTCTGTGAATCGTGTTTAAGGCCGGGCAGGGTCACTTTCAGTTCAAACGCCTGCAAAACAATATGACATGCTGTTAGGCAAAAGATGACAATAATGAATAAAGCAGCAGCTGCTGCGTCCAAACCTTATATTGGGGGTGATTCTGAATTTTCCCAAAGGCTTTGACACCTCTGATGATAAAAGTGGACCCACTGGAGTCCAGAAGGTCATACCGCAGACTTAGATCCCTACGTGTAAATAGAGATACATTCAGCAGTCAATACGCTAAAGCCTCGTTTACACTTACATGCATTTCGTCCCTGCCATGGTACGCGTTGTTGCGTGTCAGTGAGTAA
Source organism: Oostethus manadensis (assembly GCA_024372805.1). NCBI lineage: Eukaryota > Metazoa > Chordata > Actinopteri > Syngnathiformes > Syngnathidae > Oostethus > Oostethus manadensis. The sequence continues at coordinate 4,910,092 of QODF01000026.1, read as the reverse complement.
AATGGTGGTGAACTGTATGAAGTATGTCTAAACTGCGATGGGGACAAAAACATTTAGAAATGCTGAAAATGTGTGGAAAGCATAATTTCCATGAACTACAGTAGTCATGAACGCAGCGCAACCTATGCCTAAACAATGCGGACGGTGCGTATCAAATCAAAGAGTGTCTCATTTACATGAATGGGTTAACTTTTAACCCCCACCTCCTAGAGCAATTCGAGGAGAATTTTCACTTTTGTAGCCTCTTGGTTTTTCCTTATGAATTTCTCATCATAACGCCTAAAGTGATGTCATCTAGTCAGCAAATCCCTCTTCCACGCTGTCAGTGCCTCTTTTTTTCTAGTTTATGCCTCCTTACTGCTCTTTTAACATTACCTTTCTGCAGCTGCGAGACTGCCAATTACATGCCAAGTGTATTATTTATGTGTAAATAGAATGCAAACAGTGTACATACGAGTCTTCACACTTGCCGGGCGTGCCATATATAAATTAATAAATGATGCGCATTGTGACGGGAAACTGCAGGACAATGTGGAGGCAAAATAAAAGCAAATGTAAACACCGCTTAATACGACTTTCAACACCAGGGTCAACAAACACCAAGTCTCACCTGCACTCAAGCACAGGCTTGAGATTGGGCAGAGGCGTGGTCGAATTATTATAGGCATCTTTTAGCTGCAGACGGATGTCAAAAGGCTCTCCAACATGAACGGTGGAGTCTCCGACATCCACAAGTCTGAAACTTTCAGGTCTTCCCTCTAAGATGAGTACAAGACACAACAATTACATCTTTTGAATTACATCTTTTGGAGAAGTGTCTTATGTTTTGTGTTAGTGTCTTACCTTTGATGCAGAACTTGAGTGTGAAACTTGGAAGCATTTGGCCTCCAAAGGTGGTGGAGTTATTTTCACTTAATATTGTGTTCAGACACAGAGTGTACTTCCCCAGTTGTACCAGATTGTCTGAGGAGAATATGAACAGGTCTGTCAAAAGAACAATGATACTGTTCGGACTGGCCCTTCTACACTGTGAGACCCACCTAGATTATTTTATTTTACCACCTGTGGAAACAAAGCTATGAAATGATACAAAATGATTGTAATGTGCGCACTGGGGGCAGTCAGCTGTCACAAAGCAAAGCTCAAAGAAGCCATCAGTATTCCCTCCCGATTTGCAGAGATAGATAGATGCTTTGTTTCTATTATACCTTCTACTTCCATCCCCACTGGGTGTTGGGTTTCAGTACAAGTAAAAAAGGTTGTTTTTCCCCAAGCCAAGCCAGCAACTGCTGTCTCCCCTCACAAGACAGCACGTATGTCCTTCAACTAGGCCACGTGTGTAAGTGCTGAAGATAAAAAGATGCCTAAGTGGGAGATATGTTCTTCCACTAGACTGTGGGCGTGTGTGTGTGGAGGGGTGTGATCAAGATCAAATGCAACTGGCTGTCATATCCAAGTGATATATTGTGACTTCCTTCTGAGAAGAATAGTAGGTACGTCTATGCCAGTGCTTCTCAAATAGTGGGGCGGAGACCCATGGCGGTGTGCAGTGACTTGAGAGGTAGGGAGTACTTTCACGTTAGTTAGACCTGCCAACTTGCACACGTTTATCATACTCAACATGCAATTGAATGTGCTTGTATGTTATTTTGTTGCATTCGTGGTTTTGGTTTCAAGTTGAGTCTGTACAGTACAGATAAATAAATAGATATGATCACTTTCTCAACATTATTTCAAAGCAGACATGACACGCTACTCTGGTCAGGTGGAAAAATATTTTCCTCCAACAATACGTACTTATTTCTTTGAACCAAAACCCCCACTGCTGAGAATATTGGCAAACATGCGAGGCCATCTCTTGATCTCCTTTAGGATCTGTGTATGTATAAACACAACATTTTGCCAATGAACAATCCATCCCTGCAGAATTCTTCACGCTGGATTGAGTAATTATTATAAGATTATTTTATTATGGTAGCTTCACACTAACCATGAAAAATCAGTCTGAGCATGACACTGAGTTTTCTCACTGATCTCTGTCTCATTGATGGCATCCTGGATAAAGATTCTTCTTTTTGGTTGACAATTTCCACTTTGAGCGGCCCTGAAAATCTTATGCGTTATTTTGAGTTTTGAACACATTTATGAACGCCCACATTTGGAGTTATGTACCTAACGGTGTCCCGGCTGGAAAGACAGAGTTTTGTGCCCAGGGATCGCATTCGAACCATTCAACTTTCAGCTTGTCTGGAACCCTGGAACATCGGACACGTCAAATTCTGAAAATTTGAGTGATTTCTGGTAAAGGTCAATTACTTAGCGATGTCATTATTGATGTTCATCTGGATGGCATCTTCAGTGGCAGTTCTGTCCATTTTGGATATGGCTATGATCTTGGTCTGGTCGTACAGCGCTTTGGGTTCCTAGGAGTGATATTGCTTATTGATGCGTGATTTCAAGATGCTGTTAAGACTTCTGAATAAATGGATGGACATTAATAAATGTACAGTGCATGGTCAATGTAAAGCCCGTGTGATGACTCTCTGTCATGATGTGGACAGTTCAATCAGGACTACGTCATTTCAGTTCAAATCTATTGGCAGTTACATCAACATCTTACCAATTGGATTTCTACGTGTCCTCCTGTGGCAAAGACGTCGCTGTCATAAGTTCCATACAGCAAAAAGTGAACAATAGTACCATACATAATTGGCAGCGTTCTTTGCGTCTTCACCTGTGTGCACATGAGCCAAGTCCGTGATGACATAGATTGTAATACATCTCACGCATACGCAAGGGTGTGATTCTCAATCCACGTAGACTCTTACCAGTTGGTCTTTAGTGAAGGTTCTGTTGCCCCATTGGATGGCGGTAAAGGCGGTCCAGGGATGCTGAAGTTTCTTGACGGCCACATCTGTCCGTGTGATGATGCTCGTGTAGTTCAAGAACTTCACTTGCTTGTCAAACTTCTCGTGGCAGTGGAGAAGCCACTGCGTGAATTCTTTCTGAATGTTTCTTCTCCTTGTCTGCGGGAATCACAGAAGAGTCTCACTGTCAATGGCAGCATGTCTTTTGTCTTTTGCATGTCTAGCAGCATCAGCTGGCATTTGTTTGACATAGCAAACAAAATGCTGCCATTTTTTTTATCTTGGTCATTAATTGATTAGCTGCAACATATAGCTTTTTTATGCAGACATCTATTCTCAATAATCGATGTCTTTATGTGGTATTTAATCTCCACAATGCCACCAAAAAATCTCTATATCTCTACTCTACAAAGGCACTTTTCCTGCATAAAATGTGCAATACATGTACTGTTATGTAACACGTGGCCAATCTTAGTGGCAATATTGTGATTTCAGGCACGACGTATAAGCACCTGTCCGTTCACAGTGCATGTGAAGATGGTGTCCCTGCTCTTTAGTTTCACCTCCAGGTCTATGAAGGTGAGCTTGTTCATGGTCACCTGAAATTTGTCATTGGTGAAGAGCACGCCGGAAATGCGACTGTAGCACTCGGCTGGCACCTTTGAGCCTTTGGGAAAAGCACACCACTCAAACCTGCAGGAACGGCAAAAGATTATTTGAGAGAAAGGCTTTCCTGGCGCATTATAATACAGATAATACTGCAGTAATAGTAGTAGTACTCTGATATTGTGGTGTATGGTATGAGCCGCCCATTCCAGAAACATTCAAATATGGGTCTATTCCCTCTCGCTTGAGTCTGGATTCCGGACTCATTATAGTCATCTTCCTCGTCAAACGGTGCTGAAGAAGCACAAGAGAAGGAATACACGTAAGCTTGTCGTCTCAGCCCAGTCAACTATTACAATTGAGGGCAAATTAGGCTGGCTTTATGGACACTATTTGAACAAGAGTGCATGGAAACAAAAAAACCTTAGATGTGGCTAAAAAGCTGTTATGAATGGAAGATCTTCCAATGGGCCTTGCAACTATGCAAACTAAATACTCACAGCAATTTAAACTATTAACAACATTGCTATATAACATTGATATCTGGTATGGATCACTTTACCTAAATTCACCTAAATAGTCCAAAAATAGATACTGGCTTTGAATCAGACTTGGGTAATAAGATCTATAAATCCGGGTTGTACAGTGTCTGAGTGGTTAGTGTGTTGGCCTCAACGGTCAAGTTTGAATCTGCGTTTGGGCATCTCTGTCGGTAGTTTGCATGTTCTTCCTGTGCGTGTGTGGGTTTTCTCCAACCTCATCCCACCTTACAAAAACATGCTTGCTATGTTAATTGGAGATTCTAAACTGTCCACCGATGAGAACACGTTTTTCCTACACGTGACCTGTGACTGTGAACTGTGTACGCCGCCTGTCGCCCAAAGTCAGCTCATCCATGACCCAAATGAGGACATGCTCTATAGAAAATGGATGGCTGGATCTGTAAATCTAGCCCATGAGGCTGAGATGACAACATGATGGATAAAATAAGTATACTTTTATCTGTTACTATTTGGCGTGAATACCCTGTGCACTGTGGGGGTCTTCTGGGTAAGTCTCCCTATCGTAGAGGAAGGGATGATAGCGAATGATTCCCTCCACCACGGTGCCGGACACTTCAGCTTGAAACATAAACTTGTCTGCGGCAGCCTTTATGTACAAGGCCTGCATGTCATTGTTCACTTCCCTGAGGTTCATCGTGCGTGGACATCGTGTCAGCTTCTCCCGCAGAGAGATCTGCAATCGATATGTGAGTGTGAGTCAATAAACCCCAGCATCAGAGGTGAAAACATCTCACCTGTATGTCAATTTCAGGGCGAAGAGCTGGACGTTTCATGTCGTTTTCCATATCTCCATGGATGTAATAATGGTACGTGTGACTGAGACATTGGCAAGACGCTCGTTACTTTTACATGTTGGCCTCGGAGTACACATGACAGTGTAGGATGCTGAACTCACTCAAGCTGTCTTGTCCATTCTTCAAAGTTCTCTTTCAGGGCAGTAACATGCTGTTGACGAACGCCTGTGATGACCACGGCCGTGAAGCTTTCTTTCTTAGATTCTTCAGCAATCACAGCATGAAGAAAGTGCTCCTCACTTCTATGTATGTGGGAAGAGTCGCCAGGCTGCAGGAGCACAAGAAGGCATTTTCACCATTCAAAGCATCACAACCTCTGTTTTTTTTGTGAAAGACAGCATTTACCTTCCTGTTTCTGATAACCTCACTGTAAATATCTTCTTGGTTCTTCTCTTTTTGAACAAACTGCTCTTCAGACAGAACCAGCTCGTGAACATCCGGAGAACCTGCTGCTTTGGTGATCATCTACACAAGTGAAGCGCAAACTAAATAATCAAAGCTAAATTGTTAATTATTTGCACTTTTTAAATGAATTCAATCACATATCTGCTGATGTCTTTATAATCCACTGAGATGGTGCGCAAAGGCACCAATCACAAGAGATCCGAATCTGTCATTTAATGCAATGATTCTCAAATGGGTTGGCCAAAATTGCAGACATTTTGCAATTCAAACTTCTCAAATATCATATGTTTTATGGCACTGTTTACAACACAGCAAGTGGTGAGACAATAACTATAACATTGGCCGGCCCCACTCGATGTTCTTCCCTTCCAGCTCTTTCTGATAGTCGCCCATAAATATGGCACGCACCTCATGCCGCCGTAGCGAATAAGTAGGGTGCCCGTTATTGTCCTCACATAACAGACACTATGGGAAGGTTTACTATTCTCGTTCATTGGTCTGCAGTGAACGCCACATGTAGCTTGCTTTACAACTTCCGCTTGCTGCTTGAGAATAACCACAATGCTTTGCATCTCTCAATACAACAGTAGCCTTTGAATAACACAAACTACCTGACCCACTGAAAATGGCTCTTCTGGGTCATGACCCACCGGTTGAGAATCTCTGGTTTAATGCACTGAATTAAAACCACTTCATATCCTTGCAGGCCTTACCCTCACGGTATCTCCAATGAAAAAAACAGCTTGCTTTCCTCCAACTCCAAAGTAGGATATGTCACTGTTGAGACTAAAAGCAGTGGGCTCCGGTGCAACATAGCCCTCAGGCTTGCTGTTGTAGATAAGAGTACAGGAACACATATTAATGGCTTATTTGAGACTTTCAAATGTGTTTCCTAATATTTACCTAAATTTTGAGAGCCTGAACACGGCCCAGTTATTGAGCTGCTTGGCGGTCATGCCGCAGCCGTTGTCCATGACAGCAACTACAGGCCTCCCATGAGTGTCATCAAACAGCTGGAAAAAAAAAGACTAGAAAATCCTTACAGACAAAAGCAAAGGAGCAAAGTATGGCTGGGTGTAAAGAAACGGGACAAACCATTCTTATGTCAATCATCCGGACACTTGTATTTTTTGCTGTGGCCGAGATGGAGTTGTCCAGCAACTCTGCCAGTGCATAGGCTGAAAGACAAACAGACAGTTGGAGGTTTGATGTGTTTGGATGAACAGCCGAAGGTCTTTATCTTACTTACGTAAGGACTTCTGGCCCTGACTGTCGTAGTACTCATACGCCCCACTCTTGGTCACTGTGTCGTAATGAGGCTGAAAGTTGATGCGCTCCTCTGTTGGCAACGGGAGTTCTTGATTGGTGTGATCTAACAAGAGGAGGGCGCTGCCATCCCGAAGTTCCTCTTTACAAAAGCACAGGAAATGCTCTCCAACGTGATGTAATAAAAACACAAGAGAAAGAACCCCGAAGAGATCAAGCATGTTTTTCTCACCAAATTTGGAAGACTTCAGTTCATTTCTATCTGTGTCAGTCAGCACCCACGACCCAGGTGAGGTGTCTGAAAATTCCTGAACAACAAAAACAAAATGTCCAGGAATGTCATTAAGACAATGCACCCACAGGGACATGCTTTTAAGAGCAGATGTAATTGTTGCATTTTGCAGATACGGTATCTCTTTTGACAGTCCTCGGAATAACAGATGATGTGTCAGGGCACACGATTAATCGGTTCCAGACACGGCCGTGTTAAGTGAATTTCCATAGAAGGATATACATACTGGAAGTTCAAGATGGCACATCATGGCAAATAACTCTTTGATCTTCTTCTTCTTCTTCTTCTTCTTCTTTTCCTTTCGGCTTATCCCGTTAGGGGTCGCCACAGCGAATCAACTGCCTCCATCTAACTCTGTCTTCTGTATCCTCTTCTCTTGCGCCAACTACCTTCATGTCCTCTATCACTACATCCATAAACATCTTCTTCCTCTAGGCCTCCTGCCTGGCAATTTAAAACTCAGCATCCTTCTATCGTTATATTCACTATCTCTCCTCTGGATATGTCCGAACCATCTCAGTCTGGCCTCTCTGACTTTATCTCCAAAACCTCTAACATGTGGTGTCCCTTTGATGTGCTCATTCCTGATCCTGTCCATCCTGGTCACACCCAAAGAGAACCTCGGCATCTTCATCTCTGCTACCTCCAGCTCTGCCTCCTGTTTTTTCCTTAGCGGCACTGTCTCTAAACCAAACAACATCGCTGGTCTCACCACGGTTTTGTACACCTTTCCTTTCATTTTACCTGAAACTCTTCTATCATGTGACAAAAAGAAAGGGTGATCTACATTGTTTTCTGTCCTGCTCCCATTGGTGGACAGAAATTGTACATACATGCTGGCAGATCAGCACTGATATTGAAAGTTCTCCCTGGCTCTCATGCCTACCCTGGCAGTTCACCATGCTTCCCCCTTGCATCCCAGGCGGACCCATCCCACATTTTGAAAAGCACTGCACTACATAAGTGAAGTTTTCCAACACCTTGAAACTGAACTGCAACACGTTGGCCAAGTCTGTACAGAACTTGAACAGAACTGCTTCCGCCAAAGAAGTTGAGTGCTGTTTTTGTTAAATAGATGTATGAGTGCTGCCATTTTGCTGCATAGGACTAAGGGTTAGGGGTCAGCCTGCTAGTTAAATTGGTCTGTGTGTTTGTCATCTCAGAAGGAAGCATCTTCTACAGATGATGCACAAGAAAGCCTGCAAACTGCTCGAGACAATCAGGTTTAGGACCCAGACTACTGGAACTCTGTCCTGAGGTCCGATGAAGATTAACCTATTTGCTTTAGAAGTTAAGAACTTAAGGCAGTGTTGGAAAACAAAACTGTGGCCACACAACATATTTGGACATATTTCAGAGTGTACTCTTTTGTTGCCATCGGTTCTGACATAAAATTATGTGTGCTGAGTTGTGTACACCTTATAGCAGCTGTACACGGACTACTTTAATGTCACTGTCGTTACTTTAACGTTGTCCCATGAAAAGATGTTTGCAGGAATGTGAGGGTGTTGAGTGAGGAGTGTAAGAGTTTAGCCCTCACCCTCCTGAGAGCCTGAACAAAGTGATTATAGTCCGAACTGCGACAGTCAATCACTGCGTGGTTCCCCTGCGTCGATCCTTGGCGAAAGTCGTACACGCTAATCCTTTTGTTCTTGCGGGAGGTGGACATGGTCGGGTCGTAGCGTTGCATCAAACTACTTCATTAAATCAACAAGGGCGAGGGCGTCGTGCCACAACCGTGTGCTCCATGTACTTCCGGTTTGACAAATCGAAAGTAACTTCGCCCACTCGACGAAGTGGACCAAAGCTGTGTCGAGATTCGGGGGACGCAACCTTCGCAGCGCGCACTTGGGGGCGGCAGCCGACGAACGTTTTCTCCTTGTTTTGGAGGCACCCTTCGTGGCCTACATCTCCCAGCATTCTGTGCGCGCTTCCCTCCAGCTCTGAAAAAAACGGGGGAGAGATTTTAACTCACTAAAGTCCCCACGTAACGGACATGCTTTAAAGGCCACGTGCATAAATAGGCACAAGGAAGTATGTGGTGCGTTTGTGTACGTCATGCGCGTGGTTTATTGGGAGATTGTGTGCGTAAAGATGAAATGTTTAGCATCGTTCGTGTGTTTTGTCTTGCTTCTCCATTTAGAACAATTTGGAGAAAATACGGCTCACGAGCACGTAAATGTACATCTTTTTTTTTTCATACTTTATTTTTGGAATGTTTTTTAACAGAGCACAAACACACACACACACAAACCAGGGCACAGGAAGTACATTTACAAATCAAGAAAATCAATCATGGTCTAGGGGTCCTTATTTTGTCTTTTGTCAGTGAACAGTGTCCATTTTGTCCATTTTTCTTGGCATATATCTTCTTCAATTCGCAGTCTGTAGGTTAAAAGTTCCATGTCATGTATTGTATTCATAGTACCAAACCAGTCTTCCACCGTNAAACTTGCTACCACCAAAAGGAATGGAGCGGAACCGCAAGCAATCACAGAAGAAAACTACAGTGGAATTTCAGTTTTCGGTCATGAATCCGTTCCAAAAGGAAATAATTTAAATCAAAAATCATCCTTTCCCGATACGAAATATGAACAAAAAACACATTTTATATAGAGAATAACTAGCTTTACAATGACAAATGAAATGACTAAATGAACATTTAACAGCATGGCAGGGCAGGGACGCTGTCTCACTCTAGTCCGTTACAAACTTTACTTTAAAGAGTTAGAGGTGTATACTTTATCATTTGAACTTTATTGTAAAATTCAGCAGCAGGCACGATCATCATTACACACATGGCCCAGCTCGTGTTTGCTAATGCATTTCCATTAGATCGTTCCCCCTGCAACATGCGTTAACTACATCACAATCTTATTGCACTTTGCTGTGAGTTCTTTTTTTAACTCAGTAGTTAAGAGTGCTAAGAGGAAGAAAAGAGACTGAAACAGAGTTGTTCATCATTCTAAGTGTGTTATAATTGTCGTAAAAAAAACCAAGGCAAAAAACGGGGCATTTAAAAAAACAAGGATTCACCGTACGTCATCGCAGCCAACTGTGTGAAAAGAAGCTACCTGGCAGTGAACAACTTGGTTGGGGTGAGCAGTCACGTTTCCGGTCACATCACAAACTTCAACACTAAAACTGATGGGGTTTCCATTCTCAATGGCGACTACCTCATCTTCCGGCATCACTCGGAGAAAATGTGGTTTGCCTGAAACACAAAAATGATTTGGTGTGCTTCTTCAACAAAGTAATTATTATATGCAAACAAAACTCTTCAGTTGTTACGTTTTATGAAGAATCTTTCTCATTCATCAAGTACTCAAAAACAATTTCATTCCTCTTACATCCAGCAGCTATAACAATATTGGTATTCCCATCCTCCCACATGGAATTAAAGTCTCAATGGGGAAAAAAAGCATACCAGGAAGAAGATGAAACTTGAAAGTCTGTGAATCGTGTTTAAGGCCGGGCAGGGTCACTTTCAGTTCAAACGCCTGCAAAACAATATGACATGCTGTTAGGCAAAAGATGACAATAATGAATAAAGCAGCAGCTGCTGCGTCCAAACCTTATATTGGGGGTGATTCTGAATTTTCCCAAAGGCTTTGACACCTCTGATGATAAAAGTGGACCCACTGGAGTCCAGAAGGTCATACCGCAGACTTAGATCCCTACGTGTAAATAGAGATACATTCAGCAGTCAATACGCTAAAGCCTCGTTTACACTTACATGCATTTCATCCCTGCCATGGTACGCGATGTTGCGTGTCAGTGAGTAAATTGGTGGTGAACTGTATGAAGTATGTCTAAACTGCGATGGGGACAAAAACATTTAGAAATGCTGAAAATGTGTGGAAAGCATAATTTCCATGAACTTCAGTAGTCATGAATGCAGCGCAACCTATGCCTAAACAATGCGGACGGTGCGTATCAAATCAAAGCGTGTCTCATTTACATGAATGGGTTAACTTTTAACCCCCACCTCCTAGAGCAATTCGAGGAGAATTTTCACTTTTGTAGCCTCTTGGTTTTTCCTTATGAATTTCTCATCATAACGCCTAAAGTGATGTCATCTAGTCAGCAAATCCCTCTTCCACGCTGTCAGTGCCTCTTTTTTTCTAGTTTATGCCTCCTTACTGCTCTTTTAACATTACCTTTCTGCAGCTGCGAGACTGCCAATTACATGCCAAGTGTATTATTTATGTGTAAATAGAATGCAAACAGTGTACATACGAGTCTTCACACTTGCCGGGCGTGCCATATATAAATTAATAAATGATGCGCATTGTGACGGGAAACTGCAGGACAATGTGGAGGCAAAATAAAAGCAAATGTAAACACCGCTTAATACGACTTTCAACACCAGGGTCAACAAACACCAAGTCTCACCTGCACTCAAGCACAGGCTTGAGATTGGGCAGAGGCGTGGTCGAATTATTATAGGCATCTTTTAGCTGCAGACGGATGTCAAAAGGCTCTCCAACATGAACGGTGGAGTCTCCGACATCCACAAGTCTGAAACTTTCAGGTCTTCCCTCTAAGATGAGTACAAGACACAACAATTACATCTTTTGAATTACATCTTTTGGAGAAGTGTCTTATGTTTTGTGTTAGTGTCTTACCTTTGATGCAGAACTTGAGTGTGAAACTTGGAAGCATTTGGCCTCCAAAGGTGGTGGAGTTATTTTCACTTAATATTGTGTTCAGACACAGAGTGTACTTCCCCAGTTGTACCAGATTGTCTGAGGAGAATATGAACAGGTCTGTCAAAAGAACAATGATACTGTTCGGACTGGCCCTTCTACACTGTGAGACCCACCTAGATTATTTTATTTTACCACCTGTGGAAACAAAGCTATGAAATGATACAAAATGATTGTAATGTGCGCACTGGGGGCAGTCAGCTGTCACAAAGCAAAGCTCAAAGAAGCCATCAGTATTCCCTCCCGATTTGCAGAGATAGATAGATGCTTTGTTTCTATTATACCTTCTACTTCCATCCCCACTGGGTGTTGGGTTTCAGTACAAGTAAAAAAGGTTGTTTTTCCCCAAGCCAAGCCAGCAACTGCTGTCTCCCCTCACAAGACAGCAGGTATGTCCTTCAACTAGGCCACGTGTGTAAGTGCTGAAGATAAAAAGATGCCTAAGTGGGAGATACGTTCTTCCACTAGACTGTGGGCGTGTGTGTGTGGAGGGGTGTGATCAAGATCAAACGCAACAGGCTGTCATATCCAAGTGATATATTGTGACTTCCTTCTGAGAAGAATAGTAGGTACGTCTATGCCAGTGCTTCTCAAATAGTGGGGCGGAGACCCATGGCGGTGTGCAGTGACTTGAGAGGTAGGGAGTACTTTCACGTTAGTTAGACCTGCCAACTTGCACACGTTTATCATACTCAACATGCAATTGAATGTGCTTGTATGTTATTTTGTTGCATTCGTGGTTTTGGTTTCAAGTTGAGTCTGTACAGTACAGATAAATAAATAGATATGATCACTTTCTCAACATTATTTCAAAGCAGACATGACACGCTACTCTGGTCAGGTGGAAAAATATTTTCCTCCAACAATACGTACTTATTTCTTTGAACCAAAACCCCCACTGCTGAGAATATTGGCAAACATGCGAGGCCATCTCTTGATCTCCTTTAGGATCTGTGTATGTATAAACACAACATTTTGCCAATGAACAATCCATCCCTGCAGAATTCTTCACGCTGGATTGAGTAATTATTATAAGATTATTTTATTATGGTAGCTTCACACTAACCATGAAAAATCAGTCTGAGCATGACACTGAGTTTTCTCACTGATCTCTGTCTCATTGATGGCATCCTGGATAAAGATTCTTCTTTTTGGTTGACAATTTCCACTTTGAGCGGCCCTGAAAATCTTATGCGTTATTTTGAGTTTTGAACACATTTATGAACGCCCACATTTGGAGTTATGTACCTAACGGTGTCCCGGCTGGAAAGACAGAGTTTTGTGCCCAGGGATCGCATTCGAACCATTCAACTTTCAGCTTGTCTGGAACCCTGGAACATCGGACACGTCAAATTCTGAAAATTTGAGTGATTTCTGGTAAAGGTCAATTACTTAGCGATGTCATTATTGATGTTCATCTGGATGGCATCTTCAGTGGCAGTTCTGTCCATTTTGGATATGGCTATGATCTTGGTCTGGTCGTACAGCGCTTTGGGTTCCTAGGAGTGATATTGCTTATTGATGCGTGATTTCAAGATGCTGTTAAGACTTCTGAATAAATGGATGGACATTAATAAATGTACAGTGCATGGTCAATGTAAAGCCCGTGTGATGACTCTCTGTCATGATGTGGACAGTTCAATCAGGACTACGTCATTTCAGTTCAAATCTATTGGCAGTTACATCAACATCTTACCAATTGGATTTCTACGTGTCCTCCTGTGGCAAAGACGTCGCTGTCATAAGTTCCATACAGCAAAAAGTGAACAATAGTACCATACATAATTGGCAGCGTTCTTTGCGTCTTCACCTGTGTGCACATGAGCCAAGTCCGTGATGACATAGATTGTAATACATCTCACGCATACGCAAGGGTGTGCTTCTCAATCCACGTAGACTCTTACCAGTTGGTCTTTAGTGAAGGTTCTGTTGCCCCATTGGATGGCGGTAAAGGCGGTCCAGGGATGCTGAAGTTTCTTGACGGCCACATCTGTCCGTGTGATGATGCTCGTGTAGTTCAAGAACTTCACTTGCTTGTCAAACTTCTCGTGGCAGTGGAGAAGCCACTGCGTGAATTCTTTCTGAATGTTTCTTCTCCTTGTCTGCGGGAATCACAGAAGAGTCTCACTGTCAATGGCAGCATGTCTTTTGTCTTTTGCATGTCTAGCAGCATCAGCTGGCATTTGTTTGACATAGCAAACAAAATGCTGCCATTTTTTTTAATCTTGGTCATTAATTGATTAGCTGCAACATATAGCTTTTTTATGCAGACATCTATTCTCAATAATCGATGTCTTTATGTGGTATTTAATCTCCACAATGCCACCAAAAAATCTCTATATCTCTACTCTACAAAGGCACTTTTCCTGCATAAAATGTGCAATACATGTACTGTTATGTAACACGTGGCCAATCTTAGTGGCAATATTGTGATTTCAGGCACGACGTATAAGCACCTGTCCGTTCACAGTGCATGTGAAGATGGTGTCCCTGCTCTTTAGTTTCACCTCCAGGTCTATGAAGGTGAGCTTGTTCATGGTCACCTGAAATTTGTCATTGGTGAAGAGCACGCCGGAAATGCGACTGTAGCACTCGGCTGGCACCTTTGAGCCTTTGGGAAAAGCACACCACTCAAACCTGCAGGAACGGCAAAAGATTATTTGAGAGAAAGGCTTTCCTGGCGCATTATAATACAGATAATACTGCAGTAATAGTAGTAGTACTCTGATATTGTGGTGTATGGTATGAGCCGCCCATTCCAGAAACATTCAAATATGGGTCTATTCCCTCTCGCTTGAGTCTGGATTCCGGACTCATTATAGTCATCTTCCTCGTCAAACGGTGCTGAAGAAGCACAAGAGAAGGAATACACGTAAGCTTGTCGTCTCAGCCCAGTCAACTATTACAATTGAGGGCAAATTAGGCTGGCTTTATGGACACTATTTGAACAAGAGTGCATGGAAACAAAAAAACCTTAGATGTGGCTAAAAAGCTGTTATGAATGGAAGATCTTCCAATGGGCCTTGCAACTATGCAAACTAAATACTCACAGCAATTTAAACTATTAACAACATTGCTATATAACATTGATATCTGGTATGGATCACTTTACCTAAATTCACCTAAATAGTCCAAAAATAGATACTGGCTTTGAATCAGACTTGGGTAATAAGATCTATAAATCCGGGTTGTACAGTGTCTGAGTGGTTAGTGTGTTGGCCTCAACGGTCAAGTTTGAATCTGCGTTTGGGCATCTCTGTCTGTAGTTTGCATGTTCTTCCTGTGCGTGTGTGGGTTTTCTCCAACCTCATCCCACCTTACAAAAACATGCTTGCTATGTTAATTGGAGATTCTAAACTGTCCACCGATGAGAACACGTTTTTCCTACACGTGACCTGTGACTGTGATCTGTGTACGCCGCCTGTCGCCCAAAGTCAGCTCATCCATGACCCAAATGAGGACATGCTCTATAGAAAATGGATGGCTGGATCTGTAAATCTAGCCCATGAGGCTGAGATGACAACATGATGGATAAAATAAGTATACTTTTATCTGTTACTATTTGGCGTGAATACCCTGTGCACTGTGGGGGTCTTCTGGGTAAGTCTCCCTATCGTAGAGGAAGGGATGATAGCGAATGATTCCCTCCACCACGGTGCCGGACACTTCAGCTTGAAACATAAACTTGTCTGCGGCAGCCTTTATGTACAAGGCCTGCATGTCATTGTTCACTTCCCTGAGGTTCATCGTGCGTGGACATCGTGTCAGCTTCTCCCGTAGAGAGATCTGCAATCGATATGTGAGTGTGAGTCAATAAACCCCAGCATCAGAGGTGAAATCATCTCACCTGTATGTCAATTTCAGGGCGAAGAGCTGGACGTTTCATGTCGTTTTCCATATCTCCATGGATGTAATAATGGTACGTGTGACTGAGACATTGGCAAGACGCTCGTTACTTTTACATGTTGGCCTCGGAGTACACATGACAGTGTAGGATGCTGAACTCACTCAAGCTGTCTTGTCCATTCTTCAAAGTTCTCTTTCAGGGCAGTAACATGCTGTTGACGAACGCCTGTGATGACCACGGCCGTGAAGCTTTCTTTCTTAGATTCTTCAGCAATCACAGCATGAAGAAAGTGCTCCTCACTTCTATGTATGTGGGAAGAGTCGCCAGGCTGCAGGAGCACAAGAAGGCATTTTCACCATTCAAAGCATCACAACCTCTGTTTTTTTTGTGAAAGACAGCATTTACCTTCCTGTTTCTGATAACCTCACTGTAAATATCTTCTTGGTTCTTCTCTTTTTGAACAAACTGCTCTTCAGACAGAACCAGCTCGTGAACATCCGGAGAACCTGCTGCTTTGGTGATCATCTACACAAGTGAAGCGCAAACTAAATAATCAAAGCTAAATTGTTAATTATTTGCACTTTTTAAATGAATTCAATCACATATCTGCTGATGTCTTTATAATCCACTGAGATGGTGCGCAAAGGCACCAATCACAAGAGATCCGAATCTGTCATTTAATGCAATGATTCTCAAATGGGTTGGCCAAAATTGCAGACATTTTGCAATTCAAACTTCTCAAATATCATATGTTTTATGGCACTGTTTACAACACAGCAAGTGGTGAGACAATAACTATAACATTGGCCGGCCCCACTCGATGTTCTTCCCTTCCAGCTCTTTCTGATAGTCGCCCATAAATATGGCACGCACCTCATGCCGCCGTAGCGAATAAGTAGGGTGCCCGTTATTGTCCTCACATAACAGACACTATGGGAAGGTTTACTATTCTCGTTCATTGGTCTGCAGTGAACGCCACATGTAGCTTGCTTTACAACTTCCGCTTGCTGCTTGAGAATATCCACAATGCTTTGCATCTCTCAATACAACAGTAGCCTTTGAATAACACAAACTACCTGACCCACTGAAAATGGCTCTTCTGGGTCATGACCCACCGGTTGAGAATCTCTGGTTTAATGCACTGAATTAAAACCACTTCATATCCTTGCAGGCCTTACCCTCACGGTATCTCCAATGAATAAAACAGCTTGCTTTCCTCCAACTCCAAAGTAGGATATGTCACTGTTGAGACTAAAAGCAGTGGGCTCCGGTGCAACATAGCCCTCAGGCTTGCTGTTGTAGATAAGAGTACAGGAACACATATTAATGGCTTATTTGAGACTTTCAAATGTGTTTCCTAATATTTACCTAAATTTTGAGAGCCTGAACACGGCCCAGTTATTGAGCTGCTTGGCGGTCATGCCGCAGCCGTTGTCCATGACAGCAACTACAGGCCTCCCATGAGTGTCATCAAACAGCTGGAAAAAAAAAGACTAGAAAATCCTTACAGACAAAAGCAAAGGAGCAAAGTATGGCTGGGTGTAAAGAAACGGGACAAACCATTCTTATGTCAATCATCCGGACACTTGTATTTTTTGCTGTGGCCGAGATGGAGTTGTCCAGCAACTCTGCCAGTGCATAGGCTGAAAGACAAACAGACAGTTGGAGGTTTGATGTGTTTGGATGAACAGCCGAAGGTCTTTATCTTACTTACGTAAGGACTTCTGGCCCTGACTGTCGTAGTACTCATACGCCCCACTCTTGGTCACTGTGTCGTAATGAGGCTGAAAGTTGATGCGCTCCTCTGTTGGCAACGGGAGTTCTTGATTGGTGTGATCTAACAAGAGGAGGGCGCTGCCATCCCGAAGTTCCTCTTTACAAAAGCACAGGAAATGCTCTCCAACGTGATGTAATAAAAACTCAAGAGAAAGAACCCCGAAGAGATCAAGCATGTTTTTCTCACCAAATTTGGAAGACTTCAGTTCATTTCTATCTGTGTCAGTCAGCACCCACGACCCAGGTGAGGTGTCTGAAAATTCCTGAACAACAAAAACAAAATGTCCAGGAATGTCATTAAGACAATGCACCCACAGGGACATGCTTTTAAGAGCAGATGTAATTGTTGCATTTTGCAGATACGGTATCTCTTTTGACAGTCCTCGGAATAACAGATGATGTGTCAGGGCACACGATTAATCGGTTCCAGACACGGCCGTGTTAAGTGAATTTCCATAGAAGGATATACATACTGGAAGTTCAAGATGGCACATCATGGCAAATAACTCTTTGATCTTCTTCTTCTTCTTCTTCTTCTTCTTTTCCTTTCGGCTTATCCCGTTAGGGGTCGCCACAGCGAATCAACTGCCTCCATCTAACTCTGTCTTCTGTATCCTCTTCTCTTGCGCCAACTACCTTCATGTCCTCTTTCACTACATCCATAAACATCCTCTTCCTCTAGGCCTCCTGCCTGGCAATTTAAAACTCAGCATCCTTCTATCTTTATATTCACTATCTCTCCTCTGGATATGTCCGAACCATCTCAGTCTGGCCTCTCTGACTTTATCTCCAAAACCTCTAACATGTGGTGTCCCTTTGATGTTCTCATTCCTGATCCTGTCCATCCTGGTCACACCCAAAGAGAACCTCGGCATCTTCATCTCTGCTACCTCTAGCTCTGCCTCCTGTTTTTTCCTTAGCGGCACTGTCTCTAAACCAAACAACATCGCTGGTCTCACCACGGTTTTGTACACCTTTCCTTTCATTTTAGCTGAAACTCTTCTATCATGTGACAAAAAGAAAGGGTGATCTACATTGTTTTCTGTCCTGTCCCCATTGGGGGACAGAAATTGTACATACATGCTGGCAGATCAACACTGATATTGAAAGTTCTCCCTGGCTCTCATGCCTACCCTGGCAGTTCACCATGCTTCCCCCTTGCATCCCAGGCGGACCCATCCCACATTTTGAAAAGCACTGCACTACATAAGTGAAGTTTTCCAACACCTTGAAACTGAACTGCAACACGTTGGCCAAGTCTGTACAGAACTTGAACAGAACTGCTTCCGCCAAAGAAGTTGAGTGCTGTTTTTGTTAAATAGATGTATGAGTGCTGCCATTTTGCCGCATAGAACTAAGGGTTAGGGGTCAGCCTGCTTGTTAAATTGGTCTGTGTGTTTGTCATCTCAGAAGGAAGCATCTTCTACAGATGATGCACAAGAAAGCCTGCAAACTGCTCGAGACAATCAGGTTTAGGACCCAGACTACTGGAACTCTGTCCTGAGGTCCGATGAAGATTAACCTATTTGCTTTAGAAGTTAAGAACTTAAGGCAGTGTTGGAAAACAAAACTGTGGCCACACAACATATTTGGACATATTTCAGAGTGTACTCTTTTGTTGCCATCGGTTCTGACATAAAATTATGTGTGCTGAGTTGTGTACACCTTATAGCAGCTGTACACGGACTACTTTAATGTCACTGTCGTTACTTTAACGTTGTCCCATGAAAAGATGTTTGCAGGAATGTGAGGGTGTTGAGTGAGGAGTGTAAGAGTTTAGCCCTCACCCTCCTGAGAGCCTGAACAAAGTGATTATAGTCCGAACTGCGACAGTCAATCACTGCGTGGTTCCCCTGCGTCGATCCTTGGCGAAAGTCGTACACGCTAATCCTTTTGTTCTTGCGGGAGGTGGACATGGTCGGGTCGTAGCGTTGCATCAAACTACTTCATTAAATCAACAAGGGCGAGGGCGTCGTGCCACAACCGTGTGCTCCATGTACTTCCGGTTTGACAAATCGAAAGTAACTTCGCCCACTCGACGAAGTGGACCAAAGCTGTGTCGAGATTCGGGGGATGCAACCTTCGCAGCGCGCACTTGGGGGCGGCAGCCGACGAACGTTTTCTCCTTGTTTTGGAGGCATCCTTCGTGGCCTACATCTCCCAGCATTCTGTGCGCGCTTCCCTCCAGCTCTGAAAAAAACGGGGGAGAGATTTTAACTCACTAAAGTCCCCACGTAACGGACATGCTTTAAAGGCCACGTGCATAAATAGGCACAAGGAAGTATGTGGTGCGTTTGTGTACGTCATGCGCGTGGTTTATTGGGAGATTGTGTGCGTAAAGATGAAATGTTTAGCATCGTTCGTGTGTTTTGTCTTGCTTCTCCATTTAGAACAATTTGGAGAAAATACGGCTCACGAGCACGTAAATGTACATCTTTTTTTTTTCATACTTTATTTTTGGAATGTTTTTTAACAGAGCACAAACACACACACACACAAACCAGGGCACAGGAAGTACATTTACAAATCAAGAAAATCAATCATGGTCTAGCGGTCCTTATTTTGTCTTTTGTCAGTGAACAGTGTCCATTTTGTCCATTTTTCTTGGCATATATCTTCTTCAATTCGCAGTCTGTAGGTTAAAAGTTCCATGTCATGTATTGTATTCATAGTACCAAACCAGTCTTCCACCGTCGGAGGTCTCGGGTTTAACCATTTCCGTGTAATAGCTTTTTTACATCATAATTTTATGCAAGTATCTATCTTTCCTTGTCACACCTTCTCCTACTATCAGGCCGAGGTACAAGACCTCTGTAGCCCAAAATCTTTCCTATAGTTTTACGTATATTCTCCCAAAAGGGGGCAACTTTTGGACAAAGCCAGAAGATATGTGTGTGTGGTTTACATTTACTGCCCCACACTGGCGCCAGCATGGCTGTGCCACCTTAAGGTATTTTTGTTTAATTTTTGGAGTAATAAAGAACCTAATCATATTTTTCCAGCAATGTTCTCTCCATACACGAGATGATGTCGTGGATACCTTGAACCACAACCATACCTGACCATTCAGTCTGTGTAATGTTTATCTTAAGTTCTTTTTCCCACCTTTGTTTAATGTGTTCAGCGTTCCCCTTTCCTTCCATTAGACTTTGATACAGCACGGATACTATTTTGCTTGGTTTTGATCTATATGCACCAATCACCGTTTGCATGATTCCATGTCTCTTTCTCTGTATGTTATTTTTTATTTCCCTCTCGTAATGGCTTTTCATTTGTTGATATTTAAAATAATCGTTGCTGTCTAGGTTGTATGTTTGTGTAAGTTCTTGAAAGTTCCTGAGTTTTCCATTTTTTATTATTGTACACACTACCCTTTCGGAATCCACTGTAGGAACGTTGCGCCAAGGCTGTTTGGGATGAAGCGTTTGTCATATGCTATCCACCGAAGTGGACAAAGGTCGGCCTCTAAATTGAGTCTTCTTACTAGTTTATACCACAGTTCTAGAGTGAACCGAGTCACACCATCTACACCGTCACGTTTACAAATATCAATTTTCCCGTCTGCTAAGACACTTGGGGTTTCCCTCCCAAATACCTTCCGTTCCAATACCTTCCATTTTGCTGCAAAATTTACATCACACCAGTTCACTACCGCTCTTAATTGAGCCGCGTGAAAGTATTCTTTGGAATGTGGTAGTCCCATGCCCCCTTTGTCTTTTTTTAATTGCAGTGTCTCAAACTTCACTCTTGGTCTTTGATTGTGCCATATGAATCTCGAGAATGTTTTTTTCCAATATCTGAACTGCTTTTCAGGTATACTGATTGGCAAAGCCTAAAAATAGATATTGGAGCCTTGGGAGTATATTCATCTTTACAGTCTCAATTCTAGCACTAAAATCAAGTATGATGACCTCCCATCTTCGAATGTCGTTGCAAATGGCTTTATCAACCATGGCATAGTTAGCGTTATATAGTTCGTCTATGTGTCCGGTTAGATTGACCCCCGAGTATTTTATTGTTTGTGTGTCCCATTCAAACTGTATCTACGTTGTATATCTCCACCTGGGTAAATGTACATCTTTTAAAAAACTTTAAGAAACAATATGTACAGGTTCAGATGATAATTTGGTCTTTGCAACTACCCGTCGTGACGTCAGGGTAAAGTAAGATCACGTGACACAAACAGAAAGCGTGAAAAGGCCGCAGCGTCTAAATTCATGAGGCTCGTCGCGTCTGATGCGCTCCGTAGACCGCGTGGTTCGGGTCCTTCTGAGGCTGCAGACCCTTAGATCGGACGCAGACCATGTCGGTGGTCGTGCAGGGAGACAGCGGGTGGTTTTTGGATGCACGCGCGCTCATCGATCGGGGCTATGAAAGGTGTTTGAAAAGGAACGCTAACCCGCAGTCCAACGTGAAAGGCTGCTTCCGAAGACAATATTTTCACGTTTTCAAGAGCCACGGTGCTGCTACTGCGCAGGACCGAATCGAGATAGAAAGACCACCAAAGGTAAATATCTGCTTCATTGGTGGGAACTTTTAAGGGAACTGATTTTATTGTCTCGGCTACCTAACGAGAGCCGACTCTTTAGTTCGTCAAATGTTTCTGTTGCTCAAGTCGTCTAAAATTAATTTCTAATGTAAAATTGTGATTATATGAAATGTTATTACTTACATGGTTTTTTTAATGCCTAACAAAGAACATAAAACTAATTACTAAGCACAAAAACACGGACCCATCCCAATCAGATAAAAATGTATCTTTAGTGGTGTATCTTTAGTGGAGCAAACAGACGACAAAGAACCAATCACGCTTGTCAGTTCAAAGAGCCGCTTTGTTGGCGAATGACCCATCACTATTCCGCTTAGCACATCCAAACACTCAGATGTACATTAAATATAAACAATGTGAAAGAATAAACTACCTCAGGAGTGTCCAAACGTTTTGCACCGACAGCTGCATACCGAAAAATCCAAGGATGCGTCGGCTGCTTATTATTTGTATATATCGCTAACAAGTAAAATATATTTAAAATTTTGAGTTACAGGTGACAGGGTTTTTATTTTATTTTATTTTTTTTTACAGTTTTTTAAACATTTGTACTGTTTTGGTTTTACATTTACAAACATTTCTTTTTTTGATTTTTTTTTACACGACATATGACTTTATTGTCAAATATTACAACTTTTTCCCTCATTTTTTGAAAAGTGTGACTTTATTCTTTGTTGGCTGGTTTGTCACAACAATGCACTTTGGACACTCCTGCACTACCTGCCCACAACATTAGATGCATCAAATGATCTGCAACGCAGCAATCATAAAAACAGAGTAAAGCTCCATTTTTGTTGACAGATATCAGCTCCACAATATGTTGTAATATTGTGTATCACATTGAGAGCTGTTTCAAGTTTGCAGCTAACAATAACATCATTAATCATGTAATTAGTGGGGCGTGACATGATTATCATATCTAAACAGTCGAACACCCGTTGGGTATTGTACAATACAATAATAGTTTGACACGCTTCTCCCTCATTTCTTGACTTTCAGAAAAGGAAACGAAAGCACGGTGCACTCAATCAGGGAGAGATTGATTCGCATGCTTTTCATGAGAAGGTATGCATATGAAAAAGTCTGATATTGTTCTGGAATATCACGTACATTCACATTTCAAACAAGTTTTCTGTGTCAAAGCAACCTTGTTGGTTACAAGGAGCGTGAAAAAGAAAAGTCGAATGTGTGATCATTTAGGTCAGATGTGCCATTTCGGAGGGGACCAAGTCCCTTGTGGAATCTGCCCGACTTCTCGGGTACCTTCAAGGAGGGCCGGCTACAAGAGAGGATCATCTTCCAGGTCCAGAGTGCAACCTGGCCGGTCTTTGTGACATGGCCAAAGAGCTGGCTGGAGTGGCTGACCAGGACCAGCAAGACCGGGCCCAGTTACTTGTTGACGAGGATGGAGGCACGTCACATCTAGACTTGTTCTCCAGGGTAACGGAGAACACGTCAAACCGGGCCGCTGTGGTCCAGCTGATGGGAGAAGAATACGTGATACCGCCACGCACGGCCTTCCTGCTCTCAGATTTCTCCCGAATGCATCCGCTGCTCCGATGTGAGTCCTGGTGGGATATCTCCAAGAAATCATTGCTGTCAAATTCACTGATTTGTTTTCCACCCAGATGGACAGAAGTTTGATGTCATCGTTATGGATCCGCCTTGGGAAAACAAGTCTGTGAAGAGGAGTCGCAGGTGACGGTGCATATACTACACGTTTTGTTTTGGTCTTTGGTGAAGACAGACAACACATGTCTTCATCAGCCTTCATGATATCAGTAAAAAGCATGCTTTTTTTTTAGATATCGTTGTTTGCCTTCAACGCAGCTGAAAAGACTCCCCATTCCCCGCTTGGCAAGCCAAAACTGTTTGCTGGTCACTTGGGTTACAAACCGAGCCAGTCACTTGGGCTTCGTGCGAGACGAGCTGTACCCGCACTGGGGGGTGGAGGTTGTGGCTGAATGGTTCTGGGTTAAGGTACTATAATTGTGCTCACATATTACTGATGTTTTTTGGTCTTTGACGGTCCTTTTCTTCCAGGTTACCACAGAAGGCCAGTTTGTGTTTGCGCTGGATTCCACGCACAAAAAGCCTTATGAGGTGCTGGTCCTGGGCCGATATTGTGGCTCCCAGACAAGGTGGGAAACTGGTTTTATTTTGCATCCCTTAAAAAGGCACCGTCAGGACTGCCTTGAGGGTGCCTGCGTTCAAATGCACTGCAAGCCTGCTTCCTTGTAGTAATGTTGTTGTCAGCTAATTATTGCAATTAGACAAACTTCAGCTATTAAATTATAGTGTACTCTTATTAAATTTTCCTAAAATTGTTATTTTTTTGGTTGGGAAAACAAAATATTTTGTAGACAAGGACATGCAGCTCCTTTAAATGGAATGTGTTCCAACTTTTCAGCAGCCCCTCTGAGTCATCAAGCGTCGCCGTGGAGGATCAGCGCTTGATTGTCAGCGTCCCGTCAGTTCTTCACTCCCACAAGCCCTCCCTGTCAGGTAAAGGTGGTTTCCTTCATCGTGCAGTTGAAAGACAGTAGCACTAGATGGCGCTGCTGCAGCGTCATTGAGCTGGTAGTTGGGCCTGCTGGACGCCCCACAAATACACTTTTGTATTTTAGCAACATCAATTCGTGGGCTTGATTGTGGTAACTCAAGCGATAAATGGTTTATTTATTCTTTTGAAGTATTTGGCTGCACCCAGATAGTTTTTTTGTAACAACCTGCCTGGAGGACATCCAGCACATATTTGGATTCATTTCCTACTCGTTTTTCCACCTTATGACGTCAATACCTACAATCTACTAAAGACCCACCAACGACTCTGAAAACGGAGAGTCTTGACGTCATTTTGCTTCCTCTCGGGGGAACCGCATTTATTGAGCAGGGTGGGTTTGTCTTTTGTCAGTAAAGAAAAGTGTCCGCTTATTGATTCTGCAGTAGATTAGATCCAAATGGTGTGTTCATCAAAATGTATCATCAATTCATTCCCTTTTTTTGACTTGATAAACGTCAAATATAATCAAGCCGGTGCCTGCATGAATAATTGAGGACAGCGATGAGCCTCAGCTTGTACTTAAGTATGCTGCTCTTTATTCTACATCAGGGGTGGGCAAACTTCGGCCTGGGGGCCGTAATCTGGCCCGCCAGGCGTCTGATTACGGCCAAAGTGTTTAATATAAACATTTGACGTACGAGCTGGCAACATGACTTGCAAGTAGTCAAGAGTCAATCTGAGAAAAGCTTTTGATGGTTTAAGTTGCTTTTCACGTGCAGCCATACAGACTACCTCTACCCACCATGCCAAAAAAACACAGGTCAACCCTGACACACAACAACAAACCTACATGGACATACTTCTAAAGAGTCAATGTTTTGTTGTTCAGAGTTCATATTGTGTAAAAACACATCCTTTATTTATGTATATTCCAGGTGTCTTATTCAGTAAAAAAAAAAACAGTAAAATTTGATTTTGTTATTTGGTGTGGTCTAATGTTTAAAGTGCTCCTGAAAAAAGGGACACAAGAACATACAGCAGATTGTATGATGCTTTTATAAATAAGACAAATAATTCCAGCTGGACTGTTAGAATTATGAGAATAAAATGTGAGCGCGTATCAAATGTATAGTCTGGCTCCGCGGACAATTTTGTTAAGTCAAAAAGTTTGCCCACCCCTGTTCTAGATCATGGCAAAAAGTGCTGTTAGCAGTAACGCAGCTCCAGGCTGTGCATTTATAAAATATATAATATAAAATACGTTTTCACAGTGCAAAGTTGGATTGTAAGTGCAGTCACAGCACACGTTGTGTGTAAAAGTGCTGTTAAGACAGTAAAGTTCCTTGAATCCTTTGGAGTTGTGTTTTAGTTCCAGTTAAGCGTGCTCCCATTTTTGCACGCCGTCATAGAATCATTTGTTCCGTTGTCCTGCTGGGCGACAGCATCTCTCAACTTTCCTTCATGCTCACCCAGCCCCGCGGCCCGCCTCCTTGCTGGTTAGAAATCCTGACCCAACTCTCTTCCCCTCTCACATGGGGCTTCCTGTCACTGGCGTTGTCACTCTCTTGCCGTGGGGGGGGGGGCTTTTCTGTTACAAGCACGACGCATCCTCACCAGATGGCCGATAGCTTTTTTTTTTTTTTTGTCTTCACGAGCAAGCATCTTTTTCACGTTTGATGAAGTCATGGGATCGTTTGTGAGGTCCAGTTAATTTGACTGTGTAGCAGTGTGCTGCCCAAATGTTCTGCAGACCAATGAAGAAAACATCACATTAGAAAAATTGTGTCTGATGCATTTTCCCCCCCACAGAGGTGTTGAAGTCGTACATTGGAAAGGAAGCCACGTGCTTAGAGCTGTTTGCCCGAAGCCTCCAACCCGGTTGGACCAGCTGGGGCAACGAGGTGCTGCGATTTCAGCATACCAGTTATTTCACTTGGACGCCTGCGGATGAGCCGACTCGGTCCCCCAACACTCTCCACCAAGGAGGACTAAGAACATGCAAGACTTTTTAGTTTTTTAATAAAGATTTTAAACTTTGCGTTATTGTTATTGCTCATTCATTTGGGACTTTATTTGCGTGTCAGGGTTCATTTTTAAAGGTGGTGATTCAAAGGGGCTTTTTGTGAAGCATCAGCATCCGGTGAAGGAGAAAGTGATGCCAATCACTCAGTCAACCCCCATCCACGGAATAAGCATGCATTGAATCTTCCTCGTCCCTCATGAGCGGAGAGGTGAGGGCGAGGGTGAGCAGGGCAGGGTGACGTCTGGCCGCCGCAGCACATCAGCGCTAATGAAGCGGCTGTGACTTTGGGTCATTACCAGCGTACTTGAAAAACGCGCAGACTATTTTTTTCCTCATACAAGCAGTGTGAGGGTGTGACGAATCGCAATTAAAACAAGTTAATTCATTGATTTTACATCGAGAGGGTCATAGACTCTGGGACAGCAAAAAAATTTATTTTTTAGACAATGAAATTGGAACAAATGCCGCTTTGTGTCACTTTACTCAGCCGTGTAAGAGCAGTGACAAGCGCTCGCGATAAAAACACAACATCAAATAAATATTAAACTATTAGAAATGTATATTTGTTTATGTATAATTCAAATTTTGGAAGTAAAAATTGCTGAATTTTTAGATGCTACAGGTAAGAAGCCTATGGCCTGGCTTCTCGGCTTAGTGGGGAAACCCCGCCTGTGTCAGAGTGTACGCCTGCCAGTTTCTGTTTGTCAGCTTGTGGGCAATAACATAATGTTGTCGAAACATTTCTTATACAGCATGACTGTCTGCAGCCTTTTTCATGTCTTTATTGTAAGTGTCAATATTTTTTACTCTCGCTAATTAGACAATAAAATACATAGAAATGTATAAATAAAATAAATAAATAAATAGCTGAATATTGGACAATGCAGGTGAAATTTCCTCAATTTCCTTTGCTTTTTGTAAGAGAATCAGGTATACATGAATTATGGATACAAACAACAATTCATGACAAATGCATTCACGTTTTATTTGAGTAAAGTGCAACCAATACTTCAGGTTGAATTAACAAAGAATAAATGGAACAGGTTGAATGATTAATTCTATCTGATATAATATGACTAGCTTTAATTTGATACCTCATTCACTTGTCTAAACAAAGTAAATCAAAGTTATTTGGCACCACCAGATTAGAATGACATTTTATGTGCAAATAGATATTAAAGTGAATGAATATCCTACACAGTGCAACGTTTGCACAGACGCTAATAAAGGTGGTGTTTGATCAACACGCTTATCATTGCAAGAAAAAACGGAACACACGCCAGACGACAACCACAACACAAACTTAACGCTCGCTATGTGTGTTGCAACGTTTAACGTCTTTATCATTAAAATAGCTAAAAAAACCACACACACACATCCATATAAAACTTTCAGTGCTTAAATCCAATGCTTTATTTCCTAGTATCGATTACCTTTCAAACGATCGTTGGATTGATATAAGTTGTCTGGAATGGCGAACACAGATGATGTAGTTGGATCATAGGAATATAAGTCGATACATCAATCTGGTGAATGAATCATTACACCCCTAGTTTGTAGACATAAAAACATGAGTGCTTTGCAGAAACACCATCAATTGGTTAGCAGAGTGGTTATTAAAAAAAAGTACTGTGTTGGCCTAAATCAAGCATTTCCGTGCATACAAATGGCTAAATGAATGAAAATACAAATATAAGTCATTCAGAAGCCACCATTACATTGCACTGATGAGACAATACAGGAAGTATGCTGAACTCTCCCAATGCTAACATCTGTTATTTAAGAGACTTTATTGTCAACATTCATTCATTCATTCATTTTCTATGCCGCTTATCCTCATTAGGGTTGCGGGTATGCTGGAGCCTATCCCAGCTGGCTTTGGGCGAGAGGCGGGGTACACCACGGACTGGTCACCAGTAAATGACGGTGTATACAGGGAATTTTTTAATTAATATATGTATATACAGTATATGTTGTCTTTTATATGTCGTATTTTTTGTTATTCGGTCTACTATATTGGGTAATATGTGTATAAAGGTGATTATTGGTGTGTTATTTCATGTCTAGAGGGTGATAATGGTTTAAATTGTATTTAGAAGGTGATAAATACAATTTGTATGCTCTAACTATGAAAATATTAATTTTATGAATAAGAAATCCTACTTTGCCAAGTATTACTTATCAGAGTCAAGTCTGGAACCAATTAACTTCTATAAACAAGGGATTACTGTATGTTCAAACAGGTTGCTGTCATCCCCTATGTAACCAGCAGAGGGCATATTTGAACGGTAGCTGAGGATTGCTATGATATGCTGTGATGCAGTCATCATTTCAGCTCAAGGACATCATCTCTCAGCGTTCACATGTGATTTCTAAAAGAGAATCGTTCTGCTCCCCCTTTTTATTTTTTTTTTGCACACAGTCACTTCCTAAAAGCCTTGCGTACATTTCAGGATAATGACACTGTGGTCATCTTGGCGGCGCCAGAGAAAGATGAAGCACCACAGTGACGTTATACTCCCCCACCCCCAACACCCAAAGTACCTCCGCCTGCCTTTTAGGTGAGCGCATGTTTGATTTTCCTGCAGACGTTTCATTAGGCATCATTAAGATGTGAAATGTGTCAAGTTACTGCATATAATGGCTGTGGCGCTGCAGAACTTGGGAACCACTAAGAGTAACAGTTCAGACCACATGACTCTTATTAATTATGCAACAGGACTTTGCCCCAAAGTCACTCATGACACATCATCAGACAGGAAAACACTTTCAAAGTGATGCATCCAAGAATATGAGATCTCCAGTCAGTCAGCCTTCACAGGAAAAATGTGGCACTTATCATTATTCATGTTATTTCTTTTCTGAAATACAGTCAAACCTCGCTCACCACAGTTTCCAGACTTCACCACGATATAAGTGAATTTCTGCATTAACAGGATATTTTCATAGAGCATAGAAAACATGTTTATGACTTTCTTAATATAGGTTTAAACTTTGGAGCCCTGTAGACATTAAATAGCACCCCTGTTGTCACTTTAAATTTGCTGGCTGAGTAGCCAGTCTCAATGCATCATGAAAGATAATGTCATGTCTCATAAGGTTATTGATGCCTTGTCACCACAGTACTGCATATAACTTTGCATATGTCTTTCTGTGTTGTTTGACTAATAATAGGCCAGAGTCAACCACCAAACAGCCATCAATAATTCATTAAGGATTTTATGAAAAAAATTCAATACCGCATCACAACACACGTATCTCTAACGACGAGGAAGCAACATCTGCAAAACTTTCACAGCAATAAAATTCTCACATGCGCTCTATGTGATGACTATAATAATAATACTTAATTTATAATGCACTTTACATTTCAGAGAACGTTCGGCCACACATGCCAATGCTTGCCCGCATTGTTGGAAGCCGAAGATGTCTAATGGCAGATGGACATATCCATCCATATCTATTCATATTCATTCATATCCAATTTTATCCATCCATATTCATCCACAGGACTGCTCACGTCTTCCATGGAAAAGATTGTCAGGCTTGAGTCAGCGAGTCCATGAAAAATGTATCAAAGGGAGTTCGACAAGAGCAATGAATCCACAAGAAAGGATCAAATGAGAGTTCGGACGTCAAAAAGACTGACAGGTGGATGACAGCAGCCAGGAAATCAAAGTGCTGGACTTTTTTAGGTTTAATAGTTTCAGGACAAATCCTGCCTACTGAATTTCTAAATGGCTTGTTATGCAAAGACAGCTTTCTTTGCACCGCATTAGTACTTATTTCTCTTTTACTCCTTCTGTGGAATTAAGAGATTATAGAATATTAACAGTTTGTATTTGCATGTGAGGCAAAAATCAATTGAACTTGCACCTTCATACCTTCTGAAATCCAATATAACTCTCACTTGGCTTGGAAGGCTGGATAATGGAGACCCATGACCACCACTCATGCTAGACGTGTCTTCTTAGGATGACGGTACCTTCAGTTCATTTCGAACGGGCCGAAGAATCTCCATCCCAGTTTTTGAAAAACACCAGCCTATGGTACGTCCCTTGTGGAAAGTCAGCATTGGTGTGGGACACCTGCCAGAGGTGAAGGTAGCTCAAATACAAGCGTTGGCTTCCTGGGATGGACAAAGAGGAGGTTGGGAACCATAAGCAGTCCTGAATGCTGACATACTGTACCTGTGGCCCAGCCGATGAGAGCTGTGGGCATAGTCCACCCAGGTTAGGTGGGAGCGCCAGGATGAAGGGTGTTGATGCCGCTTCTAGTTCTTGCAACTGGACTGAGGGTGGTATCCTGAGGAAAGGTCTTACAGAATGCCCTCCACACTGAGAAAGGACCTGTGGTCTCCTCCGAGACAGGAATGCGTGGATGCCAAACAGGACAGGTGAGTAGGACTGAGGAACTCTAGGCCATCTGACAAGTTATTCATCCCCCAGCAACCTGAATATTCTTTGCTCCAGTTGACACCCTTCTCCACCTCCCACTGAAGTGTGGGCTAACAACTCGGCCACAAGTACAATGGGCTCTGGGAAAGGAGCATCATCAGCATCCCGTTGCTAAGACTTGCTCAGCCAAGGGCACAATCAGTACAATAATCAAAGACAAAAACTCAATCAAAAAGTGGAGAAGAACTCTAAGCCAACCATTTGGACCTCAAATATTGGATGACTAAGCGCAACCACCGTTACTATGATGTAACGAAAATGTGGAGACGAGACTGCGGAGCACATTGTCTATGACTGACCACCAAGTCGACAGAATCCCCCGGATGCCCTCACAACTGACTTGCTTCTAGTGCTAAGAACATAGGAGAAATGGACGTCTACACCTGATTTTCCAGACGTCTCACAGGCCAGCCTGTGGTTCCACTAACAGGAAATCCTGACCCACATCAACAACGTGGTTCATGAATCCTAGAAAGAACATCTGGCTTGACGCAGTGAGACGTGGTCTGAAGATGATTGAGAAGTTGCACAGGCTAAGGAAACACGCCTGGCAAGAGATCGACTCTAGCTCTGGGTAGACAAGGTTCTTATGAGGACGGCACTCCATCCAATACCTTCACTCCTGGCCAGAGGTGTTCCTGACGCTTGGTACCACTGCAGCGTTACAGTATGTGCACACAGTACTGTACTGCACTGTAGTGTCAAACCCAATTATATCTTACTGTCAGGAAAAAAAATCAATCAATATCAATGATTAGGTATA
Organism: Oostethus manadensis; assembly: GCA_024372805.1. Classification (NCBI taxonomy): domain Eukaryota; kingdom Metazoa; phylum Chordata; class Actinopteri; order Syngnathiformes; family Syngnathidae; genus Oostethus; species Oostethus manadensis. The sequence goes on along the minus strand of QODF01000026.1, from coordinate 4,878,672 downwards.
AATTGACACATTCAGTGGTTCAGGCTGACTCGTTCATTACCGGCCTTGATTAGTAATTAGTCGGATCTTAATCATGTCTAAATGAGCGGTTTGGTTTTAATGATCAATAAAATTCTACACATGCAAACATCTAAAGAGAAGATTTGCTTTTCCACTTTTATCCTTTCAGGCCTGGTAGGCTGGGTAGAATACGGTCACCATGTACTCCTCCTTATGGATCAGGAATCTCACCCACTGTCTCTTTTGGTGTATTAACACACCCGCACATTACAGTTTCAAATATTTGACTGGGGAGCAAATAGCCTGCGGCGGGCGCCGGGTCACTTAAAGCCGTCACACGACAGTACCGACTTGTGGTCCTGACGGATGTGCTCACAGGCAAGGTCTTCATTCAGGGGCCTAACAGCGTTTCCTGCGCTCGCAGGCAAATGCAAATAATGAGGCTGCCGATGAATACGAACGCATGAAAAAAACGCCCTTGCTTTAAGACTGGACTTGTAGGCTCATGACGCGTGAGCAGAAACAGAATGTTTTTCTGTGTTTGGAAAAGGTTTGCCAAAAGCTGGTAGAACCATGTCCAATCACACAACAAATGACACCCTTTTGACAGGTTAGCCATTTTTACAAATCAAATGATTTTGGAAATACTTCAGTTTTCCTTTTCCATTTGTTCCAAAAGGACAAAATCATTTGAACCTAATGATTCCATTCCAGGCACCCAAAAATATTAATACGTTTTATATAGGATAATTACAGATAAACATTTAACGTCATTTTCACCTTTAATGAAGACTCTTGTTGGCAGAGACGCCAAGGAGCAGTGAAGGACACGCCATCTTTGTACTCTGTGATCAGTTATTTCTTGAATTGATAGTGTTTCTCACCTTTTTGATCGGAATGCAGGCACTCCCACGCTTTCTTTAGCCCCAAGGTGGGTTAATTAGCAGTCACGCTACTGAAAAATGCCACCGTGATACAGTACAGGGCAAACACACTGCTTTGTTAGAAGAAATCTAACACTGATCTAATCTGAATCAGTGCAGGTACAACAAATTTTAGCGAAATCTTGCAGGTGAAGTGCATACCATATCAAATGGAGAGTAAAAAATATGAAAATGATCAAAACGATGTTTAAACCATGGGCAAGAACAACACAAATGTGTTTTTTTTAGAAAAGTCATATCTGATTACATTCAATAAGTAGCGTATGTCCACGTCTGATGTCGCTTTAGTTGTTTCTTCATGTACAGCTGAAGACAGGGTGGCGTAAAAAGACGCTTTAGGGACTTTTGAAGCTTTCCAAGAGTTGAGTGAGCGACACTGTGGATTTGTGAGAGAGCCAGAGAGACAAGCCAGTGACAGGCCGGGCCACAGGGCCCTCGGGGAGTCACCGATACGAGACTGCAATGAGACGCTTGAGCATCCTCTCCTCGGGCTCAGAATTGTCTGTAAGGACAGATACACACCGGGTCATACAGGAGGTTCACTGTGGAGCTGATCACCTCTTGGACCGTCCACTCTTCTACATGATTTTGGTGGGAGGTCACAGATGTTGGACCTGAAAGGGGGCCTAATGGTTCCAGTGTTGTTTGATGGGCTTGTCCATCCAGATCCAGTAGCATCCAAAAAAACAGTCTGAGTCATCCTGCGACCCAAATTCTTTTCCCTCAGCGGGAGGGACTTTGTCCGGTTAGGACAAAAAATGTGAGAAATGTTTTTCCACACTGAAGCAGCCCACAGCCTTGAGAAAAGCGGAAGATTAAATTGGTTCAGTTCTTTTCACTGCCAGCTAATTAGGACACCTTCTCAGCCGTCCCCTCCCAGTCCCGCCTCAGTCCAGTGATGGTTGCTTAGTTGCCTGCTGTCCTCATCAATGACTATTTTGGAATCAGCGCTGCTGCAGATTATTTAGTCAAATACATAAATATATTGTATATACAGTATATTTGTATATTAGTAGTATAGATACAGTAAATATATTGTATATATATTAGTATAATACAAAAATATATTGTATATATGTTTATATAGGCCGCACGGTGGATGAGTGGGTAGCACGTTGGCCTCACAGTCAGGGGGTTCAGGATTCGAATCTCCGTTGGGCATATCTGTGTGGAGTTTGCATGTTCTCCCCGTGCGTGTGTGTGTTTTCTGCGGGTACTCCGGTTTCCTCCCACATTCCAAAAACATGCATGTTAGGTTAATTGGCGACTCTTAATTGTCCATAGGTATGAATGTGAGTGTGAATGTTTGTTTGTCTATATGTGCCCTGCGATTGACTGGCGACCAGTCCAGGGCCTCCCGCCCAAAGTCAGCTGGGATAGGCTCCAGCATACCCGCGACCCTAATGAGGATAAGCGGTATAGAAAATAAATGAATATATATTTACATATTATTCAGTAGCTGCCTAAACAATTCAGAAGCCTCATACATCAAATCACTGGATGATTATGCAAGAAGAAACACAAGCAGGGTTTCATAATGTTTTTTTAGCATGAATCACAAAATGTGACACTCAGTAAGCAAACGCGCCACTGCAGCTCACACATAATTTATCCCCTTTTAGAAAGAAGAAGTCACATATATTTTTTAGAAAAGCTGAATAGCCAATGCAGCCTAATTCCAACGTTACTAACTGAAAAGACATTTTAAGGGGGAGGGGGCAACTTTGTACAGTCCATCAATGGGCATTCTTTTACAGTACCTGGTCGCACCGCTTGCACCACTGGTCTTACCTCTGCAAGGCAAGGACGGGCACGGTCAGCATGTATACACTACAACCTCATTCATTTGTTTCAGAAGTTCCGACTGTAACTGAAGCAGATGTTAAACAAATCAAGTGTTCCTCATAAGAGTGAATGTAAATATATTTAATTCATTCGAGAAAGCCAAACATTTGTTAGTTATTGTTTTACATAAGAAGGGATAAATGAACATTAAAGGTTACTTCTACTGGCTTTGAAGACTATATATTTTTCATATTTTGTAAAAAGTTTAAACAAAATGTAGAGTATTACAGACAGCTTTGTGTTATTGTTTGTTAACAGTGTTAATATTAAACTTTCTCTCTTTACAGCTTAATTTACCACATTTTTTTGGTTTAATTTTTAATTCTACCATGTACTGCACCCAATAAAAAACAAGCTGCGAGCCGCCATGGCCACCACCAGCACACTTTGGGCACCCCTGGTCTAAAAGAAGAATGAAGAAACATGGTCTTCTATACCTGTTGGTAGATTGGTTTGTACGTGTTAAGCATCCACGCTTATTATTGGTTGTCTATTCATGTTCTGACTGTTATTCAATCTTTTGCACTTAGTGTTGCTTTTGTTCCTTCCCCTTATATTCATTTACTGTATGTTGTGTTGCAACTGAAAGACTGTGCTATGAAAACCATTGCATAATCACCACAGTGCGTTCTGCCGGATCACATGGGGCCCTGCCTCACTTGCCCCTGATGGAAACTGAATGTGCTGCTGCTGACGAGACAGGCGGCAAGGACGGAAGTGTGTGTTTGTGTCCGGGTGTCATGTGATTATTTATGGCAAGAGACGGTGAGCAATCATAACTGGGGAATCCTTGACAAAAAGAAAGAGGAAATAAATAAGCGGGAGTTTATTGCCAGCAATTAAAACCAAGTCTTATCAAAGCCCTTCTAGTTGATTAAAATGCAAACACTGACAGGCAGCTCACGTGGAGACGACCGAGGCAATCACTTGCTGGGTTGCACGTGGCATCAGGTCTGGTTAATATGTGCCCCCCCAAAAAGCGTCGTCAAAGCGAGACGTCAAGTGAAATCACAGCCAAAATGCAGCGTACATTCATTCAAGTAGCTGGTCCTCCAGATGCCTAGAGGGCGCCAACATTCAAACATGCTCCTTGTCAAAGACACCAAGGAAGTGTTCGAAGAGAGAAGATGACATCTCTCGTTTGTCGTGGTTCATTGGTTACTTGCACTGTGTGCACCTTGAAGGGAGGCTTTAAATCTCATTGTACTGTGTATAATAACAATAAAGGCTTTCTATTGGCCATGATGAGTGAATTGAATTTAATAAGTGGGGATTCCTTATTGATAAATCTCAAATTTGTGTAGTTATAGTAGCGTAAAAAAAATGATTCTCACCCTCTAAATAGTTTTTAACATTAGGACCTTCTACACAGACATAAGATAGTGTAAACTTGCATTATGCTGTATAGTAGACAAGTAGACCATTAGTAAATGAACATTACTGACACCTAGTGGCCAGAAGAAAATAGTACACCGTGTCGTTCAATGAATCTTTTGAATGCCTTATACAGTGTTTTTATTTAACTTCACTTAGCCATATTTTTTCTTGACAATGCTTCATTTATTCATTTTCTATACCGCTTATCCTCATTAGGGTCGCAGGTATGCTGGAGCCTATCCCAGCTGACTTTGGGCGGGAGACGGGGTACACCCTGGACTGGTCGCCAGGGCACATATAGACAAACAAACATTCACTCTCACATTCATGCGTATGGACAATTTAGAGTCGCCAATTAACCTAACATGCATGTTTTTGGAATGTGGGAGGAAACCGGAGTACCCGGAGAAAACCCACACACGCACGGGGAGAACATGCAAACTCCACAAAGAGATGCCAGATTTGAACCCAGAACCTTTTGACTGTAAGGCCAACAGGCTACCCTTTCATCCACCGTGCGGCCCTATGCTCCATTTAGACAAAAGAAATACATAACTTTTGCTTTAAATGCAAGGATCAATACTGGGGACCAATATTATTTGACCTAAGCATTAACAACATCTGCAAAGTAACAAAACACCTAAAGCTAGTACTATTTGCAGACAATATCACTGCTTTTTCGTCTGGGGAAAACACAGACAAACTAATAAGAAAAGTTTCAGATGAAATGATTATACTAAAAAGATGGTTTGACAAAAACAGATTATCCCTAAATCTAAGTAAAACTAAAATGATTCTTTGGTAGGTAATAGCAGAAGAGATACTTGCTAGAAAATACAAATTGATGGTGAGGAAATTGAAAGGGTAAATTAACATACATTTTTGGGAGTCAGAATGAGTTGGAAACCTCACATCAAAAACACACAACATAAAGTAGCAAGAAAAACTTCAACAATAAATAAAACAAACTTTGTCTTTGATGAAAAATCACTTCATACTCTCTATTGTTTTCTGGTGTTACCATATTTAACTTTTTGTGTGGAGATATGGGAAAATAACTGCAAAAGTACATTTCACTCACTTAATGTACTGCAAAAAAGATCAAACTAAACTTAAAACACAAATATGCAAGGACAACACTAAAAACCGTTAGTACTTCGGTATGTGGAATTAAACTATGGAATGGATTAAGTAAAAACCAGAACAATGCTCCACAATGAACAATTTTAAAAAACATTACAAACAGTTGATGTTTACAAAATACAAGGAAGAAGAGTCCTGAACTACTGTGTACATCCAATACTACAGTTTGTCTACTCACTACTACACCTAATAACTCTTCATTCCCTGGAGAGTAAATTGTCTGTTCAACTGTCAATGCTATGTCTTTTACTATCACTTTATCACTAACTTTTCATTCCTAGTGAGCACATTGCCTGTACTACTATGTTCTGTTCCATTTATTTACTGTATATTCTACTTATTATTATTATGATTATCATTCATCGGGACTGCTACATAATTTATTTACCATGATAAGGACATTGACTACTATTCAACACACTGTTACATTACCTTACTTATGCATTTAAACTTACTAAATGCAGGAAGTCTAGAAATTAATTGAAATAGGGGAAAATCTACGGTGGTAGGATTAAATAAGCTTTGCTTCTTCCTACTCCTTTTGGACATGTGGAACTGTCGATTGTATTAAGTGATGTATTCCAATGTCATTTACATGCATGATCACATAAAATTAAACCATTATCATTTATGTGTATATTTGAACTAGCAGGCCATATTCAACCATGAACCAGCATGATTCTTATTCTTTATTTTTATTTTGTGTGTTTCTGAAAAACTGATCGGAGTGAAATTTGAAAAAAAATTAAAAAGTAATTTCAAAAAAACTTCAAGAAAATGACATCTCACAAACATTTGTATATTTATTCTCAATGTTTTTGATTTATTTTATTTCTACACTTGGTCACTTATTTTATTATTTAATGGTTACTTTTCATTTTTTATTTATTCATTTTCCTTTACAATGCACAAGGTTTATAGTGTCATAATTACAACTCTTATTTGCTTCTTGGTATTTTTTAACACCGCTCTTCTCTAGCAGGAAGTGAAGAAAGTGTCAACATGTCGCAGTTCTGGTGTTAATGATGTTAACCATGAACAGTAATTACAGTATTGTACAGCACGACAACTCCAAATATTGCCTCAGGTTTCATTGAATGCTTGATTTCAAAAACTTAATTTCCTGTACGGTTGTAAAGTGTTGTTTATACAATGTTTGGCCAAGATGTTCTTTTCTGCTTTATGACCAATGCGGCAGTTGTCATTAAGCCTGATCAGCATGATTTTATAGACACACTTGTGTAAACTGAGCTTCTTCTGTAAAGAACGCAGCCTCACGTCAGCAACTTCTCATCAGCAGCATTCCCATTCACCGCAAAGTAGGTACACAATTTCAAAAGAGAAAGAGAAAAAGTTCAGGGAATAAAAAAGACCAAGACGCAAAAAGAGCCATTCATTCAGTCATTATTTTTCCTGCATTTCTATCAATCATAGGTTTCAGTGGAAAAAGATTTATTTTAGATACAAAGATAAGTCATAATAATACAAAATGAAAATGGTGATACATGACACACATCAAGGTTACATTATATTTATCTTTAAGTCAAACCATGCATGCCCGCAATTAGAAGATTGGTCTTGTCCACATCGTTACTAATGTCGTAAATCTTACAATTTGATTCAAAAATGATTTATTTCATAAACAGAAGAATTTGATACAGTGTACAAACAATACCATTCAGTTCGATAGGATTTTACGGTCAAGATTTGACATTTGTCTTCCATTATAAAATGAAAAAAAAAACAGTTTACATGTGTAAAATGATATTCCCAAGCATGCCTTAAGGCACTGGCAAGCAATGAAGTCAAACAGCAACAGAATCATGTATAATGTACTTATTTAGGCTGCAAAGGACCAAACATTTTCTCTGAGGCGCTCAATATCAAATTTATCAATAAATAAACACAATGTGTCCGCCAGTTGAGTCAATAAAAATAAATAGTGCAAAGTCCCTCAAATAATGAGACTTTTCTTCAAAACTGGCAAAAAAGTGTCAAAGCCAAGAGTAGAAAATTGGAGTATTTGGGTGCAGAGAGAATGCAGTTAGCCTGGAAACGTAACCAAACTCACACTCTAAATAAAAATAATACAAATAGTAAGCGTGCAACGGCTGAGACTGAGCATCGTGTTTAGATGATAAAAAGTGCAACTTTTCCAAGTAAACCCAAAAAAGGTACCCTGGTCGTCGTCTCCATTGGCATCGCTGCTCAAGATTTGTTGTGCTTCCAGTGAACTTCAGAGCTGCTCTGCATGACTTACAAATGGAGTTGTTATTGTTTACAAATGTGCTGGTAATCTTTGGCAGTGATTAGCTAGCACGCTGCTACTATTTCAATCCATTCTCATCTTCAGTCTTCAAGAAACGGAGCAGAGTAAGAAACGATCGTTTCGCCGACAACCATTGCTCGCGCATTGCGGCTTGTCTGTTTCTACAATGAATTTTGGAATGAAATGAAAACTTTATGGCTGATCATTATCAATCCAGGAGGCTGCTACTTGTCAAAGCGGATATCTTCATCAGTTCATCAACACAACCCTAATATTTACCTCATTGCTAATAATGATAGGTAGATCAATAGCTACTTTACAAAGTCCCTTGTGGACTTTGCTTAGAGCTGCAAGCAGTGTTCCTTCGGCCGTCGTGTCACATGTTTGGGACCACCAACATATAACATTTTTTGTTGACCCTAAACCGCCTGCATATTTTGGTGAGTTGCGATGCGAGTTTAGTACCCCAAGTCGGCGAGGAAAGATGGAAAATAATAAAAACAACAAATACAATGTGTGCTCGGGCAAATGGGTGCAGCGTCTGCAGTGATGCGGTTGCTGTGCGTACGTCATGGTGGCCAAAAAGCTAAGCCAGAAGTTAAAGCTCTTAATTTACCAGCCGATCTTCATCCGTAACCTCACCTGTTGTGATGAGCTTTGGGCTTTGTGACGGAAAGAGCAAGATCTTGAATAAAAGCGTCTGTAATTGGTTTCGGCAGACAGGTGACACACTGGCGGGATTGCGTCAGTCTGGTAGCTGGCCTGGGATCGCCTTGGTGTCCCTCCGGTGGAGCTGGACCACAACGTTTGGACTTTCCTAATACATTTCAGTAGAAACCTGAAAGAAAATATAAAATGTATTTTCTCTTTAAAAATTTTGTAAGAAGATCTACTTTGCTGTATTCTGGCTGTACAACATTAGTCTTTAACATGTCAAGTAAGCGTCAATGTGAAGAAGCTCTCCTCACAGGCATGATGAGTGGAAGGGATTTGCTAGGATGGACCCGAGTCCCATCAAGGATGACAAAAGCCTTTCCAACTTCCACATGCATCTCCTGCAGCCATGTTTCTTTCATGACACCACCAAGCTGACCTTTCTCCGAGGCGCAACGAGACCAGATCAGACCTGCAGGGCTTGCTGAGGTCGCGCATGTCAAACAGCTGGGTGTCCCCACTCGGATATCAGGAGCAACGGGACACCCTGACCCACGGCGTGACTGCTTCAATCGACTCGCTTGTGTACAGTGTACTGTGTACTGTACACCTCTTAATAGCACTACTGTCACATCACATTTACTTGGGCACCAGGATTCCAACATACTGCTTGTCAAAGACTTGTCTTTGTCCATTACTAACAGTTGATGTTTACAAAATACCAGGAAGAAGAGGCGTGAAATATTGTGTACAACCAAGGCCATATTACTTCATCCCTTGGAGAGTCAGTTTTTGGTCTGTTGACTGTCAATGCTACGTTTGTTACTATCACCTTATACTTTTCATCTTAGTGAAACATTGTCTGTACTACAACAATGTTTTGTTGTAATTGTTATAAACCACTCATCACTATTTATTATGATTAGCATTCATCAGGGCTGCAATATAAGTCCTAACATAAGCAGACCTCTGGGGTACCCCACAGGTCTTAGCCATTTGGTCTGAGACACAGTTACCAGTTCCAACAAAGTACCTCCGGTCCTCCAGATAGGACCTGAACCAGTTTAGAGCAAGTCCAAAGATTTCCACCCACTTTCTAACCTGTGTAACAAGATCACATGGTCAACTTTGTCAAAGGCAGTGCGCCGGTCTAGCCAAACTAAAACTGAGAGTTTGCATCAGACACACTTGACACTCGTGTAACTCACTTTAATGAATGAAAACATAGCACAGATAGGAATCTCTGAGCCATAATCCGAAGACTCCACTGGTACCTGTTTTTTTGTTATGAATGTGTTCCCTTAAGGCTGCCACCAAAAGAGTCCCATAACAATCAGATTGCCAAATGCGGTGGGATCACTGGGCAGCTGGCTGTGTGATGCAGCACTGTCCTTCCGAAAGACCAGACATCACTACCAGACCAGGGGTCAGCAACCCGCGGTTCTGCCTTCTCTAGCTACGTCACGATCCTTCCGAAGTTCTTTGTCGGGGTGGAAAATTGTTCTTGTTGATTTCATGTTATGACTAAAAGTTAATTACTGATGTATGATTTTACACTGATTTATTTTCTGTTCAAAACCTTTCCAAGATGGAGAGAAACTGTTTGTTTTATTTGTTTGGGATTGTTAAATATGGAAATAAAGGTCAGTCTCCAATCACAAGGGATGCCCGCTGCTAATCTCAGCTGACAGCAAATAACAAATGTTTCATTTCACCGTTTTGCATTTTAACAAAGACATGCCAATTTCTGCTGGTGTTCATCACCAACAAAGCAAAGTTTAAGTGATTCATTCGAGACTGTCATGAATCCCACTGCTGTTCCAACTCCTGTAAAGTCATCCAGCGACCGCAGGCATGGGGTAGCTGGGTAATGTAGTCATCCGCTGGGGACTTCATTAGAGAACCACCACCTGTACTTTCCCTCCTCACTCCGCCTCCAGTCTGAAACAGTCCTCATTAGCGCAACAAGGACAGAGTCCGTTAATCCACAAAGGAAATCTGACACTAATTAGTATTAGCCACCACAGAGAGGACAGTGTTGAATCGGCATCTTTTCATTCTACTTGTCAACCGTCAAACATTCAGAACTTCACTTAAGAGGATTCCGTAGGAGTTCTACTGTTCATATACAGTACTCGGAACTTGGATGATGGACTGTACAACATGGTGGCCTAGGGGCCTTTTGTGGTTCACAGATGTTTTTTTTTATAGGCACATTCAAAAAATATAATTTAAAGTCAAAATATGAGAAAAATGCATGTCCTTTTTCCGAGAATAAACTTGTAATATTATGATTAAAAATTAATGTCCTTTCATTAGCATAGAGTGGAAATATTAAAGGAAAAATGTATAAAGACATTTTAAAAAGTCATAATGTTATGACAAATAAACAAAAAATTAGTACAGTTGTAAGCTTTGTAAATTTAGGTTGCATAAAATTATAATGTTGTGAGAATAAAGTCAAAATATGAATAGGAATAAAGTCATAACTACAAGAATAAAAAACATTTACGCGAGAAAGATGAAATAGTTTGATAAATAGTAAAATTGTGAAAAAAAACAGCTGTATTTTTACGAGAATAAATTCAAAATATGAAGACCAAAAAGTCATATTTTAATAAAAATAAAAGGAATTGATTTGTTCTCTGTAGCCAAGAAAATCGATTTGGTCAGTAAGGGGGTTCTGGTGCTGAAATGGTGAAATAGACAAAGAGACAGGGCACATTTTTCTGTTTCCCGAGAGGAAAAATGTCATGATGACATGAGACCGAAGGGACGCTTTGAATAACACTCGTAAAGCCAACGAAGTGAAAGGAAGTTAAAGGACAGAACATTGACACAAAAGGCCCGGGGACACCCGTGTTGCTAGCGTATGAAGGTGCAAACGGGATCTTACCATGAAGAAGACTTGTGTTTTTTTATTTCTTAAAAGAATAAGAAGTGTCACTAGAAATACTGTCGTCTTACAAACACCAATGGGAGTTCAATAGGAGCCCTGAGGTACACCATTCCCATATGTTAACGTACTGCCAATCTATAAAATAACTCTATCAATTGCCAGTCTAATCAATACGGTGTGAATGTGTCAAAATGTTCCCATTTGTTGTTGCCTTTTTGTCATTCGACGATCCAGTCTGTTAAGCTTTGACATTCCTGACCTCGCCGTCCCCTGCTTCCTCCCAAAGTGCTCGTTTCTCATGAGTGACCTTTAGCTAATTGTTTTATTCCCGCTTCTTCCAGCTCCAACTGAACAACTGGTTGGACTTTAATAAGTTCATTTCTTTGGTGAGCACTTCCTGTTTCCCCTCAAATGTCACAATTAATGGCTTCAAATGTGACAACGGTCCTTTAAGTTTAAGACAGCAAGAAAGCACACAGCATTCCAAAAAAAGAACGGATGATAGAAATCATCTTTTTGGAACAGAATAGGGCAGATTCACATGCACTTTGTCATTGTCACTTTGCCAGACACCGTAAGTGTTACTTCCTTGATTAGCAAGCCTTTTAGACATTTTTCATGTGATTGTGGTGGCAAAGAAGGGGTGTGGCGGGACCGCCGAGAGTCGGTGGAATTGAAAAAGCGAGATAAAGAGCTGTTCTGAGACGCTACTCAGGGTGTCCCTGCCAAATAAGCTTTTTCCAAGAAAGGAATGCTAAGATGCTCACATCGTTAGATACATTCATGAACACTCAGGGTCATGCGCACACACACACACACACACACACGCACGCACGCACTACTACTGGATGAAAGAAGCAGTGATTCCAAAGTAGAGGCTACAGAAAGCGGTGACTTATAAGACCTGATGTTAGGGTGGCCCCACTCATATTCATCATTCAGCAGTCACAATTTTTGGTTAAAAAATAGAAAATATCGTTTCTAGTATCTTTTTATAGTAAAGCATATAATGTTTTTACCAGCATTTGCAAGCTTACAGCCTAAGAACTTAAAGTGGTCCTTTGCTTGCGGCGGTTGTTTGGTTCCAGACCCGACAACCATAAGTGTTACCACGAAAAAGAATATTTTTGTAGTTACAGCACAAAATACCTGTTCATGACTTTCTAAATACGTTTTTTAGCGTTATAAGAGCCCTGTAGTCATGAAATAACACCCCTACAATCACCTTTGGGTTGCATGGTGGCCTAGTGGTTAGCATGTTTGCATGTTTTCTCCTGATATTTCGCTTTCCTCCCATATGGAAAACGTAGAAAACCCTGGTCAAATAGTCTCATTTGTTTGTGCTGCATGTGTGCTGTTTTGAACAATTAAAATTAACTTTAAGAAATGTGTGTCGAAAACGAAAGCAGCACAAACGTTCATTTCAGTTGCACAAAACAGAACAAACGATGACGGTCAAAACAAGACTGTTTTGGTTTTATTTGGAGCATGTCGGGGGGCTGATTATGTAATAGCCCAAAACTTTCAAACTTCCCAAAATGTATTTCAATTGCACTAAAATGTTATATGGATGGGCAAGATATGCTAGGTGTGCAACGGTACAGGTAACCCACGATACGACACATACCTCGCTATTTGGGTGTAAAGAGAACTTTATTGTCCCATAAATTTATATCATTTATAATAATAATAAATGTTATTATTTTTAAATGTTTTTCCAATGTACTCATCTGGGCCAGGAGGGGCTGTTTTTGTTTTTGCAGATTAACAAAAATTAAAATTAAATTGAGACTTTGCATGTTGTTGCAAAGTAAAGTCTGCAGTAAAAGTCTGAGAAGCACCAAAAGCAGGTCTGCTTTTTAGCGAAACCAAAAGACATTTGCACGTTTGTATAAGACTTCATTCCTTCATCTTCCTTATTGATCTTGCGGTTGTGCGAACCCCGCCTGACTCCGATCAAGAGATTCTCCGTGGCTTTTGATGTGGAAATCAACTTGCTCATTTGCGCACGCATTTTACTCCGGAGAGTGGTCACGTCATCCGGATAAAAAAAAGTAGTAAACACCAACATTTCTTTCATCTCCTCCCCAATGATGTTCCATTACTCAGGAGTTAACATAAATAAAAGTCATAAAAATAACTCATGCTGCATGCAAACCCTTGCTCTGATATTGTCATTGGGAAGCAGCAGGAATAATTAAACAACTTCATTTACACTTGTTGTTGCACTTCGTATGACACTAATAATATTAAAATCCTAACTATGAACTATGATTGGATTTCTCTTTTTTCCCCCGTGTGTGTCTTGTCTAGCATCATAACAGCTGAATGGGAGTCAAGCTGCCTTTAAGTGCTGAGCAAAATTGCTCAGCCAAGGGAGATTTCATAATCCAAATGAGTCTCCTTTGACATTTGACTGCGTTTATTATGATTTTTGTTGAGCCACATTTCGATGCCGAGCTTGACCTGAAAAGGGATGGGTGGGGGGGTGGGGTATATAGGATAGGGTGCAGAAGAGACTCACAAACATTCATTCATTCATTCATTTTCTATACCGCTTATCCTCATTAGGGTCACGGGTATGCTGGAGCCTCACACTCACATTCATACTTATGGTCAATTTAGAGTCGCCAATTAACCTAACATGCATGTTTTTGGAATGTGGGAGGAAACCGGAGTACCCGGAGAAAACCCACTCATTCACGGGGAGAACATGCAAACTCCACACAGAGATGCCCAACGGAGATTTGAACCCAGGTCTTCCAGATCTCCTGACTGTGTGGCCAATGTGCTAACCACTCAGCCACCGTGCGGCCCACTCACAAACATATTTTAACCATATCATAAACCACCATGATAATCACAATTCCAGCAACAACAGTCACAGAGCAAAATGAGCAAAAATACAGGAAAAGAAAAATTAATTATTAATAATAAATATATATACATATACATACACACACACACACACATATATATATATACACACACACATATATACGCACACGCATACATACACATACTGTGTGCATATATATGTATACACATATTGTACATACATACAGTACATACATACATACATACTAATAATAATAAACATAAAAGAAAAACGAGAAAAACAGAACCTCTTAAACAATGACCATCCAGATGACACGTGCAACAAATCTACATTAAATCGACATTACTCTGCAGTGACAGGATAACTGCATCAGAGTGAAACAGAGAATGAGGAGATGTTCATGGTGAACACAGCCTTGCATCCCAAACCACACTCCCTCCAAAAGCAAGGGTCCGACTAGGAAGACGCCAGAGCCCAACCCCCCAGCAGCCACCCCACCCAGAGGGGACGCCCTGATACCCCCAAAGAGACGCGACCGCGGGTCCACTCCGAAGAGGTGCAAGGGAGATCCGGTCCCCCGAGCCCCTGGACCCAGAAGCCACTTACCCCCCAAAGCAGGGGACACATTCTACACCCCGGGAGCTCCAGGCTGCCCTTAGACACAACTGCCACGGGCCATCGCCTACCCCGATGCCAGAGGCAGGCGCCCGTAGAGGGCCCATGGGTTTGCCCCCCCCCAACAGAACCCCGTCCACCCCACCCCCAGTGCTCACACACCCCAGCCCCACTACCCACACCAAACCCTGTTTCCCCACTCACACATGCCCACATGCATAAACACACCCCATACTCTCACACACCTACATTTTCACATACAGTAAGCACCTGGAGTGGCACCCCCCAATGCAGCGAGAAGCACCAGCGCGAGCTCCCTCGAGACACGGTGCCATACCCGGCCGCCGGGAGTCCCACAGCGGCCGCCCACATAAACATAACATAAATAGACTTTGTTGTCATGGAAAATTATTGTCAAAAGTTGTGACTTATATTGTCACAGATTTGCGGCTTTGGCTTCAAAAAGAGTAAAAAATGCAAAATTTTAATGAAAAGGTGGATGAACACCATTTTTTTGCCAGCTGCTGACTGACACACAGGACATCATTAGTCGTTCCTCCATACAGAGAACAGGAGTGCTTAACCTTTTGGGCTTCATTACGTGGCCAAAGAAAGTCATTTTTGACCTCCAAATACTCGTGTGTGTGCCAAGAAGGATTCAAGGTCTTGAGCAAGGGCTAATTAGCAGAGCTGTGGCACAAGCATGTCGCTAGCATGACAAAAGTACACCAATATAAGATAAAATATCATGGATTAATACTAATTCTTAGTAGCTTGAAATGGAGTCAAAGTACATAAAAGAGAGTTTCTGCCATAGTTGGAGAATAGAAAACCTGTTTATGACCCATAAAATGTTTTTTACCATTATTAGAGCCTTTTAGACATGAAGTAACACCCCTATAGTCACCTTTACAATCGAAATACTCCATATAATAGACATAATAAAAGAAAATAGCCATATAAGACACACATAAAATGTGTGTGTTGCTACAACTGTGTTCCCTAGGGAAGGGGTCCCAAACAACTGGACCGCAGTCCAGTCTCAGTCCGTGGGAGGGGCTAAACCAGGCAATAGGGGAAAAAAACACATTTTCAAAAATAGTTTTATAAATAACTGCACCGAATTTGTGTCTCCCCAAACAATACGGTAACTTTACTGATACCTAGTGATCAGTGCAGATTACTACATACCATTCACAGCATATCTGAATGTGTCTTCTGAATGCCTCATATTTGTATTTTACTTCATTTTGCCCCTTTTATGCTTGACAATTCTTAAATCCATTACTTTTGCTGCACTAGGTCGTATTCAAACAGCATGATTTATGCAAAAATCGTGATGCGGGGAGGAATGACTATCAATTCCTTTTTGACGTTGTGGATAACGAGTCCTTGAGTTCCCATTGAAGTATATTTGTCTGTGGCAATGTTCTCACCTGGAGGACAGACGTGTTGCCAGGGAAACATGTCCATACTGCCATCGATGGATTCACATACTGGTGTGATTTGATATTATTGTTCTAGCACAAGGACATGCAGGGAAGGCTCTTGTGAGGACTTCCTGTTTAAATGAGATGCGATTTGGACACAGTGAACAAAGAGTGTGAAGAGTCCAAGCATGTCTCCATGGCGACGTGAACAGAGGACAAAGACAGGAAAAGAAATAAGAAAAGAAGAAGGCCGGCAAACAGGGACTTTTTTTCTGTTGTGTTTCAGATGAAAAATAAATATTTTTAATTCCAGTGTACAGTATGCATGCCTTTCGGTCATTGAGGCTTTCTATCTGCGAGGACACGCTGACATGCTTCAGCTGTGCTGGCATCACTGCCTTTAATCTCACATATTTCCAGAAGATCTATCACAGCCTCTTCAAAGTCCGTGCAGCACACCTGGAGCGTGCTTTTCATACACTCGTGTCAAATCATCAGACACCCCAGCACGGGCCGATATATTCTAGAACCTGTCAATCTATCCTAATACCTTTTTGAGTGGGTAATCCTGGTTTACGCTTCTGCATTGAGGCGCCAGGAGCACCGCAGCAAAAGGGGCTGTAATTGGTCGGCCTGTTTACATTATTTCCAGCATATATATTCTGAGTCAATGCCTACTACTCAACGTTTGCAATTAAAGTGACTGATCGTTTTGCATCACAAATTCTTGGTTGTGACGGGCCTTTCTACCTTGTTGATTCACAGACACACCAAGAGTACAACATGGCATGAATAGTTCTGACAAAAGTGCTAGTAACTGGACCAGAAAAACAAGTAGCTAACGGTGCTTCATTTTGGTGCCAAGTTAATCATTATTCTTAAATTAGTAGCACTGAAATGAGCCAAAAATCATGTGCACGTTTTTACGTCGTTATCCACACTTCCTCATTATCCACCACTAATGGCGAGCTGCATTCGCCAACACCAGAATTCAGAACATCAAAGAAGAATGCATGAGAACCTCAGTTAGCGACTGCCCCGGTTGGCGTGTTTTTCGGTTAACGTACAATTTCTCCAGTTGCGTACAATATGCCACTTGTCTTCTCTGATGAGAACAAATGGAACCCCTTGAAGGCTTCTAATGTTGCTGGCATGACAAGGACTTGACGTTGGCGGTCAGGTTGTGCAGGGGCGTCAAACGGCAGTTGGCTACGTGGAGATGTTGCGGGGGGGATCCCTCATGACAAGTGCCCTCGTCTGTGGTGATGACAGGACAACGCTGCACTCCACAAAGAGGAATACGCCCCCTTCAGAATATACATTATATTTATAATACAGTTCAATGGACAAATATGAATTATTTTAGGTTATCATTATTTGTTTTGTTATTTTTAGGCTCTACTCGCATCCTACATTTGTTGATGGCTGATGGTTGCCTTTCACATCCTTTTACTTTACACACAACCTCCATTGTGATCAGCTGACCTGTGCAACACACACACGCACGCACGCACGCACGCAGTGTCCAGAAATGGCAGCAGGTCAAAAGGGAAAGCTTGTGAAGTCCCATGTGGTGTGTGTGTGTGACACACTGAGAAGCGGGCAGTGTGTGTTTGTGTCTCGCTGTGACGGTGAAATGTAACAAACTGTGAGACGCACGACTCTCAAGAAATTATTGCACCTTTTCTAAATCATTTATTGTTCTTCTTCTAACTTTCTAGAACCTTCTAGAACAGCAGTACAGTTTGGGCTTAACATTCATTAACATTCATCTCTATTATTCATATTATTATTGTTGTGAATTTTTCTTAGAGATGATCCAAGTATCCATTTATCTATTCCCTGCCAAATGAAGCACACAGTGGAATAAAATAATATTACATGACTTGCTGTCTTACCCGCTTGAAGCTTTGTTGCAGGTAGTTGACCAGTAAGCGTGAGCTTGCTGAATACCAACACTTAACCTCCCGCTGGGCTTCTCAGCGGCATCTTCTTCCAGCTGAGCTTTAATTTCAATCAAGACGGTCAATGATGGCCAAACATATGCCTGATTTTCATCCTAACTGAGTTCATCTCACCAATGGCACCTCCAACCAATATTAACTTCTAGTTTAGGTTTAGTCGTATTTTTTTTTTTTTTTTACTAAAATTGATTTTGGTTTTGTTAAGTTTGATCAAGGGCTGCACGGTAGCCAACTGCTAAGCATGTTGGCTACACAGTCAGGAGATCTGGAAGATCGGGGTTGGAATCTCTGTGTGGAGTTTGTACGTTCTCCCCGTGTGTGTGTGTTTGTGTGTGTGGGTTTACTCCAGGAACTCCGGTTTCCTCTCACAAACCAAAAACGTGCATGTTAGCTTCATTGGTGAGTCTAAATTGTCTGGTTGGTTTGAAAAGCTATTTGTTTATGTGTGCCCTGTCACTGGCTGGCGACCAACCCAGGGTTTATCTCACCTCTCACCAAAAGACAGCTGGGATAGGCTCCAGCATACCCCTGAAACTCGAGTGAGGATAAACAGCATAGAAGGTTGATGGATGGGAGGATAGTTTGGCCAACTAAAATTTCCTTGAAGTAATTTTATTTAGGTTACCCGCAATGCTTTTCAACAACAAAAGTAGACATGCATTTGATGAATATACAGTAATCTCTCATTTATCACGGTTCATTTGTTACAGACCAGATTGTGATAAGTCAATTTCCACAAAGTAGGATTTCTTATATATAAATAGAATATTTCTGTAGTTACAGCACAGACAACCTGTTTACAACCTTCTAAATAAATTTTTTTGACATTATTAGAGCCCTCTAGACATGAAATAGCACCCCTATAGTTATGTTTACAGTAGATAGATTTCCCCATGTGGATGAGAGGCTGAAACCATGAATACTTTGCAGTTTTGTCCTGAAAACATTTCTGTGTGGATAGCCCCTAATCTTAGTGTTGCGCCTGGAATTAAAAAAAACATGCTTTTTTTCAGATGATTAATGACCCAGCACACCAAATGTTGTCAGGTAATACAGCAAATCTCCATAATAAACTATTCTCCATAGCACCCAACCTGAGCAAACAGTCCTCCATATGTCTGCTCTTTTCTTTTTTCCACATGGAGCTTCTTACAATACGGCAGCAAGAGTTATCATTTTGAGGTGAAAATTCCAAGAGCCGTACCTCGCAAAGGAGTCATTTCCGCTCCATCTCTAACGTCACCTGATCCTCACCTGATCAATGCAGATCTTATTGATCACAACTGCTTTTATCATGTTTTGGAAAGATTGCCATGCTGTGAAGGTAGAAATAAATGAATATGTGCACTATGTGGTCTGATTGTTAGTTCACTTGTCTTTACATTCCCTTCAGTGGATTTGCATTAAGGGGCACAAACTTGAAAGAAGATGAAGAGCAACGATGCATTGTGGGACGTCATCATTCAGCGCACAAGGCTTAATTAGCATGGAGTGTCTCGGCCAATCACTTGTAATCTCAGTTGACGCTGTGAGGTCCTCGCATGAACGTGAGCAATAATGAGGTGAGATGAGCAAAGCACTCGTGTCTAAAGAGATTTTGCACGTGCTTACAGCAGCAGGAGCAGCTTCTCACGGGCTTTTCTTCAGAACAATTTAAGGAAGTTGCACCTTTCTGGCGGATGAATTAAGTAGTGTTTACAACGCCATGTTACAATGCACATGGTGGTTGTGGGGGTGGGATTGTGGTATGGGCAGGTATACGTTTTGGAATTTTGAAGGCACAGAGAGACGTGACGACACCTTGAGTCCCGATGTTGTGCCGTTAAACCACAACCATCGCCTCATGTTAATGCACGGCACCATGTTGCAAGGATCTGTACACTGAGGACATCCCAGTTACTGCATGACCAGCATACCCACTGAGCGGGATTGGATCCGAGGCAACATCATATGAGTCACACCATACACTTGGTGGGGGTTGGGACATCCCTACCAAAACCCCTCGGTAGAATTAAAATGCACATTTTGGAGTGGCCTTTTATTGTGGCCAACCTTTTGATACCTAATAGGCCTACACAATATGTACTGTATACGTATTATTTCCTGTCAAGCTGAGCACTACAGTCGTCATCAACACCTATGACAGCTTTTCCTCTGGAGGAAGGAAGTGAGAAGAAAGAGAAACTTTATTTGTGGATCAGTCAGCGTCTGCGGAGGTGAAGTGTGAACAGCTAAATATAGAAAGTCTGTTTCAGTCATTGAAGTCATCTACACTGTTAGCCTGCCTGTAAATATTCTCATCCACCCAGGTGCTTGCATTCGCAGGCCACCGAATCAATCACGACTGGAGTGTTTGGGTTGTATGCTGTTGGACGATCCGGCTGTCATTCGAGCAGGCTTTATCTGTTCATCCTTAAAGACTAGGTAGGACAGCTCTAGTCTGTATTTATCCAAAGTATTTATCCTCTATGGTAGAAGCACACCCAGACAAGACACTACTTCTCGCAGTTCAGCCTCGGGGTACTATCGCTCAGGTAAACAAACATGGCGGTGTACGAGACAGAGGCTGTTTGTAGAGATTAGAGCCAAGATTTGAGCCGATAGTTTGAGGAGAAAAAAACATTTGGAAATGAAATAGAGAACCTCCAGAACATTGGGGTCGTGGAGATGAAGATCGGTCGCCTTCAAAACACAGAATGGTAAGGGTAAAGTGTAAAACGTGTAAATTACTCCGGAGTTCAATGAGTGTTTGAAATTGCCTTCTTAATGAGTGTAAAGGGGTCTGTAGAACCTGTTTGATTGTATGTGTGGCCGCACATCAAGGAGGAATGTTTGTTGCCCCCGCCCCCTATAGTCAACCTATTGCTGTAAAAAGGTCTTTATATGACATGTATAATGTCATATTCACCATTATTTATCAATTCGTACCTTTTTTAAAAAGCGGGATAGAGTGAAACCATGGCAAGGAACTGTATGAATAAAATGTAACTCTAATCTTACTGTTGCACCTGAAATTTAAAAAAGAACAATGACATTTTTTTCCAGATGTAGAATGCCATGCATGAAGTAATAAAACAAATCTGCATGTATAACGCTTGCTAGGTGTTCTCCACAGCATCAAACATGAAAATGTCTGTCACTCGGTACACCAGTGGTTTCTTTCTTTGTCAGGACATTTCAAAAGTTTGTACTGGGAATCAGCAATGCTTCTGCAATAGTTGTGTTTGAATTTCCGTCTTCTCTCAGACTGACAAATGTTGTTTTTTCCACCCATACACAGCTCTCTGTTTTTTGTGTTGTTTTCACCTCTAAATGCAGTCGATTGCAGAGTCAATGTGCTTTCTCAGCTTCACTACTGAAAATCACCAAATTTTGTGTATAATGTTGGGGGCAGAGGGAGTCAAAGGTAAAAATGACGGCTTGCTACCAATCACAGTTTTGGACAGATCTTCAAAAACAACAATGACTTCCTGCATTGTATTCCAGCCAAAAGTGAGTTTACTTTTTGTGTTTGTAAAGCTCGTTTCGAGTACAGCGGTTCCACTACATTGCTTCCTCCCTTCAGACCTTCAGCCACTAAAGACCACATAGAAGTGTTGGAGTGATGTTTGGGAGCTGCTGGTGAGTGTATTCTCCAAGGACCGGTTGCTTGGCAACACTTTCTGATTGGGTTATGGGCAGTGAGGGAGGGGCGGGGGGTGCAAGCGTTGGGTCTGGCCCGGGCCAGAGAAGCGGAAGGCTGCATTGATCTTCGTTGGACACGGCCACAAAATCGAAGTGGTCGTTAAAGGGATACATGGCGGTCTTGGTGCGGTTGCAGAGTGGTCTCATTTGGTGGGTGGGGCACACAATCCCAACCTTTTGTTTGCAACACATCTTATGGCTGTTTTTCATGTAGGGTAAGGAGGCTTAACTCAGACTGACATAAAAATCCAACAAGGGGTCACTCACAGGGGGGGTGGAAGCTTTCCAAATGCCACGACGTGGGAGTCCCCGGGGTGTCCACGGGGGGCAGCACCCCGCCAGCGACTCACAGCAGCAGTAAGCCAGAAATTGTTGATGCTGAGCCGATTGAGTCCAAATCAATTTTGTGCGGAAAGCCGGTTGAGTTATTTACTGAGACAACGAGACGCGTGATCCCCGGCCACCATTCATGCCAGGAGTTCACCTTTATGGCTTTGACCCTCACCACCCCAGTTGGATTTGAACGGTGTTTTGCTACGTAAATGGAAATTTTGTATGCACACTCCTTCCAATCAACAAGTGTCTGTGTACTTTACGCATGGCGTGCAGCAAGTTTGGGGGTGGCGGTCGCAGGCCAACTGGAGTCAGTGTTAGGTTGTTAAAGTCTCTGCGTTACCATGGAAACAAGCAGATTTGATAAGCTTTAACTGTTTGCAACATTCTCAATGCATTTAGCCATGCAATACTGTATATAAGCACACATTAAAACACTTTTGTTGTTGTTTACAAAAATTTATTCAAACAAATCAACACTTTTTTGCAACATTTATTGACTTGACACTTTGACACAACTATAGAATCACTTCCTGTACAATAGACTTAATATATATATTTGATGTTTGATTTTTTTAAGGCTATCGGCTGTGTGGTTATCATACACAAGAGACGTATGTGGTCTAACGACAAAAAAGAGATAGAGGGACAGTTTGATGTTGCAACGTACAACATAGGTGGAGGGGTGAAACGTGAGCTGATGATGTGCAGCATCTTAGGGCCACTAAATAGCCGTCATTCATGGCCATTTCCGTTGAAAAAACGCAAAAAAGCCGATGCAAGGCACCGCAGCCACAAAGTGCTTTCTGCGTCACGAAGCCTGGAGAAGAGTGCAAAATGAAAAACAGAAACCATCAGCCAACTTTCATCACTGACACCCTTACTTCTCTTCCCTCCTCGTTTATTTGTCCTTGCGTGCTATGATGCTCCTCCCACTTCGATTCAACAACAAGTTGCAAACACGAGGAGCCTCTTGGCCACCATTTTACATCGACATGAAGCCGCAGTGAGAACAAGAATCATCCAGACGGCAGAGCGGTGTGTGTGCTTTGGTGCACACGGTGTGTTTTTTAATCATGTCATTTTTACATTGGTTCATGTAACACAGGAAGAGAAACGGAAGCACAGAAGGTTCAAACACAAACTGCCTCATGCGTCTCTCCCCAGCAACAACAACCTAGTAGCAAATATTGTTTTTTCCTGACCAACAACTACACAACCCCAGCAGAAGAAGGATTTGTGCTTCGCTGGCACCTACAAGACTGGAGTAGAACTGCATTTTAGTGGTTTTTGAACATGCTGGTACTTGTTCCTGTTAATGGGTGGAGAGACGCAAGCAACGCAGAACAACATGAGGTTTTGTTTCCATGCACAGGAACACAAGATTGGCAGTTATGAAAGAAAAGTACAAGAAAGATCCCAAACGCGACCCGCTTTGCCAGATTTGGGATTTACCACAGCGGGACAGGAGCACAGATGA
The DNA here is from genome assembly GCA_024372805.1 of Oostethus manadensis. Taxonomy (NCBI): domain Eukaryota; kingdom Metazoa; phylum Chordata; class Actinopteri; order Syngnathiformes; family Syngnathidae; genus Oostethus; species Oostethus manadensis. Next base: position 4,855,196 of record QODF01000026.1, on the reverse strand, counting down.
TGGACTATAGGCTCACAAGAATTTACGGTGAGAGGAAAAAAGGGAGGTGAAAGAGGGGCACATCACACCCCTGGCCAAATGTCTCACGGACAAGAGCCAAAAACTCACCAGGAACTTGGGAGAGACCCGTTTAAGCCAGTCCCCCAAAAAAGCCTCAAAGTCATCCCCGTCCGGGAGGGCATCAAAGTCTATGTCTTGTAGCACATGGTGGAAATCTACGTCTTCACGTCTGTTGTGGACAGAGACAACTACAAGTCTTAATGATGTCCCCCTCCACACATCATCCTCAATCAGCTCCATTTGTTTCCAAAATAAAACAAGACTATTATGAAAATATTATTTCATGGCTTCCCTGGTACATCAAGGATAACGAAATGCACGTTAAGGAACACAAAGGCTGCTGCTCAGCTCTCAAGATGACTTCACATGGGGATGCGGACACGTGGAAGCTTTTTGCTGTTCATCTACAAATACACCAGCCGCCGTCCTTTCTTTCCAATTCTCTGTCTATACCTTTTCCCCAGCACCGCCGCCAGGTACTTCTTCACCGCCATCTGCTTCCGGTAGCGACTGTAGCTGTCCGTGAAGATGCCGTCCGAGTGTCGCTTGGACAGAGGCTCCCAGTTCTCATCCGTGGCCTTCCCGCCGCTGAGGGTGGGGTGCAGAAAAGCAGAGAGAAAGACTACCATCACTACCATGGGACTGCCCCCCACCACCCAGTCATGGTCAAGTTCATGAGACAAAAATAACAACAGTGTAAAAAAATAGGACAGTAAGGACGTACACTACAGTATGTGAAAACAACTAAAGGGTAGGAAAATACATACTGTATATTTCAATATCACTGTTTTATTCGCGTAACAACACAGTCAACTATTTATTCATGTGGGAAATAAAGTATGTAAGTAGTGATAAATTAAAGAAACCAGGTATGTAAGTAGTTATGAAGTAGGAAAAGAAGACATGGATTAAAGATATAAGGATATATAATGTAGTATGAGACAACAGTTTGAAGAGTAAGTTCCCGTAAATTCACGTTTGACTGGTAGTGTACCTAAATAGTAAGTAGTTATGGACTAAAGAAATTTAAGTATTTAACCAATTATGAATTAGGAAATAAGGTATGTAAGTAGTTATAGATGAAGGATATAATGTATGTAAGTACTTATGAAGTTAGAAAAGCAGTTTTGAATTATGGATATAAGTTATGTAAGAAGGTATGCATTGAGGAAACATAAGTCATAGGTTATGAATTAAGGACAAATTAATGTAAATTGTTGTGTAATATGGATATAATGTATCTAAGTAGTTATGGACTAAGAATAAATGTATGTAGGCTGTTATGAATTAAGGCCAGTTTAATGCAAGTAATTGTGGATTACTGATATAAAGTATGTAAGTAATTATGAATTAAGGTCAAATGATTGTAAGTAATTGTGGATTACTGATATAAACTATGTAAGTAATTATGAATTAAGGTCAAATGATTGTAAGTAATTGCGGATTACTGATATGTACTGATACTGGGGTCGTATCTGGGGACACTGGGGATACATGATACTGATATGTAAGTAGTTATGAAATAAGACCAAGTCATTGTAAGTATTTATTAAATAAGACCAAATGAATGTAAGTAGTTGTGGATTGCTTATATGAAGTATGAAAGTAGTTATGAATTAAGACCAAATGAATGTAAGTAGCCGCACGGTGGCTGAGTGGGTAGCACATTGGCCTCACAGTCAGGAGGTTCATGGTTCAAGTCTCCATTGGGCATCTCTGTGTGGAGTTTGCATGTTCTCCCCGTGCGTGTGTGGGTTTACTCCGGGTACTCCGGTTTCCTCCCACATTCCAAAAACAAGCTTGTTACGTTAATTGGTGACTCTAAATTGTCCATCAGTATGAACGTGAGTGTGAATGTTTGTTTGTTTATATGTGCCCTGCGATTGACGGCGACCAGTCCAGGGTGTACCCTGCCTCTCGCCCAAAGTGTGCTGGGATAGGCTCCAGCATACCCGCGACCCTAATGAGGATAAGCAGTATAGAAAATGAATGGATGTAAGTAGTTGTGTATTATGGATCTAATATATGTAAGTAGTCATTGACTAAGAACAAAAAAGTATGTAAGTCGTTGTGGACTAAGAATAAATGTACAGTATGTTAACAGATATGAATTAAGGTTAAATAATGTATGTAGTTATGGATTACGGATAGAAAATATGTAAGTAGTTATGAAGTAAGAAGAAATGCATGTAAATAGTTGTGGATTTTGGATATAATGAATGCAAGTAGTTATGGACTAAGAAGAAACATATGTAAGTAGTTTTGAATTAGAGATATAATCAATGCAAGTAGTTGTGGATTAGGGATATAATGAATACATATTGTTATGGACTGAGAGGAAATGTGTAAATAGTTGTCGATTAAGGACATAATGAATGCAAGTAGTTATAGACTGAGAAGAAATGTATGCAACTAGTTGTGGATTAGTCATATAATGAATGATCCAAGTAGTTATGGATTAGGGATATTATATATATGTAAGTAGTTGTGGATTAGGGATATAATGAATGCAAGTACTTATGGTCTGAGAAAAAAAAGTATGTAAATAGTTGTGGATTAGGGATATCATGAATGCAAGTTGTTATGCACCGAGAAGTAAAATATGTAAGTAGTTGTGGATGACAAAAACTGCAGCCACATAGTGTACATGTACGCCACCAGAGTGAGGCAAGTACCACAAGCGAGGTACAAGCAGCCCACAAAGTACCAGTGTATTCTTACGGAGCGAGACACCGTAGCCCAGTGAGACAAAGAGGGCAAAAAGACGAGGCTCTTACCCGACTCGCTTGGCCATGAGGGAATGAAGATACTTCCTGGCTGACAGCTGACCGAGTGCTTTCCTGTAGGCTTGATTAAACATGCCGTCTGCATGTCTTTCCAGTCTGGGATGACACCATGGTAAAGAATATCACCTCAGACCCCCAATGCAACTTCTAACATTTGATTGAGTTCATGTGTCGCTTCTTTTCAAGTCCTTGAGTGTTTGTCCAATAAAAAAACAATCGGGAAATCGTACAAATAAATCATATGGACTTCCACGACACAGGCGGTGCAGATGTACCTGTTCTCTGGCGGGTAGTACAAAGAGTACAAGTCTTCGCTCACGGATGGAGGACTTCTCACATCCAGCTGCTCTCTGTCGTAGTCCATGGACGGCAGGGATCGTCCGTCCTCGCCATAGACCTCACCGTCTAGTCTGGGAAAAGATTCTCTTTTGAGGGTTGAAGTACATCCGTCTCTGCTCCTGTGTCAATACACACATACAGAAAATACTGGATGTGTGTATTGTGTTTACCTACCTCACACCGAGCCCCACGCTGTGATGCATGATGATTCCATAGATGAGGAAGGCTAAAGTGGCTTTACTGGACATTTTCCTTTCCTAGGCTGAAAAACAAGAGTAGAGCATTAAGTTGTTCTGTTGAAGGTTTGACTTCAGTGCTCTGAAAGTTCAAAGCTGGATACCAACATGCCCGCTTGAAAGTCTCCTCTCCTTCTCTTAGCGCTCGCTGAAGCCGAGTGCGAGATGAGATGGGAGTGCGAAGGCAGCGCTCCTCTCTTCTGGCTTTTTTTGTGTCAGTCAAGTGGCCCCCGTACAGCCTGGAGGCGACCGCAGGCCACAACTTTTTTTCTTGGTGCCCCCACCTTCTCGCTGCTTTTTATGCATGCATCCTTGTCTCCTCACGTAGGATGGAGGAGGGAGGGTGTGGAAATGGGATGGGAGGATGGCGGCGTCATCAGCGCCGAGGCCCAGTGGGATGAGCCAAGTAATTAAAAAAGAAACATTAAATGATTTCCGCACAATCATTCATGAAAGCACATGATGCCATCATTAGGAGGTCACCCCCCCAAGGTTCTTTAGGGTGGGGAGCTGTCCGGGTGCTGAAATTGGACTGACAGCCTCCCCGGCTAAAAGTGGCTAATTAGCAATTAGCATATGAGTGAGGGTTTTGCTAGCATTGATATCAAACAATTGTAGACTGATACCAATAAACTGAATGTATGATTTATGTTATGTAAGCAGACAAAGTTGGTTAGGTAATACAAGGCGAGTTTTCAACTCGCTTAAATACAAGTGTATGATTTATGAAAAAGTAATTATGTTTATTAGCTGCAGTTTTGATGAATTTAGCTTTGAACGTGCAACCAGAGAACAAAGAAATAGCAGCAAGAACATACAATGTGCAGTGAAACACTGCCGCCTATTGGTGGGAAGAATAAAGTGCATTGTTGCTCTTTGGCGACATTAGCTACACTTCAATCCACTTTTTGTTTTCAGTTTAGTTTTTTTCTCGTTTTTCTCGTCTCTTTTTGTTGTTTTTATTATCCAGTAATGTTATTTTCCTGTCTCTTTGTCTTTTTCAATCATCTGCACTCAAATGTGTTTTTTTATTATTATTACATTTTTGTTAACTAGAAAAAAAACTACTGCCATTGGCTAGGGACCAGACCAGGGCTTACTCCGCCTGTCGCCCAAAGTCAGCTGGGATAGGGTCCAACATACCCTGTGACCCTAGTGAGGTTAAGCAGCAGAAAAAATGGATGGCTGGATAAAAAAGAGCAAACAAACTGTGGCAATGAAGCTAGCATTTGGCTGCTGTCATAATGAAAATAAAAGCAATCATAAAATACCTCCGGGTTTTTTAAGAAAGTACAAAAATGACTTGTTTATCACGGTTGATTAGTTCCAGACCCGACGGTGATTAGTGCATTCAATATGTTTGTAGTTAGAGCATAGAAAACCTGTTTACAACCTTCTAAATACAGTTATTACATTATTAGAGCCCCTTAGACATAAAATAACACCCCTACAGTATACTCCTGTTACCCAATATAGTAAACATAACAGAAAATAAGACATAAATATGACTGGTGTTAGAGTATTGCTGTAAATGTGTTCTGGTGCCCGGGAAGCTGAATGGGGTGGTGGAGAGGAAGTGACGTTGTGGGTTCAGAGTTGGGGTTTAGCTTAACAAGGGTTACTGGTGATACTGTGCTAGTGATTATTGTGGCTGTTGTGAGATCATTCAAACCCGCAATCAAGTCTGGTGCTTGTGTGTCTCACCAAACATTACAGACCAATGTAGAATACTTCATATCATCACAGAGTCTTACAGTGTGTCTTATGCCTTATATTTGTATTTTATTAATTATCATTACATGCCAGAAAATGCTTAATTTAGGCAAAGAGTAGGTCAGATTTGCTTTAGCTTGCATATTTTTATTACTAAAACATTTTGAAAAACAAGCAATTTTGTTTAAAAAAATTATTGCACATTTTCTGTAAATCCTAAAAACTTATTTTCACTTCTCAAATATCACTGTGTTCGTCTCCCATATGATATATTTAACTGAAATTGATGATCCAAACTAATGATTTATAAAGGAAAATCTTGAACATTATCAGGAGTGCCCAAACTTTTGCATAGCACTGTATTGTTGTCATTTTGGGATATTTAGGTAAGGGAAAAGTTACAATGTTATGGGAATAAATCCATCATTTGCCAAGAAAATTAATGAAGACTGTTTGAGAAAAAAGTTAAAATATTTGGGAAAAACCGAAAGTTTATGTGAATGATTTGCCTTTTTAGCTACATCACTTTTTTTCTTGAAATAAACACCACTTGTTAGCATAATTACAAAACTCCAAAGGGAGCCTTGGTTCCTTTTAGTTTCAGGAGGTGGACTTTGGTAGAAAAAGGGAGCCTGGCTGGCCTGGCCCCCTTTACTACTAATTCTTTGTCTCGCTTATTCTCTTATTTTTCTTATGCACCCATATTCTGCTTCTTGTGTGACCGCTCAGCAATGTGTGTGCGTGTCCAGTCTTCATAAAAAACGCGCCTAAAGTGTGAGGTTCGGTTCAGCCAGCAGGAGGCGGCACAGATCCGGCTATAAAATTGAACCCGCCCCTTTTTCCCGATGATGCAGGAATGTATCTTTTTTTGTGCATGAGTCTCCTCCTCTTCCAAATTTTTATTTTTATTCTCCTCCTCTCCTTTATTTACGTGCACGGATCTCTACCTCCTCGTCTTCATTTCTTTTTTCATGCGTGTCACTCCGCGTTTTTATTTTTAATGCACGCGTCTCCTCTTCTTGATGATTTTTTTGGTGATGTTTTTGTCCGAGTCGCCTCCTCTTCGTCCACCTCGCACATCTTTGTCTTCCTGCAGGCCGCCTGATGCAAACCTCGGCCGTCACATCGGCGGCTTTCGGGCTCGGCTCGGCTAAGCGTGCCTCGGTTCGGACATGCTGTGTTGTGCAGAAGGGTTCCGTTTAAGTTTAGTGGATAGAAGTAGGTTTTTTTGTATTCTGTGTGCTCCTTTGGCTGCCATGCTGCTTCTGCTTCCTGCATCTCCTTCATTGGATTTCAATTGAACGTCTGGCCGCGCTGCGTTCACGGACCAAAGATGAAGAGTGGAATAAGTCGTCTGTTTTATTGAGATCAAGCAAAGGGCAGGGAGAAGAGAGCTAATAGGGAAGAAGGTGGCTTTTCAAGGTAAGAAGCTAAAATCTTTGATGAAGATGTTGGGCCTGTCAAAAGACAAAAGCGTAATTCCACTTGAGTCTTTATTGTAAGAAAGACATCAAGGCATACTCCGATGAGTTGGTGAGGAAGTCCATCATCAGTCACCTCTGACCTTCCAAAATTCACTTCAGTCCACCAGTGGAGCTGTCATTGTTGGAACCAGCAAGTCTTGTGTGGAATAAACGCCGGCATGAAGGTCACATGCTGGCTTTAGTCTTCCTCATCTTGCAACATCACGATGTTTTTCTATCAGGTGCGATGTAATGTTGTATTTAATGTCCTACCAGGTACAACACCTTCCTCTGTCTGTGTACTGCCCTTAATATGCAAGTTGTAGGCTCCAGCATACCCACAACCCTTGTAAGGCTAAGCGGCAGTAGATGGATAAGTTGATCTCACACACAAAGCAGACTGGGTATGCTGGAGCCTATCCCAGCTGAGTTTGGGCGGGAGGCGGGGTAGACCCTGGACTGGTCGCCAGTCAATCGCAGGGTAGACATACAAGCATTCACACTCACACTCTAATGGACAATTTAGAGTCGCCAATTAACCTAACATGCATGTTTTTGGAATTTGGGAGGAAACCGGAGTACCCAGCGAAAACCTACGCACGCACATGGAGAACATGCAAACTCCATACAGATACCCAACTGAGATTTGAACCCTGATCTCCTGACCTACATACTACCCACTCACCCACCGTGCAGCCCAGGGATGGTGCAGGACATCATCAAAATAACCCTCAATGGGGCCTCCTACAATCAGCAAAACCCAAATAATAGACTAAATCAAATGTGTCAATGCGTATTTAGTTTGGAAATAAGGGTATTTATTTACAGTAATTTGAATAATAATAATTTTATATTTCATATCTAAAAGAACATACCCTGTGATTGGCTGGTGACCAACCCAAAATCCACTCCGCCTCCTGCCCAAAGTCAGATGCCTGCAAAAACCCTGCAATTGAGGATTAAGCAGCATGGTAATTGAATTAATGAATATAAAAACAATGGCATTGAAGATGTGGCCGTCATTCCCCTCCATGGACATTAAAAACACAACAAACCACACTCTTATCTTCATTCCATCCATTTTCTTCTGCTTATCCCAGATCAGGCTCTTCTCATCTTCCTCTGGAAAAAAACTTCTGGCTTGCACCACTGATGACTTTTATTTTTTTGTACATGACTGAATTAAAATAGCAAGGGATTGCCATAGATTTCCAGTAAATGTTCTAGTAGAACATCTCCTATTCCAAGCATATTCTGTGCTGGTATGATATCAATAGTTTCACATGGCAGCATCAGCTGTCTTTTCATTTTCCGGATCATCTTACACATCTGTCCCTCTGCTTTTAAACCGCCGCCATGTCAAGAATGTGCTAGAAGCTGGGAAGCGACATCTGTTGCAGATTTGAAGATCAGTAAAGCGTCTGAGATGTTCGCAGTCTGCTGTCTTAGCATCAGCTGCTAACAGCTGTCTCCAAGCCGCCACCATTGCTGGACTTTGGTTAAGAGTCACAGACCAGACAGCACACATACTATGAAAAAACCCTTTGAAAAAGAGCATTTGTTTCCCACACAAATCAATTATATAATAATTATAGTCATACACTTTGCGTTTCAAATATATATTAATAAATCATGCTGTTTCATGGTTGGATACGACCTATTATTAGTAAAAAATAATGCATGTATAAGTAAATGTTAAAAATGTTTTGCCTAAATAAAGCATTTCTAAGCTTAAAAATAGCAAAATAAAGTCAAATGCAAATATAATGCAGTCAGAAGATGCATTCAAAGACCTGATAAGGCACGTAAGCGCCAGACATGATTACCAGAACAACAGGCTTTTATTGCATGTTTGAATAATCTCAACAAGAACAATAATATCCGTCCATCCATTTTCTGTGCTGCTTATCCTCATTAGGGTTGCGGGGATGCTAGAGCGTATCCCACCTGACTTTGGGTGAAAGGCGAGGTACACCCTGGACTGGTTGCAATAACATGATAATCATATCCTTAATACCGCCTACTGTTGCGGCCATCATCGCCTCAAAGATAAAACTTAACTTCCTGTCCTCCACACATTTAAAGCAACTAGAGTGAGTCTTATATTGTCTATATTCTCCTATTTTGTTTACTATATTGGGTAATATGAATGTAAAGGTGACTACAGGGATGTTATTTCATGTCTAGAGGGCTCTAATAATGTTAAAACCTGTATTTAGAAGGTTGTAAACTTTTTTTATGCTCTATGAAAAATAAGAAATTCTGCCTTGAGGAAATTCACTTATTAGTGGAGTGGCCTAGTAGCAATTAACCAGGATAAACCAGGGATTACTGAATATCAAACAGGTGAGCCATAATTCAGAGTAAGAGGTTCCGGTCCAATGTCTGCTTATCGACACTGGTTTATGTGCTTAAAATGTTCAAGGTTACGGAGTACAAGACTTGAAGTCTGGATTAGCATAGACAACACCCCCCCTGTGGTGACTGTTTCATCAATGTAACGTTACTAACACCTGGTGACCCGTGTAGAATACGTTTGTAACGGTGCTGCTTGTGGTTAGGGAGAGACTCACAATGTACATAGATCACTTTGTAAACAAGCAAAGAACATGTATGCAGTGAACATTCACACAGGAGCTACTGTCGGCCACAAGTCATGTCAGGCATTCGCCACCAAAGAGGTTTGCTCTACACTGTGCTAACCATGCTAACATTCAGCTAAACAGTAATAAACAAATTAATCAAGTTTATGTTTGATGAATTTATGCCAAGAATATGTACAGTTTGCTTAAATATGCATTATTTTACTATGGTCTTTAGTCTGACATCCATCTGCAGGATCCTTTTGTAAACCTTACAGCAGGTTGTGTCCCAAGTTCTACTGGCTTGGTGATACCCAGATGTTTTCCAAACAGGAGAGTAGGTCACATTCCCTGGGGCAAACAAGACGTCTGTAATGAGAATCAGTTCATGGCTGGTGAGGCACTGACCCTTTTGGAGTTTTTTTAATGCTAGGTCGCTCTTTCAGGATGAAAAGAAAAAAGCTTTCATTTGTTAAGTGAAAAACATTTTATTTGTACATCACGTACATGCACCGATCTTTCTCCAGGAAAAGTTCTGATACTTTGTTGTAAAGGTCTGATCACCTTCTGGTAAATTTGAATGTATACTCCTACGTCTTGACAGTCAAACTAATTCATTTGTTCAGCATAGCATTTAAATATGTTTCATGCTTTTGACTAGCTGCTCTGCACTGCTGCTGTCAAAAAAAACTCACTGACTTTTCCTGACAAGCACCTTTGAGCTCACATAGGCCCCTGCTCCTTCAGGATGAAGAGAGTGGTGCAGCGTATTTCTCTATTTTATTTTCAGATTAGCAAGAATAATGCTGTTTTTCTGGATGATTTTTCTTTTAAATTAGAAGATTGCCTCGGTGTTGGTGTTAAATTCACACATCTGATTGGTTATTTTTCCTTTTTGGACAGTCGGCTCGTCAGAAGCAAAAGTCAAAAAGATTGTGATTGTGAGCGCTTTTATGATCCTCTTAAAGCAAATCCTCCATTCTGGTAATCCTGCTCCTTGTTCCAGCTGGTCAAGTTGGCACGTTTGCCACAGAATACCCACGCCCCACCACTAGTGGAATTTAGCTTTTCATAGACCCTCTCTTGTGTTTGAGGCAAGCTGAAAGAGGAAAGATGAAATGTTAACAGTAGCAAAACCAAGGTCCGTCTGCCAGAACGTTGGCTACGTTCACACTGCAGGTCACTTCTGATTTGTCTGATCGTATGTGACCTGTAAATGTTTTCATGTCAATGTGAACAGTACAACTGAGATTTTTTCAGGCCTGCTGTATCTCCACTGCAGTCTGAATAGTCGGGTCACATACTGTATATCCGACCTATGCGTCATAGAAAGGCATGGTTTACCGTGCGAGACTTGCATAAAAAGGTACTCACAGAGGTAGGAAAAAAGTTCTTGTCAGTCCAAAATGATTTTTTTAAAGTGTAAATGGCTCCTGCCACCCACGTGCTCTTGGGAAGTCGCAGCAAGTTCTACCAGACCTGCCACAGCCAAAATGTCTCTCTCAATCTCCTGAATGGAATTATCTGGTTAGGAAAATGTGCACTCCCATTGTGATTGACAATCAGCAAGTCAGGGTGCAGTTCAACCTTGTAAACACACAGTCGTCAATCATGTGTATCCTTTCACCCATCAAAGCAGATTTACGACCCATATGTCCCGGTTAGCACGCAGCTTATGGTCTTAGCATCGATGACCATAGGGGAGATAATATTGTTTGCACGCCCCATTTGGGGACATATTGCTATGAATACAGACCAGACCCGAAGCATCACCAAAGCTGCTGTGTTCTTGACATGCTGTTGTGTTGGCTCTGTCACAGCAGGGCGGCGCCATGGGCTGTGTGAAGAGCAAAGAGGACAAATGCCCCACAATCAAGTATGGGCCAGAGAACACGTCATCGTCTGAGCCCAACGCCGCCACTCCACAAATGGGCCACTATGGGCCCGATCCCACCCAGCTGCAGCCCAATCTGATTCTCCCCTTATCCTCCTCTTGCTCTGGTGCCATTAACGTCAACCCCACCCTTACGCCCTTTGGCGGATCCTCAAATGTTATCAGTCCTTTTGGGGGGGCCTCAGCTTCTTTCACTGGTCCTGCGTCCAACTCATTCTCTGGTTCTCTCCCTGGTAAGTCATGATGGCTTTGTATCATTTTCCCAGATCACCCAAAGCTTAAATATATATGACCACCGGACAGCTCTGATGACATTGTAGCATATAAATTTAAATAAATAGCAAAGCAACAGTGCGTGCCCTGCCACCCCAAAAACTGTAGACCTAGGGAACCACTGTGTCTCTCCCATTTGCAAGAATGAGAGAGAATGGATCTTATCAGATGTAATCAAGCGAAGTGAACCACCAGACAGGCCGCTTGTTTAGGTGGGATTTGGCTTGTAATCTTCCCTCCTGTTGGATTATGCTATCTCGGAGGGGTGTCAAGGCGGTACTACTGGGATGTTTGCATTTCTTTGTCAGATCATAGGATTACAGTGGAATGGATATACAGTGCCCTCTGCCAGTATTGGAACAGCAAGGCCAATGCATTAATTCGTGCTTGAGAGAGAAAACATTTGTGTAGGATTGGATGCACAGCTTGGAAGATGTGAGCAAAAGTATTAGAACACGTGACTGACAGGTGTCACATTGCTTATCCAAATGTCTACACTCCGCCTCAGGCTGGGTAGGGCAGAATTTGCCTGAGAGGAGAAAACAACATGAAACCTATGAGTGTAAAACGAGCAATTGTAAATCTGAGGGAAGATAGAAAATCAATCAGAACCGTAGTCATAGCCACCACAACCATTTGGGGAATAATAATAATAATACAGTTGTGGAAAACATCAGAAGTTGATGAAAGAAAGACTGTGGGAGCTGTAAAGAAAGACCTAAAAACACCTTATGAAGAATCCCTTTTTTATAATGCAAATCTTGAAGAGTGTGATCAGATTCTTAACCTAAATCCAGGCGCGTGTCAATGCTTCTGTCCGTGTGATGTATTTAGGTGTGCTTCACAGGTGGCGTGACTTTTTTTGTGGCGCTGTACGACTATGAGGCCAGAACATCTGATGACCTCTCATTTGAAAAAGGAGAACGCTTTCAGATCATCAACAATACGTATGGGTCTTCAGTCACTGCGGCAGAATTTCACTACCAAACCATTCTGGATGTTTACGATGTGGCTTGATGGACGTGCGTGTCTCTGTAGGGAAGGAGACTGGTGGGAAGCTCGCTCCATCAACACTGGGAAGAAAGGTTACATCCCAAGCAATTACGTGGCCCCTGCAGACTCCATCCAGGCTGAGGAGTAAGACCTCCCCCCCCCCATCTGCACTGCTTATGCTCCTCATGGTCATAAAAGGCTGGAGCCTATCCCAGGCATACTTTAAACAGGTCTGGTTGTGAACCAGTGCACTAGACATTAACCCTGCATCTTCACACCAGGTGGTACTTCGGCAAAATGGGCCGCAAGGACGGCGAGAGGTTGCTCCTGAATCCCGGGAATCCTCGCGGGACTTTCCTGGTGCGCGAAAGTGAAACCACTAAAGGTGATGACTGGCTTCCCGTAAACACACCAGAGCTGACATGTTTGCTTGATGTTCACGCTCTTGTGTCCAGGTGCTTATTCTCTCTCCATTCGGGACTGGGACGAAACCAAGGGAGACAACGTGAAACACTACAAGATCCGCAAGCTGGACAGCGGCGGGTACTACATCACCACTCGAGCACAGTTTGACACCTTACAGAAGCTGATCAAACACTACACAGGTGAAGGTTCCGTGCCACTAGTGCCACTTCAGCTCATTTCGATTTCACACTGAGGGATGTTGTCCCTCCTTCCTCTCTGCTGCAGAGCACGCCGACGGCCTCTGCCACAGGCTCACCACACTTTGTCCCACAGTCAAGCCTCAGACGCAGGGCCTCGCTAAGGACGCCTGGGAGATACCCCGCCACTCCCTAAGACTGGAGCTCAAGCTGGGCCAGGGCTGCTTTGGAGAGGTCTGGATGGGTAAGGCCTTGAAGAGCACACCGCTATTGACTAACCTCGTTGTTATTCAAGCAGAGGTTGAAATAAGCCTTCAAGGTGAACTAATGCCATCAGCATGTACTGCAAAATGTTCTGTGGAGTTAAGTTGTACTTCCTACTCTCCCTCCCAAATACGATTTAACAGGGTAAGCAAACATTTCTTCTTTTACCAACATACTAATAATAATGGATGGATGAACAATCTTAAATTATTGAAAATGCGCAAAAGTGTCACTAGTGTGACAAAGCCTGGATCAACTGGCAAGAGGTTTTTGTGCTAATACGCATGTTCACTCAGTAGATGTTTTGGGTTTTTTTTTTACACATCACAGAACTGGCGTAAAAAGTGATGTACACCACTTTCAGGCCCTGTTTTGTGTGTACACATCTTAATAAATGATAAACAGGCGGGGATGGTTTGGTTTCAATTTGGTTCTGTTAACATCGACAAAGGCTAGAAAATACAAAATGAATGCAGCAAATACTACAGAAGCAAAAAATGAGAAACAAGACAGCACACCATTGCAACAGCAATACTGTAATTAGTACTATTGTGCCCTTGCGTCCCATTACATTCTGTCTATTCTGCCTCTCACATTCTCTTGTGTGTGTAGGCACATGGAACAGCACCACCAAAGTGGCCATAAAGACTCTGAAGCCGGGCACCATGTCGCCAGAGGCCTTCCTGCAGGAAGCTCAGATCATGAAAAAGCTTCGTCATGACAAACTGGTGCCGCTGTACGCTGTAGTCTCTGCGGAGCCCATCTACATCGTCACGGAGTACATGGCCAAAGGTACACACAGCGGGGCATGTTTGGGCCGCCTACACTTTGAAACACAACCCAAACAGCCTTATTTTTTAAATTCCACCCAGCTTTGGTGCATCATTGCAGCATTTTCTGTTACAGGCAGCTTGCTTGACTTCCTCAAAGAAGGTGATGGAAAGTTCCTTAAGCTTCCTCTTCTAGTGGACATGGCCGCACAGGTGAGCTAAAACCAGAACTCGCTGCTTGGAAAGTTTGCAATTCTTTGAGAAGTGTCTGTTTTTTTCCCTTTTTTTAAGATTGCAGATGGCATGGCTTTTATTGAGAGGATGAACTACATCCACCGCGATCTCCGTGCTGCCAACATTCTGGTGGGCGACAATTTGGTGTGCAAGATCGCAGACTTTGGCCTGGCCAGGTTGATAGAGGACAACGAGTACACAGCGAGGCAAGGTGGGAATCATGCAAACGTCCAAATCCATTGCAACTTGGATCTCTGCCAAAGAGGAACATACCAGTACAAAATATCTGCATCAACAGATTCATGCCAGGCAGGGGTCTCAAACACAACCAAACTGGATGCCGCTGGAGGCAGAATCTATTTGGGTTAGAATCACAATCGAGTTACTTGTCAACAAACACCTCAGGAGCCATCTACAATGCGGTGCCGCAAAGCATGCTGGGAGCCTGCATCACTTCCTGTATTTCCAACCAGTTACATGTATTTTTTCCTGTAGTGTTCCGTCCACTAGTGACCCCTTTCATTCAATTCAGTCAAGTATTTTGACGGTAGAAAAGTACAACCAAAGTACCCATCCAAACGGCGTCAACATCTACTCTGTCTGTGTGGTGTTCAGGAGCCAAATTCCCCATCAAGTGGACCGCACCGGAGGCGGCGCTGTATGGACGATTCACCATCAAGTCGGACGTGTGGTCCTTCGGCATCTTAATGACCGAGCTCGTCACCAAAGGCAGAGTGCCATATCCGGGTGAGTGGAAAACATCAACTTCGTGTTAGTATTTGTCAGATACACGATAAGGAATACGTCGATATCTGTAGAGATACTGTATGCGCTTTTATATGAACTCTGAAAGATTCAGGTTTTGGTCATTGAGAAATAACAAAAACTCCACAACAGGCCAATGAAATATGAAGGACCAACTACCTCACTTCCTGCAGGCATGGTCAACCGGGAGGTTCTGGAGCAGGTGGAGCGGGGCTACTGCATGCCTTGCCCCCAAGGGTGCCCCGAGTCGCTGCACGAGATGATGAAGCTGTGCTGGAAGAAGGAGCCGGATGAGAGGCCCACCTTTGAGTACATTCAGGCCTTCCTGGAAGACTACTTCACCGCCACTGAGCCCCAATACCAACCTGGGGAGAATCTATAGCTGCCCAAAGGTTTTGTTAGACTTGCTCGAACAGGTCTTAAACACACTCAGAGGCCCAGTAAATGATTAAAACCTAGACTTATTGATAAAGCTATAATGAAGAAGCCATAACATCCTCAGTCCCATGAAGGCAGTAAAGATTGCCTTTGGGTTGGCATACAACTCTTCTTTGTATCTTAAGTGGCTTTGCACTTGCCGGCATAGCAATACCCTTTTTTCCCCAGCCCATTTTCTCCTGTTTGAATTCATCCTCACGGAATAACAAGCTTTGTGAAGTGTGGGAATATCGTTTTATAAGCTACATGGACATGGGTACTCATTTGTTTTTGGGAATTTCTACAATAAAAGGGTCAGGCTGGTCAGGCCTTGAATCTGCTCTAAAAGCCATTAATTACGGACCTGTAACCTGAATATTTTTCTTTGATTACACGCACTCTTCATCTGGTACATTTGGTTCACTATTGACACTGTCTTAATTACATACTACCTGCCTTAATTAGATACTACTTAAAACAGTAGACACTTGGATAAATGGAATTCAGAATATTGGAAAGAGTTGTCAACTTAATGTTTCGAGGTTGTACACTACTAAAGTTTCATTTGTTGAGGTAAAATAATATTTATACCCGACAAACTTCTTCTAATCCTTGATGTTAGCAACATTCAGTTTGTTTTTACAAATGACATCTCTCACACAGCCATCTCCATCTTGATGGTCGGGTGGGGATTGTAGTCCACAATCTCAAAGTCCTCCACACGGAAATCGTCAATACTCTCGACTTTTCTAAGAATTTTCAATTTGGGGAAGGGACGGATCTCCCTCTGCAGCTGAGAAGGAAGAACAAACCATAATCCATAAACTGAGCAAGGAGTGTCTGGTCTAATTGAGGATGATTTCACCTTGTAGAAGGTCTTCTGGCAGCCTACCTGAACTTTCAGGGGTTCAATGTGGTTGCTGTAGATGTGCGCGTCTCCCAGCGTGTGGACAAAGTCGCCAGGCTGAAAGCAGGCGGGCACACATCAAGTGTTGATGACAAGAGAGTGCATCTCAAAAACAGCCGAGGGGTTACCTTGAGTCCCGTGATGTGCGCGATCATGTACGTGAGGAGTGCATAGCTGGCGATATTGAAGGGCACCCCCAAGCCGATGTCGCCCGAGCGCTGGTAAAGCTGACACGACAGCTCGCCGTCGCACACGTAGAACTGGCAGAGGGCGTGGCAGGGAGGCAGCGCCATGAGAGGCAGGTCTGAAGAAAAGACAAGTTCACAAGACCGTGAGCTTTAATGCAACTTAGCCGTGTTGTTGTGCTAATGGGCCGCACCTTTAACATTCCATGCACACATGATGATGCGTCTATCATCTGGATTACTTTTAATGGTGTCGATGACTTTCTGCAGCTGGTCCACGCCTTGTCCCGTGTAATCTGAGTGGGGGACACAAAACACCTAATTAACCCCATCAGGCAAAAAGAGATGACACAACCTGTCAATATGGTTGCAGCACCTGCACGCATGTTGGTGTACTCGGCACCAAAATGCCGCCACTGGAAGCCGTACACTGGGCCCAGGTCGCCCTCCTCTCGGTCGGTGAAGCCGCACTTGTCCAGGAAGCTCCGGCAGCCATTGGCATCCCAGATCTTCACCCCTTTCTCAGACAGCTCCTTGGAATTTGTCGATCCCTGCATCCAATAATGATATAGCAAGAAAGGTTCAAGTTTCTATAATATCCTCCAAAATATAGAGGAATGTAAAATACCACCCTTTCTTCCACTTACTTTGATGAACCAAATCAACTCTTCAACTATTCCTCTCCAAAACACTCTCTTGGTGGTCAGTAAAGGAAACTGATCTAGAAAGAGGAGGCAACGTGTGTTTTTAAGTAAGCGAAATGTTCCGGTAAAATGTGTCCAACAACACCTTCACAATTATTTTGAAGGCCTGTAGTTGTATGTGTGATGTATGTTCTGACAATGTCTGCTGGAGCCAAGTACAAGAATAAAACTCTCCTCCTTATTTCACTCAGAATTGACCAACGTTGGCAGGCATCGCAAAACAGTCATACAGCCACACTAGCATGCTCTGCTCAACTAAGATAACCCCGCTAGCTTCCATTCACACTCCATACGGAATTTCAAAGTTTTGACGCCATCTTTTGTCGGTGTATCAGGTAGTCGTTTTGTTAGTTATGACATGTTTAGTTAGTTTGACATGTTTAGTTTCGTAGTTTATTTAGGGGGCGGGCTAGTCTTTGTGATGAGATTCCGCTTCAATCGACAGTCCACCGCAAGATTCCACATTTAACAGTAGATTCTGTTTTTATTGGCCAATTCCACGGATGCATAGAAGGATGAGGTGAAGACGGAGATCAGAGGTGGAAAAGTAATCAAGACTAAAATTGTCCAAACCAACAGAGGATCAAACTGTGACAGCTTATCTGTATTTTTGATAAGGCAATGCCATCTGAGCTGCGTATGTGGTACATTAACTACAAAGTGGGAGTAAGCACAACCACAACTCCAATGATTCTTTAAATGAAGTTGTTCCTGTGGAAAAGTGACAAGATCAAGACAATGGTGGGCGCTGCAGAACAATTCTTAAACATCAAGTACCTGAAAGCTGAGGAACTACAGAGCATGTTGATTGTGCATACTGATGCAGGATCTCAGTGTGTGGACTAAAAGCATAATGGTGCTCCAGAATTTAGATGGAATGCAAGAAGTTTAACAGAAAATGAACAAAATCTTAAGAATTAAGCGAGAGAATCATAGAAGGCAGACCTTTCTGACGAGCAGAGTGTGAAAAAGAAGGCAGTCCCACAGCGAACAGGAGTGTAATACAGCAGGTAAAGAAAGAATTACAACAATGAGAAACTTTAAAGTATGAGAATCTGGTTCAATCTTAAACAGCACAAACTGTGTTTCAAAAGGGGGCACACTAAAAATGTTTGTAACAAAATTGGTAGAACTGCTCCTGTAGGTGGTGTGCGGGAGAAGGTAAAGAGCATGAAGGGGGTCAGAAGACAAACAACAAGTACAACATTCAAAAACAGTGTCAGATAAGGAACAGGGTTTCTGCAGGTTTCATAATGTCAAATTTAAGACTTTTTAAGACCTTTTTAAGACCAATATAAATTAAATGTAAGACCTATATCACAGCATCAAAAACACAAACTAAAAAATGCAGAATCACATACATTTATTGCAACAGTGCTGAAAACAGGTTAGATGAATTGTTGAAATACAAAAACAACAACAACATACAAACGGCTTAGCTCAAATCTGTAGTGTGTATGCACACACATGTGTGTGTGTGTTGGTGCTACGTTAATCTCAGCTCTTCTCCCTTGGCCAGAATCTCCTCCTCAATGTTCTTGAGCTCAGCTGATTTCTCCTTGCTGGCCCTCCATTTGACTTAGTTATTAGCGGAGCCATCTTACTGCCAGCCTTGCCTTCAGCCTCCTCTGCAAATTTGTCTGCATCTCTACAAAGACTTTCAGCAACTGTTTTTGAAGTGTTCCTCCTTTTTTTTTTAGTTCCTCTAAGCAATCTTCTGCCGCCTTTCTCTTTTGGCCCTGTGCAAGAGATTCTTTCTTTTTTCTCTCTGTTTCAAGGTAGAGACGGCATCTGGTTCTGGTTCAGTGGATGACATCAAAGGTTATTTCAACACCAAGCCAGCTACTGCACACAGAACAGGTGCACCATGAACATGACAAAAGTAACAGATCTGCACTCAAAAATATTATCTTGACTAGAAAAATATATAAAAGGAAAAAGTGCTCACAACAAATAATAAGTACTGAAAATTACATATTTACAAAAGCAATGCTACTGGATGTGTGAAATGAAACCATAAAAAAAAGGTTTGGTCATAACAGATTGTGTTATAGATTAGAATATTTAAAAAAAAGTCTATGTGCTGACCTCTTACTTTTGTGAAAAACCTATTCTGAAATATTCCTACCAGCAAAAAACACTTCCTTTCAGTTGCTTGTCTTGCAGAAATGTCTGAACAAGACATTTCATCTGCCTTATGCACTTATCTGGGTCTCTGAACATGACAAAGGGGTTCAGACACCCCATCTGCCTAACTGTAGCATATTTGAGAAGGCTCTTCTCCTGTATTTTCTTGACAATGTTTGAAAGTCCCTGCGTGCAGTCTCTTTTAAAGCTTAGTTTTAAAACATTTAAAATTCACATTGGGCCCATCCATTGAAATGGACACCAGATTTCTTACGATCAACGCACTCCTGGGGAAAAATAAAGAAAAATGTGACAATTTAATTCCTAGTCACTTAGACACACACACACATTTATTTATTTGATATATATATATATTTTTTTTTTTTATAAACTTTTTATAGTTTAAAATGAACATAGAAATGAGTAAACAGGCATTATAATGTGAATGCAGCCACCCTGGCCTTTTTTTTTACTAATTGTGTATAATGTCCATACATTTTGACTATGCCCATTGAACCATGTAAGTCTATATTACACACTATTAAACACTATTGTCCTAATACTATCCAAACACCCGACCCTTGACAGATTTTCCTATGAATTAAATAGTTTTAACAAAGGAAAGTAGTATAAACAATATGCAAAATAAATAACAATCCACTTAATAAAACAGAAAAGGTAACCCTAATTATTCTCAAAGAATAAAAAAAACTATAAAAAGGCTAAAAAAAACATTTACTTACTTTCACGTGCTTGATTAAGTCCTCGGCTGTAGCATGCCCCATGAACTGGGATCCTAAGTATCTTGACTGCACCTGTCTGCTTTCCCAAAAACGTACGTGCAAGTCCAGTTGCTTTATTTTGGAGGTGCGATTAAGACTTTCGTCGACCATCAGCACAAACGGTCCGGTCACTTTTGAAATAAGGTCTCTCTTGATAAAATCCGCTACTCCAAAACTCGCAATGTAAGACGTTTTCTCTTTCCCGCACCTAAATGATTTAGCGATGTCAGAGTCCAGAAACATTGTCTGAAACAGTTCACAGATTTACTCATTCGCACTATAGGATTGGTGTCTAGTTACGACGTGGAGGACCCAGAGCACCTCTGCTCTTAGCGTTGGCTCTGATCCAAAAGCAGCACGGAAGGGCGCTCGTGGCGGTTGCGGAGCTGCAGTGTGGGCCTTGCCTCGGCTGCGTAGAACCAACAGATGCTTGGCAGAATTGGCTGATGGCTGTTGTTTGCTTAAGACCCTTCACTGCAGTCAGATGTTTCTCACTTTTTGCTTTAGACGATAGGGCTCGTACGCCTAACATTCCCAGTTTAATTGCTTTCTTGCATAATAAACAGTACGCTTCAAATGCATTGTTAGCAACTAGCCTTAACCAGTCCTTATATTCAGTTTTTTCAAGCCAAGTATCGCCAATCCTGCACTTCCCCATAGTTAAAACATAAACTCGGTTTTACGTCTGAGGTGACATACACTCTCGGGAGTGACTTGCGCCGATAACAGAAAGCTGATTGGCTGTTGCATGTTGGTCTCATTTGTAGTCTTAATACAGCGAATTATACTTAGACTGGAGAAACAAAAAACTACAACACCACAGTATCAGCCAAGCAACGACAAAGACAGAAATAGAATTAAAATGAGCTTTACACGGACATCAGAAAAATAAGACCTGCGAAAAAGTATCTAAGACCTAGAACAGCGAATTTAAGACTTTTTAAGGCCTAAAAAAATCGTTTTTTAAATTTTAGACTTTTTAAGACTTTATAAGACTCAGCGGAAACTCTGCTTTCAGCAAGACAAAGGCAAAATTGTTAATTTAAAGGAAACTTATGCTGGAGTGGCAAGCATACTGGGACAGGGTTAGCACAGGTACACACCTATAATCACTTCTGAACGCCGTAGGTACGGGAAGGGGAGTCAAAGGGAGCACAAAAAGAGGACGGAATCGTAAGACGGCTCAGACTCGGACACACCCGATTAAATAAAACACCTGACAAAAAAAAAAAACAACACCCAGCAGGGTTGTGTTACAACTGCAATGAGAAATGTCATGCTTCATTTTGTGAAATACCTCTGGGAACAGAAAGAGTCGACAGATTAACTCAGAAGTCAGAGACAAGAGTTTAGTTTTTGTTTTAGTTATTGCATATATCTATACACACACCACGCACACACCCACACAGTATGCAGTATAAGACGGTACAAGGCAGGGCTATCCAAAGTGCGGCACAAGGGTCTTTTGCAGCCGTGACTCGTTTATTATTTGCCCGCAGCATCTTGTAAAAATAAAATTAAACACTAAAAAAAACCTAAAATACAGCAAAAGGGCACAATGTAAATAAAAAGGCTGATATGTTGCTAATAATTAACAGCCCAAAGCTTTGGAATAAAATATATGTATATAGGGATTTTTTAAATCAAATATAAAACTTTATAAGCTCACTTTATAAACAGTATTTTTGGCACCTTATACTACCTGCACTAAAAACACTCTTATGCCTTTACTTATCAGTGATTTCAACTTTTTACTCAGGTTCTATGTTTATTTAGTTCTATGTTTATTTAATGCTCTATGTTTACTTAGAATTCTACGTTGCACTGAGTCGCCAAAGAAAGTTCCTAGTTTGTGAATTGTTCACTTACAATGGCAATAAAGTTTTTTCTGATTCTGATTCTGAAAAATGTACACAAAAATATCAAAGCGGCCCCCTCCATTCTTTGCTTTTCTATATGCGGCCCTCGGTAGAAAAAGTTTGTGGACACCCCTGGTTTAAGGGAACTCTGGTTCACATTCCAATGCAGTAGGTGGCGGTCGTGCACCTTTTAGGTGCGGGTTGACGTGTGAGATTCCAAGACGACTAGCTGGGTGAACAATCGTACTGCTGTTGAGTGTAATATTTTGCAGCTACGCGTCAACATATCTTCGCCAGAACCACCGCAAACAATACCTCTCCGACAACAACAGAAGTGCAACTGAAACACCTTAATAGCACGCAGTTAGCTTATTAATAACTGATTAGCTACGGACAGCAAAGCAACAAGAAGCGGCCTACCTCGGAGACTATATCGGGCCTGGGCACCAAACACCGAGATGACGCCGGTCCCGGTCCGGTCTCCCTTCTTGCGGCCATGTTTCAAGATGAACTCCACTTGGTTCAAATAACCGCGCTCATCGCAGAAAAGGCTGAAGCTGCTCTTTTTCTCGTCCGACTCTGCTGGCGTTTCGTCCGGCTTGTTAGCGCTGTCCGGTCTGCTTATACGCTCCGAGTGCAAATCTGCAGTGGCGGGCATTTTGTGTAGGAAAGCCACGGTGTCAACAAGAATCGTCAGACACAACAAAGCGTTGCCGCCAAACCGCGGGTATACGTACGCGGAACGTCCTACGTGACGTATAATCTCGCTGGCCAATAGATTGTCGATTAAGTTTCGCAGGACAGCCAATAGAACGAACTCAAGGACTAGTGTTCTCGCGAGAACCTAAATTCGTAAAGATGGGAGTTATGG
The DNA here is from genome assembly GCA_024372805.1 of Oostethus manadensis. NCBI lineage: Eukaryota > Metazoa > Chordata > Actinopteri > Syngnathiformes > Syngnathidae > Oostethus > Oostethus manadensis. The sequence continues at coordinate 4,832,370 of QODF01000026.1, read as the reverse complement.
CTCTTTGAGGGGAGCTGGATCTTGGTGAGACGTTCCTTTCAAAAAAATGGCTACCCCACCGTTTTGAATTTTTGTGAAAGGTTAATTATAACCTTATTTGACATGTGTGGATTAAATTTTACATTTTGATCTTGATTCGTTGTAAATAGTCCACAGGGTGAAGCCATTTCGCGCAGCTTTGATGGTGACGTCACTATTTTGCGTTACCTTTTGTGCAAATTCCGTGTGCGTCCGTAAAACGTATAAACATAACTAAGCAGACTACGGTTCCCAGCTCGTTCATGTTAAGGAGGCGTTCAAAACCGGTTCGTTCGTGAACGTCACACCCTTTTGTTAGTAACTTGATGTCAAGCCAACACTTCCACCTGAAATAGCTGAAAGTGACTATTTTAATCGTGAGGCATCCTTTGCTTGACAAGCTATCGGTGTAACAAGCTATCCAAGCTAATGATACTTTAAGTGAGAATAACATCCTAACCCTACCACGCCCTTTGTGAAACAATGACGCCCACACCTTGTTAAACCATTACTGAGATTACCTGATATCTCTCAGAGTGGAAAAGGTTATAAAGCCATTTCTAAAGCTTTGGGACTCCAGGGAACCACAGTCAGAGCCATTATCCACAAATGGTGAAAATATGTGTCAGGTTCAAGCAACCTAGAACACTCATAACAAGGAAGAAGACAACAGAGATTGCTTTTTACTCGCGAGGAGAACGCACAGAGATGTACTCAGCTACATCTTCCTGCCGTTCTGAACACATTCTGCCGTCTCCTCTCTTTTTATTCTCTTTGGGTCTTCCCTAGTTACATAAAACACATTGCAGCCCCTAAAAGGAAGAAGTTTCTTCAAGCTGCAAGGTCTCATAGTGTTTTAATCTAAAGGCTGTGACGGCTAATATGATAATCATTAGAACAGAATGTTTCAAGTGATATCGGAAGGCCAAGCTGCCCTGGCCTTCTCTTCTACAACTACATGATTTCATTGCTGAGCACACACACATGTGAAGATTATGACAGCAGATGTTATAAGAGCTTTCTTAAGAATAGAGAACTATATAGGAGCAAATAAATGATAACATGTATATAGATATACCTAACATCTCCCTCCTGTTTATCATAATTTTGCTCACAAGTTCTATCTACCCAAACTTCTTCTTTTCAGATTTTCAGTTTATGCTTCATTGGTGTGAACTCCATCATTTACATTCAGAGAAAAAATGTCCCATTCATCACCAAACAGGTCCGGGAAGTCCAGATCTTCTTCCATGGCGATTGCTGTGTCATACTCTCTGTCTAGGCCTGTAGGGTCTAGGAGGAGATACACCTGTGCCATCTGAGTTTCAATAGGTCTTAGTGCTGCATTGATTAATTTATCCAAACCCCCACGTAGACAAGGAACAATCAAACATCCACACAATGTCAAAACCGATGTAAACACTGCAATGGAGACCAAAATTGAGGAGGAAAGGTTCTTGTACTTCCCGAACACATCCAGCCAGTTTGACCACCAGTCGGTGTTAACCCCCAAATGCTTCTTCGTGCGCACATTGAGAGTGTGCAAGCCTTCAGTGGCTTGTGTCAGGCTGCCGTCTACAGCCGTGTTGTTGGGGATGAAGGTGCAACACTGATCTCCGAAGAGTGCACACACCCCATTCTCTTTTGCCAACAACATGTCCAGGACCAACTGGTTTTGGTAGGTCATAAGGGAGGTGGCCTTGAGCTGGTCTCGCACTGCCTCGAAGCCAAATTGTGTCCAATTGCCCAGTGTTTGTACATTGTAGTGGATGTAGTTTATTCTGTCCACATTTTTGTTTGAATTGAACCATGGCAAAATAGATTCAAAACCTGCTGTAATTTGGTTAACCAATTTATACTCATCTGGCACACACCTTGGTACTCCGATGGCATCGACGTATGTTTCCCAGCCAGGCATTGTTTTGTGTTTCTCGTTTTGTCCTCGTAGAAAATGGCCAAAGATTCACTTCAGCCAAAGATACTATTTCCGCTACTGTTAGGGGAAAAACAGATACAGGTAATATCAAAGTAATCAATGCACATCTTCCAGAAGCATTTTTTGGTAAGGATTTGAAAAGACGTCCATCACCACACCACCACCAGATGTCGCTACGAGATACTGGTTTAAATATGGTAGTTAAATGCATAGTGGTAGTACAATCTGTTAAGTATCTGTTAAATCTGTTAAACAATCTGTTAAACAGTCTGTCAAGTTCCCTAAAGCCATTCCAGTACCAGCCAATCTCACACAAGTGAAATTAGCGACAGCAAGCTTTTTAGAAAAGATGGGTTTTTGTTTTTCTTTTGGTGTTAGTGGGAATGCAGCATCCCATTGCTGACAGGTATCATTTGGGCTTGTATTGTTCATTAATTCAATAATACAGTTGGTTGTTATATTTGCAGGTACTACACGCAGTATAGGCCACACTACGCAGTCACCTTCTTGTGAGGCGTTAGCTGCTTGTTCAGATAATAGAAGCCAATATTGTTTTCTCTGGTTATTCCGGTAGTGACTCGGAACCAATCATTTTTCATTTCGAAGAACAGTGATAAGCACACCTGCTAGTTTGGTATTATTATTAGTGGTTGGCATCTCATTGGGTAACATGGTCGTATTTTCACAACTTATGATAGGTGCCAATGTTTCCTCTTGATGCTTCTAGTCGGGATCCAATCCCCTGGTTGCACTAGCTGCAGTTTGTTGCAACATTTTCCTCATACTGTATAATCTGCCAAATTAGAGTCCTCATCCGTTCCCCAATAATTTTTAAAATGCGGTAATTTGTATTGTCTGCCAAATAAAGTTTCGTATGGAGTTAATCCATTTGTTGCCATCCATCCATTTTCCTCCGCTTATCCGGGTCCGGGTCGCGGGGGCAGCAGCTTCAGTAGGTAAATCCAGACTGCCCGGTCCCCTGCGACCTCTTCCTGCTCCATCGGGAGGACACCAAGGCGTTCCCAGGCCAGCTGTGAGACATAGTCTCTCCAGCGTGTCCTCGGTCTTCCCGGGGGCTTTCTCCCGACTGGGCATGCCGAAAACACCTCACCAGGGAGGCGCCCCGGACTAGATGCCCGTGCCGGCTCTACTCTGAGCTCCTCCCGGATGGCCGAGCTCCTCACCCTCACCCATTTGTGGCCGTTATGTTGATATATAGTTTCACTAAATCAAGACATTAAGTCCAAGGACGACCTGTCTCATCCATACATTTTTTAAGTCTATTCTTTATCGTTCCGTTCATGCGTTCTACAAGTCCAGCACTTTGAGGGTGGTAAGCGCAATGATTTTTTAGGTTAATATGAAACATTGCCCCTATTTTATTTATTACCTGATTCACAAAATGGGTACCATTATCACTATAGATTGTTTCTGGTGTGCCATACCTGGGGATGATATCTTTACAAAGCGCTTTAGCCACCATCAAAGCATCAGGATGTTTTGTTGGGAATATTTTGACCCGAATATTTCGACCCATTTAGAGAACACATCTATGATGACCAAACAGAATTTCTTTCCCTCACTCTGGCTTAGGTCAATAAAATCCATGTGTATAGTCTGGAAAGGGTATTTTGGCGTTTGAAACCGTCCCTGTTGTGGACATAAATTCCCTTGCGGATTATGTTTTGCACATGTCAAGCAGGCTCTACATATGTTTGTTTACTACATATATATGTATATATATATATGTATATATATATATATGTATATATATATATGTTTACTACATATGTTGTAAAATGGTGGTGTATCTGACTAACCATCCCTCCTGTTGAGACATGTGACACCCCATGGCTCAATATAGCTGCCAATTTATATAAATTTTGTATATATAAATAAATATTGGCTGAGATTTTTGGTCAACATACATGCCTTTTGTTTGTGTGGCTCCTTGTTTTTTCCAAAACTCAATGATGGACTTTGTTGCAGCATATCTTTGAGAATGTTGTCATCTGGGTGGTGTTGTTCAGCTGATAATACAATCATTTCATTATCAGCGGCAGCTTTAGCTATTTTGTCAGCAAATGCGTTTGCTTTTGTGACGTCACCATTACCATTTGTATGTGCAGCACATTTGCAAATAGCAAATAGAAAATGAATGAATGAATGAACTTAACAACATCTTACAAATTTTGCAGCAATTGGGCATGCGTAACTGGTTTGCCTGTTAACGTGATCATGCTGCTGTGTTTTCAATCGTTGCACAACAAATGTAATTAGAGCTTTTTAAGCAAGCAGTTCTTCTTTGCAAGAGCAGTGTATGTAAACTACTAGATTCCTTTTTAATGTTTGGTTTAATTTGCCATATTACCACATTAACCTTTCCACCTTTTTCTATCACATCAAGGTGGAAAACATTCTCTTAATCTTTGAGCATCTATTTAAACGCAAATTTCTCTTGAAGCTTAATAAAGTATCATCCATCTATCTAAAAATGAATAGAAGTTCTCTTTCAACTACAGTGGTTGCGTAGAAATAGTTGAAATTGTTGTATTTCTCTTTTATCCGATAAGTCACAAATTACTCAATTTATTTAAAAAATATTTTTGTCTACATTATGTACAGCTCCAAATTTTTGTTAAGTTGTAAATTGTAAATTCTCTTAATTCATCCAATAGTTTGTTGTTTTCCAAAAGGCACCAATGGGATCATTCAAGCAAGGTATTATTTTACGAGTGGTTTTGACCATAAGACTTTTTACCGCAATTTTCAACCTCACACTTTGAAGGATTTAACTTTTTACACTGACATACTTTAGTCCTAAAAGGCCCCTCACAATTAAAAACACATACATTCTCACTGAAGAGAATAAGGAGGAAACAGCTGTAAGGTTTTTAGATAAGGGGACACACACACAATCAGCGCTGACACACACACACAGGCTTTTGGAATATTGCATTTGGACTACAGAATTTGAATTACATACAACAGAATAACAAACAATTTTGTGCACTTCAGTCATACAAATTCAGCAATCCGATGGATTGCTTAACTCCTTTACCTAGAACCCTTTTAATTTTGCAGAACGCCTGTTCTGCCTTATCTGCCTACTTAATCGGTGATGTCATTTTTAGGTCATCCTCATACATTCTTTTTGACAATGGTGCCGTTTTCTACCGCATTATTAGGAACCCAAACTCGACAATAATTAGTCAGTCCTAAAATTGACATCATCTGTTTTTTTGCTTGGTTTTGGTGCCTGCACCCGTACTTCTTTATCACTTACTTCTGCCCTTCACCTAAGACATTGACCTGTCTCGTTATCTTCCTCTCTGTGAAACAAAACTTTTTTCCCTTCTGTTTCTGGATCTTGCCCATTACTTTTATCTCTACTTTCTAGTTCCGTCTGTCTACTTTCTTGTTCTTTTTTTTTGCCTTTTTAAAAAATACTTTCTTGTTTTATGCGATCCTGTAGGTCTATGATTTTTTGTGACTTTAGTTGACCGTCAAAACAGTATTTAGTGACCCAGACATGTAAAAAACGCAAAATTTCGCTTTTTTTTGTTTTTGTTGTTCCACAAATCTCCAGTCCTTATTTGGTAAGGTGTCCTTACTCTTTATTTTGCTTCCTGATTTTCCCATTTTGGTATCGTTTTGGACCCAGTCAGTGTTTTTATTCCTAGGGAATACTAATAACTGGGTTTATAGTGCCAGTGAGGTGGCTTCTAGCCTGCAACCAGGTTGAAGGGTGGAGATTTCTTGCCTCTTGCTGTCTCACTGCTTGGTATGAGGGAAGTTTCTAGTGAAACTTATCCTCCAATCTCACACACAATCACACCCCCTTTAACATTTAACGGACATTTCATATAGAGTACTAGTAACTTATTGTATAGTAACTTAAATGCGCATGGTACTCCGCCGTCCCTCTACAGAATTTAAATGCACATAGGACTCCGCCGTCCCTTTTCACATTTTTATATATTTTTTATTTTTTTATTTTTTATTACAGAATTCAAATGTGCATAGGACTCCGCCGTCCCTTTTACTTGTCATTGACTAGTATCCACAAGGTTTAAACAGTACGTTAACCCACGTACTCGTGTCACCCCAGTCACACTTTCCCTTTCCCCTAAGGAAATTCAACTCACCCCAGTTGTCTTCTTCCTCCGGTATCTCGTCAACCGTCAGACCCCAGCCACTGGGGTGAAAACCAGTCCCGGAAAGGGTCTAGTTTGCCGGGGCCACAATCTTACTAGTTGTCGCCCCCCCACCCCAGCTGGAATCCTCGGGTATCTTGAGATTCGGCTCAAAGGACCAATTTAATGTCAGGTTCAAGCAACCTAAAACACTCATAACAAGGAGGAAGACAACAGAGATTGCTTTTTACTCGTGAGGAGAACGCACAGAGATGTACTCAGTTACATCTTCCTGCCGTTCTGAAAACATTCTGCCGTCTCCTCTCTTTTTATTTTTTTTGGGTCTTTCCTAGTTACATAAAACACATTGCAGCCCTAAAAGGAAGACGTTTCTTTCAAGCTGCAAAGTCTAAACATAGTGTTTTAATCTAAAGGCTGTGAAGGCTAATATGATAATCATTAGAACAGAATGTTTCAAGTGATATCGGAAGGCCGAGCTGCCCTGGCCTTCTCTTCTACAGCTACATGATTTCATTGCTGAGCACACACACATGTGAAGATTATGACAGCAGATGTTATAAGAGCTTTCTTAAGAATAGAGAAGTAATGTGTATAGGAGCAAATAAATAATAATATGTATATAGATATACCTAACAATATGGAACAGTGGTGATCCTCCCATGAGTGGCCAGCCAACCAAAATGAGTCCAAGAGCTCAGCGACGACTCATCCAAGAGGTCACAAAAGACACCAGAACAACATCCAAAGAACTTCAGGCCTCACTTCCCTCAGTTAAGGTCAGTGTTCATGACTCCACCCTAAGAAAGACACTGGAAAAAATGGCATGCATGGCAGAGTTCCAAGACCAAGCTCTCAATTCTGCCAGATAACACTTTAGGGCACCTTGGGGCCAAGATGATTTTTTTCATGGGGCGTCCCTGACGGCAGACAACAAACCTGCCACAAGATGTCACTGTTTCTCAAGCTTCTATAAAATCTAACTCAACAATCAAGGACCAACATGTACATTTAAAAGCTCACATACTCAATGAGAATTCATCTGTTCTGTATAAAGGCCTTGGATTAATGTAAGTTGACAATACACTGAAATGACTGAAAAGAAAATATATTTTTACTTAAATTGTTATTATTTATCAGTTATTCAGGTAGCACCCCTGACTTAGCTCATTTTACAAAGCACTGTCAAACTAATAAAGAAATGAAGTTGTTCGCTTTGTCCCTGCTTGTTGTACTCACTACTTTCATGCTAACAATGTTCCAATTAGGAGATCGAACATGGTAAATATTGAATTCATGTGTGCACGTGAATGAAGACCATCACGGACCCTCAGTTAGCCCCAACATGTGTGTCTTAATACCAGCATGCTGATCCAATTCTAGACATCAGTTTGGAGCTGCCTAATTAGTGGCGTTATCATCTGAGGCTGACCTGGGATCTGCAGTCGGTCAAATTATGAACACTGAGCTGCGTTTGAAGCTTATCTAGCTGGCGGCTGATCCGCCAGTTTGGCAAGCCCTAGCTCATAAACTCAAACATGATCAGCGCAGGACAGGAAATGTAATGGAGGAAAGCAGTACACTTTCTGTATCTCTGTGCTGGCTGCTCAGTACAATATGGCTAACGTCCATCTCGGTAATGAAAGAAGAACAGAATGTATTTGTAAAGCTATCTGCCCCATCAGCTTATTTGAATCACCCAGCAGACGTAGACTCACTCGCACTGTGGTGATACGGGCCTTTGATCGGCCATGCGTGTCTGCAGGCTTGTGAGGCCGAAAAGAGGCGCGTTTTACGGTACAGTGCTGATAGGTGGTACATGGAAGAACAGACTCCACACTTTTGGCCCAAAATAGTCTGCTTAGATTATTGCAATTCATTATTAAGTCATCAAGCCAAATGATTTTTAAAGCATTTCATATGTGCACATATGAATTTGACAGAACAGGTGTGATATTTATATAATATTTTGGCTGTATGAATTGTAATTCCAACCAATGCTGTCAACATTCTCCCACCAAAAAAAAGGAAAAAAAGCCTAGAGAAAAAGTCATTAGAATCATTTCTTCCTTCGAGTGATTAATAAAAAAGTTTTTTAAAAGTTCAAAATTCTACAAAAAGCACGAGTATGTCTGACCCTTCTTTTCTTTAGGTATGGATAATTAACCTTACATTTCCCAAAATTGTGTTCTTTTTGGCGAAGAACGCGTTGGTTGAATCACGTGACGTGTGTACGCCGATGTTTGCCGAAATTGGCCGAGGCCGAGCGGACCGGAAGCTGTGCTGTTCCTGCAGGCTGGAAGAAGGGCATGCTACGGAAAAATTGGCAGGTATCCTGCTGTGGTCCAAGTTTATAGGGACCGCGTCAAGCTGAAACTGAATACTTGAAAGGTGTTAACAGCCGCATACCATCCTTCACAATAAAATTTGTAAGTAAACACGAGCGGAACATTCCGTTGTGTTTATTATTAACAAGTGGGGGGTTCTTCGGGGAATACCATACGTCAATAATATGATACATAAAGTTATAAAACAGTATGCACGGTACACGTGAGCATAGATTCAGTTTGTGGGATGATACGTTAAGTTCGAAAAGATCCAAGGATAACGCGTTAAACCTTCATTCTGAAAGTACCACCGGAAGTAACGAGGTCTAGCTTGACGGTCCGAGCAGTCAAGAGACAGGACCGTCGGACTCGAACCATCACATCACTTCGGCTCAAAGGTGCGCGAGGAAGACATTTAACAATTAAGTATTTTTTTAATTGGCTTTTTTTGTTACCGGCGTTGTCGTCCATATCCTGCGAAACAAACTTTGAACTTTGTTGGCAGCGGATGCTGAGATGCGCACCAAGTGAGAGCGGTCCTCTTCCTCTGTCCTCAGCGAGCTATAGGAACGCAATGAAAGGTACGTGTTGCTGCTTTTTTACGATTCCTTATGTTATATATACTGTATGTATTCTTTATGTTGTTTGCATGTATTCCTTATGTTATATCTATGTATTTATGTGGTATGTATGTATTCTTTATGTTATATGTATGTATTCTTTATGTTATATGTATGTATTCTTTATGTTGTTTGCATGTATTCCTTATGTTATATCTATGTATTCTTTATGTTATATCTATGTATTCTTTATGTTATATCTGTGTATTCTTTATGTGGTATGTATGTATTTTTTATGTTATGTATTCTATATGTATGTAAATGCACACCTTGGCAACTGTGATGCGGTGGTGTACCGCATGGCCCTCAAATAGCAGCGGTGAATAGGAAATAATTGCAATACACATGAATGCTGCTTCTGACTGACGTCACAAAACACTCATCGGTGTTGCTCCCCAGCAGCCCCCCAGTCCCATCTGTTTCCCATCAGGCCTGATGTTGTTCAGTGTAGCAGAGAGTAATTAGCTTTACTGTCAACAAACTAAAGCCTGTTGCTTTTACAGCTCACACACACACACACGCACACACACACACGCACACTTACAGAGTGTTTGTACATGAAACGTACACACACTAGAGATGATCTACGTTCCACGCTTCCACTGTGCCCAGCATTCCTCTCACAGGAATTCCAGTTGTCTTTGTTTGCATCCAAAGTAGCGTGACTCCAAACGGTTGATGTCATGTGTTTCTCATTATGTCACACAGACGACTTTGCAGACGAGGAGGAAGTACAGTCTTTCGGATACAAGCGCTTCGGTGAGTCTTCTACATGGTTTGTGTTCATAAGCAGAAGCATTTGGCTTCATGGCAAATCTTTCCTCACTGTCCCAACTCATCCAAATCCACCAGAGGAGGCGCTAAAAGGGTTGGGAGCCAAAGTCCTCCCCGCCCCAAAAAGAAGTGCTGACTCACACAAACATGAAAGAACCTCAAATAAATGAAGCCTACTTGAAATATTCCACTAGCAGTTTAAAAAAAAAATTTCATTTGGTGTTACGCCGGACACTCCCATTTGAGGAACTGAGGAACATGCTACTCACATGCACATTGTTATGGCTGCAAAGCATCATGGGCATACCTAATGCTTCAATATCTGGCTGTGCAGGTTCTGAAAGTATGACACTGGATCTTTTCAGGTACAGAGTAGTACTAGCTAACAAATACATGATTTTTGTGAAGGCTTCATCTTGGCAGGGGAGACTTCCAGCTGCGTTCAAAGACATTCTGTGTCACCCGAGTAGACGCATCCTGTTTGTTTTTGCCAGGCGGGTGGAACGCGATGAACACGAGGCTCGCTGCTCCGACACGGCCGCCGTATAGGGGCCTCTCCTGAGGCTTCGTAGCGGCACGAGGTGCAAGCCCGTGTGCATGAGTCAGACTTGGTTTAAATACTTTGTACACAAAAGTTATATACTTACACCAATGCACACGCATACACGTACTGTATATACGCATGTCTGACTTCATATGGCAATCCTTCCAAGCTGAAGCCTGGACGTCTTCTACAGTGCTCAGGTTGCAACATAAAAAAGCAAATAGTGGCAGTTTGTAGTTACTTTCCCAAATGAAGTCTAATTAGTTACCATGGCAAGTAAAGTTTTAAAGTTTTTTGAAAAACCTTCCAAGATGTCAAAGAAATTGGGAATTTGTTAGATAAGAAGGCCCCGCATTTCACGTCAACAACAGTAACATTTGAAAGAGTAAATCATTTCATTAACGGCGTTAGTAACACCTCCCAACACTGGTTTTGGCAAAGGTGGGCTATGTGGCGCTGCAGGACAGTGGGGCAATGAAGGTTAATGTGAAGCCTGGTAGTTTGGTCCATTTGGTCCAGTGTTTGCATTCCACACTATTGGGGGTTGTGTTGGGCAGCCTATTGACCTGCCAAGACTTCATCCCTACACTGAGGGTCTTGATGTTGGGGGTGCACATGACAAGCAGGATGTCTATGATGATGTTGGTGTAGTGGGTTTTGTCTTAGGCAGAGATTGTCTTAACTCCAAGCATCTTAATCTGGCCCGCCAGGCATTTCCAAATAATTTGTCTAAAACCTTTAACATCGGAACTCTAGCCGGAAACATGACTTGCAGCGCTATTGTGGCACGCTTGAGTCGCCAAAATAGTCGGACGCAATCTGCAGCTTGTACAAAAAAGCCATCCAAGCAGCACAACACATCAACACATGCGTCACACAAAGTAACCTACGTACTGCACCCCGCAGGCATACAAATAAATATCTGCGCTCAATACCCATGCCAAAACAATGCCTTTCCGCCGCTAGGCATGCTGGGTAACAAACACATTTTTCAGTGTTTGTTGCATTTTTGCTTGATTAGATCATATGTTAAGGAGGTCGTCAGAGAAGTAAACAAGGAAGGACATTACATACTCTTGATATCCAATGTTTTATTGTCCATAATTCATATTTTGTTGCCGCTGGACTACCCAGCATGCTTTGTGGGCATTTGAAAATACAGTTTTAAGTTGTGTGTTATGTTTAGCACCTAGTAGTAGTTGATTAGTTGATGTGATGTGTTAATTTGCTGTGGATGGTGTTGTTGTTTTTGTTCTGTTTGATGACCACCGACAGTACTACCCAGAAAATTGGAATATCCTGAAAAGGTTGTTGTATTTCTGCAATTCAACTGAAAAGGTGAATTTGACATATTATATAATCAAATAATATGCAACTCAATATATTTCAAGTTTTTTTTCTTTGGATTTTGCTGATCAGGTCTTGCAGCTTAAAAAAAATCTATCGCTCTGAGTTTGTGGTTTTGTGGTTTTTATAAGCTGAAAATCTTAATCATCAAAGTTACAACAAGGAACTGCTTGAGATACGTCAATTTGTGTGTAATGGCTCAATAAAATTTGTTGGTTTCATCTTTTATGTTCATTTATTCATTCATTCATTTTCTATAGCATTTATCCTCATTACCATTGTGCCGCGGCACACTACTGTCATGAGAGATCATCAGGTGTGGTGTGAGAAATTTCAGTTTATTGATCTGAAAATGATCATTTTTTCTTGACAATATCCATCCATCCATTTTCGATACCGCTTATCCTCATTAGGTTCGCGGGTATGCTGGAGCCTACCCCAGCTGAGTTCGGGCGGGAGGCGGGCTACACCCTGAACTGTTCGCCAGTCAATCGCAGGGCAGACATACAAGCAGTCACACTCACATTTATGCATATGGACAATTTAGAGTCGCCAATTAACCTAACATTCATGTTTTTGGAATGTGGGAGGAAATCGGAGTACCCGGAGAAAACCTACACACGCACAGGGAGTATATGCAAACTCCACACAGATGCCCAACAGAGATTCGAACAGAGATTCGAACCCTGAACCTCCTGACTGTGAGGCATGCTACCCAGTCAGCCACCGTGCGGCATCTTTTATGTTAAATTGCCAAAATAAAACAACTTTTGCTGGATATTCAAAATTTTCAGATAGTACTATATATAGACCGCACCTCCACCAAATATTTTAACCCAATGTGGCCCACAATTCAAAACTTTCGCCCACCCTTGGGCTAACTACTTAGGTGGGTAGCTTGCTATGGTTAAAGCCGTATCTTGTGTCCCTTACTAGCCTTGAAGTAAGCGTTGTGCAATGTGGTGAGGTCATGTGGTGTAAACCCTATTTAAGAGGACATAAAGGGTTTTCTATGCTCTACTACAAAATCATATTATATTTATTAATATTCAGTCCTACTTCGCGAAAATTCTCTTATGGAACCAATTGAGCGCAAACAAATGTATTATTTGATACAACACAGATTTGCTTTGTCACCTACAACACAGAACTAAGTTGTTTCCCGTGAGTAGTTTATTTATTTCCTGCTTTGTGTCCCCATGCATTCGGTGGCCCCCACCTGCTTCCACTCGGTAAGTACCTGATCTTATAATCCATGCTGTGTCTAAGGATGTCACTGTATGGGTTCTTCCTGTATTCCTTTTCTAAGTCGTAAGGAAGTTATGTCTGTTCACAAGTAATTAGTGATGCAAATCGATAACTTTCTGCTTTGCAAAACTAATATAATCACGATAACTAATTACTTTTTAAATTTAAATGCAAGTGTAGTTTGTGCACACCTGGAAGTAAGAAGGAGTGAAAGAAATTAGGATCTGACCAAGGGTACCTGTTGATTTGTCTTAATGAAATGTCATGACTACATGACTACTACCACATCAATACTAACAGGAGAACCAGAGTATAGATACCTGCTGTGGCCCAGCAAGGTGCACTATATTTCAACACATGCTCTGAGCAGCCGGTGTGCTGCTATGGAGGTCTCTGGCAAACCTTTTGCACTTTTTAAGCACCGAGGCACAAATAGCACTAGGCGTCAAAGCGATGCTGGCGTTTCAAGCGGCAGATAATGTTTTTTGTGTGTTTGATGTGTTTTTTTTCCTGTCCTCATGGAGCATTTGGTGCAACTAGCTCGCAAAATGTCTTCCTATGAAAGTGAAGGTTTGTTTCCAAGTGAGCTCATGTGGGCGAACGTTCATGGATTTGTCAGTGCAATGTCATTATTCTGTCATATGAGCTCGATAATTATTGTGTGTAATTACATCTTGACTTTTGTCTCTCGTTTGTGTTGTTCCCCCCCACTTCCTTTGTTCTTTTATTTTTATACTAGCTAAATACCGTATATTATTAATGTTAGCCACCTTCTTCCATAAATGTACTGCATCAGGGTCCATACCTACACAGATGTCAGTTTTGTTGCTACGCTCGGGTTGCTTTGCGCAAGGGGGAGATAAGACTTGTTATCAAGGAGAGAGGGCATATTTCATTCCGAGCGATGCAAAGGGAGTGAACGGGAAGTGGGAGAAGGTGAAAGAGATACAGCCGGTGCTGAAGGGAATAACAGGAAGCGGACCGATGGAGCCTGAGGAGCATTGCAGAATCTTTTGGTGAGCAGATGAGGCAACTAAAGTGGCATTAATGAAATCCTGAGATGGCTTATTCCTACAATTTGGTGCCATCTCTGAACTGGAACAAAAAAAGTGTAACTTGGCAAGAATGTTCCATGTTCCATTCATTATCTGAATGAGGGCTTACTAAACAAAAAAGAAAAATCAAGATTACAGTGAGGGAAAAAAAATATTTGAACCCCAGCTGATTTTGTAAGTTTGCCCACTAACAAAGAAATGATCAGTCTATAATTTCAATGGTAGGTTTATTTGAACACTGAGAGACAACAATGACAAAAAAAATCCAGAAAAATGCGTTTCAAAAAGAGTTATAAATTAATTTGCATTTCCATGAAGGAAATAAGTATTTGATCCCTTTGAAAAACGTGCTTCAGTACTTGGTGGCAAAACCTTTGTTGGCAATCACAGAGGTCAGCCGGTTCTTGTAGTCGGCCACAAGGTTTGCACACATCTCAGGGGGGATTTTGGCCCACTCCTCTTTGCAGATCCTCTCCAAGTCATTCATGTTTCGTGGCTGATGTTTGGCAACTCCAACCTTCAGCTCCCTCCACAGATTTTCTATGGGATTAAGGTCTGGAGACTGACTAGGCCACTCCATGACCTTAATATGCTTCTTCTTGAGCCAATCTTTTGTTGCCTTGGCCGTGTGTTTTGGATCATTGTCATGCTGGAATACCCAACCACGACCCATCTCACCCAACACTTGACGGTACATGGCCCCATCCATCCTCCCTTTGATGCGGTGCAATTGTCCTGTCCCCTTGGCAGAAAAACACCCCCAAAGCATAATGTTTCCACCTCCATATTTGACGGTGGGGACGGTGTTTTTGGAGTCATAGGCAGCATTCCTCCTCCTCCAAACACGGCGAGTTGAGTTGATGCCAAAGAGCTCAATTTTGGTCTCATCTGACCACAACACTTTCACCCAGTCTTCCTCTGAATCAGTCAGATGTTCAGTGGCAAACTTCAAACGGGCCTGTAGATGGACTTTCTTGAGCAGGGGGACCTTGCGGGCACAGCAGGATTTCAGTCCTTCACGGCGTAGTGTGTTACCAACTGTTTTTGTGGTGACTATGGTCCCAGCTGCCTTGAGATCATTGACAAGTTCCTCCCGAGTGGTTCTGGGCTGATTCCTCACCGTTCTCATTATCATTGAAACTCCACGAGGTGAGATCTTGCATGGAGCTCCAGACCAAGGGAGATTGGCAGTTAATTTATGTTTCTTCCATTTGCGAATAATTGCACCAACTGTTGTCACCTTCTCACCCAGCTGCTTGGCGATGGTCTTGTAGCCCATTCCAGCCTTGTGTAGGTCCACAATCTTGTCCCTGACATCCTTGGAAAGCTCTTTGGTCTTGGCCATGGTGAAGAGTTTGGCATCTGGATTGATTGATTGCTTCTGTGGACAGGTCTCTTACAGGCAACGAGCTGAGAGGGCTGCCAATGTCAGCTCGTTACCTGTATAAGATCCACCTGGGAGCGAGAGATCTTGCTGATGGATAGGGGATCAAATACTTATTTCCTTCATGGAAATGTAAATGAATTCATAACTCTTTTTGAAATGCATTTTTCTGGATTTTTTTTGTCATTGTTTTCTCAGTGTTCAAATAAACCTACCATTGAAATTATAGACTGACCATTTCTTTGTTAGTGGGCAAACTTACAAAATCAGCTGGGGTTCAAATAGTTTTTCCCTCACTGTATCTTTTAAAAAAGCATGTTTGATTTTGAAGCAAAACACATTTCATTTGCAATAAAACGTGTGCCCCATTTTTCACTGATTTCATTTGTTCAATTCATTCACCATGTTAATAACAAGTTCATGTAATTAACGTAAAACATACGCGGGTGGATGCAGCAGGAACAGGATGGATAAAATGGAATAAAGGGTACATAGTACATAACATTGTAGAACCGGACATTTCATTTCTTTTGTCACACCTTCACCCTTAAACAAATTTGTCACGTCATTTAAAAATAATGTTCATCTGACATACAGTGTGACATGTGACAGTTTCTAGCTTCATATTTTTATAGTCAACCCTTTTGTCATTCCAAAGTGCACTGTGGTCAGCTGGACTCGGTGGACCGCTTGGTGGAATCGTGGAGCAGATCGGCCATGTTGAACTGTACATATGTTGCTAGTTATTACTTTCTGGCACACCTTTTGGAGACCCACACCCTCCCTTTCACATGCCTTTCACTCCACCGCTCGCACAGTGTAATGACCCCGATGTCCTTGACATGACCCGCACGCAGACGTCAAGGGAGCTGAGTGGGCCGTTTAAGGAGTTCGATAGGAGGGTCTGACTCATTTGGTAAAACAGCATAAAGCAATCCAAGGCACCTGAGTTCTTTTAGCGTCTCCTGTGAAAACCCCCTCCATGTTCAATGTTGGCAAGGTACCTTTCTTTTGTTCCGCTGGCCTATGCATGTTTCAGTGTCTTCCTCCCCCCGAAATGAATTTAGATCATCTCAAATTACGTCATGGCTTTATATTTGCAAGTCTCCGATGTCCGTCTAGCTCTAAAATCTCTAACACTTCCCAGCAGGAAAACTGTCTTTTTCAATGAAGTTGGGATTCTCATTCGGCTCCTTTCAGTCAAAGCTCTAAAAACCTTAACATGTCATTCAAAAATGGCTCAGAAACCGCAGAAAGGGGGAAAAAACAGGCAGCTGAGGCTGTTTGGAAATCGTTTCAGTGCACCCAGAAAGCTGAAACGATAAAATACTTGACGTTTTCAGGTTGAAACGGTGACATGAATCGTCAAGTAAATGGCTTTCTATTTCTTGTAGCAGTACAGTTTGGAGATAAATTGTGTTGTGATTTAATGACATTGACTCAGCCTTTCCTCCCAATGGCTTCCAAGTCAAGAGGTCATGTGGTGTTTATTAGCTGTTGCTTTCTCTCCTCTAGCGTCAACTATCATCTGAACGCGTTATGGCGGCACAACACAGCCTGTTTCGTCATTTCAACAGACCAGTCCCCCCTTTGCATGGGACCGCAGACATGTGAGGCCACCCACAAAAAGCCCTGGCACCCACGATGTTTCGTTCCGCCCACCCTGGTCGTCTTAGTGTTTGCTCTCGGTGGTTTTGGATGTTTCACTTTGTAACGTTGGAAATGATTGTTCTTGGTGTCGTTTGCCTTCACGTCCACGCATTTTTCATTCAAATGCTTTGTGGGTTTATGAATCTATCAGGGAAGCAATCAGAGCTTGGACTTGACCCCTCAATCTTAATTTTGGACCTGATAAGTAAGATTTGTAGGAGCAGTTTGGGGAAGATAAAGGCACACTTGGCCACAACCTGACCCCCAACTCATCACACCCCTTTGGGATGAAAGCCAGGCCCTCTCTTAGGTCTAGTATCAGTACCATCTGACCTCACACATGTTCTTCTTGAAAGTCTCAGTTAGCCCAACCACGACGCCACAAGAACCGGATCTCAAATGCCTCTAATCCGACAGAGTGGCCGATCCGACGAGAACCGTCATGCAGAAGCTAACCTCATCCTAATGCAGTGCGGTGACGGGAGGGTAATTGCTCCACATTTTCAACACTTTCAGAGACATAAACACAATCTTCTCCTTTAGCCAAAAATGTTTCCCACAGGCAAACCAGGCAGAGAAGCACATGCCTCAAATTCCCTTTTTTGGAGGCTTTATTATCCCAGCTGCTCATCAGAGGGAAAATGTTCTTTTTTTTGGGCATTTCTCCAAACTAGTGACATGCAACTGTTTATTTTTCTTTCTAGAACTTATCTGGACTGTGTGGACACTTGAAAATGAGAAAATGAGTACCACCTTAACTGTTGCGTCAAAGTGTGGTGTCAGCCTTTGGGCCGGATTGTTTTCTAGTGGATGAATTTCCCTGGCTTGTTTTTCTTATCCAACTTTGGATTGTATTTGCTGGTGTCGTATCTCCCGATGCTAATGAGGCAGAGGCCGCAGCCACACTGCAACTCCAGTGTTTTGCTTTGTAACCCAATCCCAAGTCACTCTGCACGCCCCTAATCCTTCCACTGAGTGGGTCCATCTCCTAGTCCAGTGCCACTGTTGATTTAATTTTCGGGAAAGTTGACTTGTTTGTCTTTGCGGAGCCCAACAAGAGGCTGCAATGCAAATCAGGTCATTTTTTTCCTGTTTTTGTTTGAGTTATGGAATAAGAAGATATTTTCACTCCCAACAGCTCAACACAAGCTTACCTTAATAAAAGACATCTTGGACACAGTCTGTGCTAGGCTCTTCTATGGATAATTGTGATGTGCTTCCTGGCCTCAATTTAGCATCCATGACAGCTTTCTCACCTTCCAGATCTTTAAATCTCTTCTTCTATCTCTTTTCTGGCATAGAGTGAAATATCACTTCCAAACCAATGGAATGTGTTCCCAAGGTTTTAATTATACTCGAGCCAAGAAGCCTGGGAGAAGACCAGGTCTTGTTGTTCAGTGTTGAACTTCTTTTCATCCTTTATGAGAGTAAGAGTTAGTTAAGATAAACACCTTTTTAATGAGAACCTAATCAAGCTGATGTTTGAAGCTTTCTGTTGAAAAATAGGGATAGAAAAGAAGCTCTTGGCATGCATCACTGTCACATTCCAAGATCCACATGGATGGAAATCTTTTTTTCACCTTTGTCTTTCAAGAAAAGCTGCACTTCAGGGTCACTGAGAGTCACGACTCATATGAAACGTGAGTCAACCCACCTCAAGCGTCTGTATATGCGTGTCTAATCACATGAAAGGTGTGTGAATCGACTCAATCGAAGCATGTGTGCGTCCACTCAAGTGAATCGACTCACATGAAACGCACGTGGAGGCTTTGCGAGGCGACTGAAATGTCTGTGAGTCGTGGGGCCTCCAACCTCTCCTCAAAGTTGTGGTTGAGAATTGCTGGGGTTTGAGGTTACATAATGCTGGACTCGACTTGTACTTGTAACAATTCATTCAGTCGGTGTTGCCTGCACTCTGCTTCCTGGAAATGTCTTGTTACGCCAGGGGAGGCATGGGGTTTCGTAACCTCATTGCTTTGTGTTTCTTACCATGGAAACTCCGACACAGATTTACAGTAAATAAACAGAAGAATTTGTGGTTTGGGGCAGGAGAAAGTTTGGTACCTCCACCAAGGAGGTCATGTTTTTGTTGCTGTTAATTTCCAAGTATTTAACCAGTATATAACCAGTATTTTTGGCACCTTATACTACCTGCACTAAAAACACTCTCATGCCTTTACTTATCAGTGATTTAAACTTTTTACTCAGGTTCTATGTTTAGTTAGTTCTATGTTTATTTAATACTCTATGTTTACTTAGAATTCTACGTTGCACTGAGTCGCCAAAGAAAGTTCCTAGTTTGTGAATTGTTCACTTACAATGGCAATAAAGTTTTTCTGATTCTGATTCTGATTCTTTGTTTGCATGAAAAAGTATAAAATAACCCACTGAGTCTCACAAAATCTCATAGAGCCAGGAGAAAAGCCATTACATTTAGGTGCAGATCACTCTGGTTTGGTACTTGATAGGTGTTTGAACTGGTATGATCAGGCTTGTGTGCAAAAAGCGTTTCTGCATCAGTCATAATTTCAACTCCAAATGACCCTTAAATAAGTGGTGATGGTTTTTTGTGTACCCGTACTACACTGCACTTGCCAACAGTGTGTGTGAGAAGGGATGGATTTTTAAAGTAATGCTTTGAGTTTTGTGCCCCCTCGTTGGAAGTAAGGGTTCGGGTCTTGTTGCAGGGTAAACTAGACTCTCTTTCTCAAGTACTTCCTGAAATGCAGATTAAACACAGCTGTGTTGCGGTAAGCACTCCGTAGTCCAAAGAGTTCCGTGTCAGACCCAGACCTTTAAGTTGACTCCAGTCCTGGTTTTTATACAAGAAGCATGCCAGGGTCCATGTTATATCACGTGCTGGAGATTTCAGCGACTTCATCAGGTTTAATAAAATCTTTTAACTTGTGGGGCTGAGGAAGAAAATAAGCATGAGTGTAAACAGGTCTGTGGGGGTTTGTTTTGCTGTACCCTGCCCCTCTACCACCTGGGGCCACAAGGGGACTGTTTAATGTAGACTCCAGGCGCTGTTTGTCCAGATGTGGACTGGAGTCCTGGTGGTGGCCAGTCCTAAGGTTAATACCTAAATCCGCTCTCTGCATATAGAAGCACGATGCAAAGTCAAAACCTTAGATTTTCTCCCGACAGGGATCCAGGAGGCAACCGAGTGCACCAAGTGTAAGAATGAATGGGCGCTGAAGACCTCCATAGCCGCACTCTACGTCTTGTGCACGCTCCTCACCATTGCTGTGGCTGTCCTAGGATATAAAGGTAGGAGAGGTTCTGAGCCTATCCCAGCTGAATTTAGGCATTAATTGTGATTAGGGTTGGGCATTGAGCATCAATGGGAATCGGGACTAACAAGGCTTGACGTTACTCTGAAAATCTATTTACAGTACCAAGCACCAGTTTTTGTAGTAGTAGCAGAACATTTGAGTCATTGTGTTTTTATGAGCAAAATGCGAAGATGAACTGACATGTTTTGTGTGTTTTGAATGCTGATAAGAATATCCACTTCACTGTTTGACTTTTTTTGTCTGTTTACTTAGACCACATGCATCATTGAATTGGAAATACTTGTACATGCATATAGACTATGTTGTTGACATGCTGTGGTCAGAATAAAGTCTTAAAAGAGTGTCAGACTTTGTGTGACGCAGTGGGGATGCTACAATTTGCTCCATCAGAACAGAGATGATGTGCATGCGTTAATTAGTTAATTAAGTGTTAATTAGGCTACAAACCTCTAGTTATTTTTGACATCCCCAGTCAGGATACTACTGTTTATGATTTGTGCACCGCAAGTTGAAGCCTTTCACTTTTGATAATGTCTCCAAACATATGGGTTTGACTTTAAAGCGAATAAACAAGTGCTCCATTTCCCATCATAGATAAACACACAATTTTCAATCTTTCATGTTTTGACATCATCATGACACTCGTCGACCACGTATTAGTTTGTTAGCTTCCTTTATTGCGGGTGAACAGTGGTATTTAAGGAGAGGCTGGGAGAGTTATTGGAGCTCGGACTTTGAAATTTTGGGAACTTTTGTTTTTTCAAAGATTACGTACCATGAATTGGAAGCTCACGCAAGTCCGAATCTTTGGTGTCACCTTGTGCTGTTGTCCGAAGTGTGTTGCATTCTCTAAAGGTCTAAAAAGTGTAAAGCCTTTTTGTATGGTTGTTTTCTTTATTGAAAGACAATGTAAAAATATGAGCAGGAAATGTCTACTGGTTATACAATTATGTGCTAAACATGAAGTTGGGGTCAGAAATGTGGTCCAGTTAAAACTTAACCAAAGCTGATCGATGGGGCCTCATAAACTCATTGATAAACAAGAAGTTAGGTTGTCCCTAACAAAGAAAAATCTGGCACATGACGGAAAAACTCAATCTTCAAGTTGTAAGCATCTCTCTCTGAGTTTGTTTGATCAAAGCTCACCAGGAACTTCCTGTTTTTGGGGGGGAAGAAGTTATGTTAATACTGTATGTGTTGAACCCCCAGTGCACTGAGCTCAGCAGTCACGCTGCACACTTTCATGCAGACCTAATCAATCCCAGATGGATGGTGAGGCCAAGGTGCAGCTCAGTGCAACTCTGGTGAAAGCCCAGCCAAATTGTGTGTTTACCGTCTAAAAAGCAAATCCTGTCGAGGGAAAGAATTATATCTTTGTCTTTTTATTGTGTTATGATGGGATCAAGTTTCAGCAATGCTATAAATATCTTTAAATGCCATGATGGTCATTCCCTCATGTAGGATCCTTTATAGCTGACTGATTCAATGTCAATATCTTCCATCGCAATGAGCTCAGCCAAGTCACTGAAGTTCCTAGGTCTGTTTTTGTGAGGGGGTGATCCATCACTTTCTTCTCCCGTAGCCTCCAAATTGCAGCTTTAGAGAAGCCCAAGGTGTTCCCCAGGTAAAGGACGGGTCCCCCTGGTGAGGCTGGTGCTGGCCATAGGCTGATTTCCTGCAATCCCAGACACATTCCAGAGGAAATGAACATCGGTGTCGCCAGTGGGGGCGTGAAGAGCATCGCCTGCCACAGTGTTGTCTTTGATCCCCATGTTTACTAAAGACCCCACCCCCACCTCTGCCAGAACACCTCCTGTCCCATCCTCATTCTTGTTGTCGCCCCCCCTCCGACCCTCTTTATGAGCTCTATCTGTCTCTTTCTAAATTGAAAACCTCATTAAAGCTGATTTTTGTACATTCCTTGACCGCCGGCGCTCTTGACAATCCAAAGCGTTCCACCATTATTACATTGACATCTACAAGATATGTCCAGTGAGCTGTTGTTGTATTTGTTCATAAGCTCCATTGGGTTTATCTGATCCTTTTTCATAACTGATGTCTGGTCGCAGGCCATTCTGTCTGCTTATTAAAGCACAATCAGACAAAGTAATGCCAACCTTCATGCCGTGTTTGGTTGCAGTAGTGCAAAGAGTGGACAGCGTGTCTGAAGGAGTAGCCAACTATGGAGGAAAGATTATTGCAGTGGAACAGGACTTGAAAAAGTTAGGTAAGTGTTTTGAATGTTCTTCCTGCTATAGAGAAATAACAAGACAAACGTCGTTATTCAGATGATCAAACTGGGGAAAAGTCAGAGAACACCACAACAGAGATCCAGGATTTCAAGAACAAGGTCAGGTCTCTTAACATACAGATGTCTGTGATGGAGGAGCACATTCACAGTGACCAGGCCAAGTTGAGTCAACTACAGAACCTCGGCTCAGACATCCAGAGCAGCCAGGGTTCCATTCAGGGTCTGCTGGATAGCAACACTGCCGCCTTGCTCTTGGTCAACAGCACCTTACAGTCTTACGGCAGCATCATTGAGGGTCTGCAAGATGACACCGTCAGGCTTCAGAGAGATCTTCAGCAGCAGGTGAAACTTCTGAATCAGGTCTTGCTTAGCATCAGCGGCCTGAACCTCACACAAGCCCAGCAGCGGGGCGTCATTAACTCTTTACACCGAGCTGTGGATGACACCAGTCAGAGCATCCAGAAAATCCGTAATAACTTTCAAAGCCTTGAGCAGACCACCCGTCAGGCACTGTCGGATAAGGAGTGGCTCCGAAGTAAGGTGGACAATCTCCAGGTACTAGCCACTAATACCTCAATACTCTCCAAAGCCAACAATGACAGCTTGGATGAGGTGGCATCCCAGCTGGCCTTTGTGTCCAACCAGCTACAGAACACCAGTGTCTTGGCCGACGCCCACGGCCAGACCCTGAAGGAGTTCCTGGACCGGCAAAAGGACTTTGGCAACCTGACGTCCTCTAGATTTGAGCGGCTTGAAGTTCGATTAGATGAGTCAGAGCAGAACATCGACCGTGTGACAGGCAACATCAGCTTCACCACACAGCTCCTGGGTGCCATCAACCTCAACTTGAATGACCTGCGCTCTTGTTCTGAGACAGTTGGTCGTCACTCTGAGTTCTTGCTGAACCTCAACAATAGCATGACCGACATGAGGATGGATGAAGCCGGCCTGAGATCTCAGCAGGAAGACCTGGCAATACGTTTGGACAAGGAGGTCACCAACCTCTCCATCATCATGGAGGAGATGAAGCTGGTGGACACCAAGCACTCCCAGTTAATAACCAACTTCACTATCCTACAAGGCAAGACATGAATATCTCTGTTTGTTTGTGTGTTTCAAACTGAGCTTCTTTCCCGTGCAATACATTACATTACTTTCTTTCATGTTTCAGGTCCTCCTGGTCCCAGAGGGCCAAGGGGAGACAAAGGGCCTTTAGGGCTGTCTGGTCAACCCGGTCAGAAGGGCGAGAAAGGGGAAAAGGGTGCATCGGGGATACGGGGACCAAGAGGAGAGCAGGGTATTCCAGGCCCACCGGGTCTTCCAGGTTTAAAAGGCCTTCCAGGCGTCCCAGGCAACCCAGGATCTAAGGGTCCCAGAGGATCCGGAGGAAGAGCTGGACCTCCAGGAGGTAAAGGAGAGCCGGGCACTTCCGGTCTGCCTGGCAGAGATGGACAGCCTGGTTCCCAAGGGGCACAGGGTCCACCAGGCATTCGAGGTCCAATGGGGTCAGCTGGAGAGCAGGGGCCAAGGGGATTCCAGGGACCAGTGGGGCCTCCGGGGCCAGCAGGGCCTCCGGGACCATCAGGAATTAGCACACGTGGATCGGTCATTCCCTTGGGTCCGGTGTCTCTGCAGGATGAGGCAGTAGCTCCGACATGGCGGGCCCCAGGTAGAACCTACCCCAAGATCATCACCATGAATATTAACAGGAATGCTGAAGTGATTTCTTGTTCTGCAGGATGTCCCTCTGAATGGCTTCAATACAGAGACAAGTGCTACTTATTCTCCAAAGACCTGCGCAGTTTTGGTGATGCAAAGACCATTTGTGAATTCCACTCTGCGTCCTTGTTGATCATCAGCGACGCTGAGGAACAGGCGAGTATCATTTGCATGATAACAACCGTTGCCAAGGAGGCTTTGGGGCCATTCGCACGAAACGTCAAAACAGCAAAGTACTTTATTGTTCCAGCCTCTCATCCACACGCAAAGGGCATTTTGGGTGCCCTGAAAGTGTACTATTTGAAAATCTGAAAATGCGGGCTTGTCCTTTCTGCGTAGACCGTAGACAGCCCTACACAAGAACAGTGACGTCACCAACCCACCGCCACCTCGGCCATCACGTGACCAGAAGTGAGCTTTGACGACAAGCCAACATAAAATCTGAAGATTTCGAGGGTCGACATTCTTTGCGATCTTATTCTTCGTAACGCCTTGCAGGAGTAATTCCAGCTATTGTAAATCGAGATAAGCTTTGGAGAGCGTTCTTTCTTGGTTATGGTTTGGACAGTCACGTGGTTCCGTCACAGTGCCACACCTCGGTGCACCTGGGTTTTACATCCTTTGCACTCTGTTAACCGTTTCCGTCTGGATGCAGCTATTTACTCATCTCATCTAATCAACTTTTTTTCAACCTGCCAAAGAGAACGTGTCCGTGTGGACAGGCCCTTCGTTTGGGTGTTACCATTCCATTTTGTCAAAGATCATAATATCATCGTGATGAAATCACACATTTCTTTTCAAATAGTTGATAGTTTTCTTCAAGTTATTTCAAATTAGAATCGGAAATGCAAAAAAGCAGTGTATATTTATCTCACCTTTCTTGTGCTTCACCTCAGAAATGGCTGACGCAGCAGACATTGGGGAAGGGCTACTTCTGGATGGCGCTGACCGACAGAGAGGAGGAGAATGTGTGGCGCTGGCTGGACGGCAGCGAGCCTGCATTCTCGTTAGTACTCGCTTGTGTAGTTCCTTTTCAAGTAGTACCTTAATGCATGGCTACCAGGTGTAACCAAACAGTAATATCGCCCCCTGCTGTTGGGCTGTAGGAAGTGGAAGGCCGGACAGCCTGACAACTGGGGTCACGGCCATGAAAGCGGGGAGGACTGTGCGGGTCTGATCCACCAAGGCCTGTGGAACGACTTCTCCTGTGAAGACCTCATAAACTACATTTGTGAGAAGCAACAGGAGACAAGTATGTGTCTCCTTGGACTGTCTTTGTCTCTCTGGTGTTGAAGTGTTTCTAATGACATTTACTCCACAGCAGAGACCCTGGGATCCTAGCGCTGGTTTGCAAGGTGGTGGAGGTGGTGCTGGGCTTCCAGTGAGCAGCTAGACCGGACCTACATGGTTCTGGAAACAAGAAAGGGACAGATTTGGACCTACAAAAACTTTCTCTTCCCGTGCGTCCAATGAGTGCAATACAGCAGACAGCCAAAGAAGGACAGGCTATCATTTTTGACCAACTGCTTGATATATATTTCTTACATATTTTCCTATCCTTGTCATGAATGTCAATTATTACCTGATGAATTTATTGGACATGAATTGGATATAGGGTTAGTGATGCCCTGTGTCCACGAAGAAGCTCTCAGGTCAGAACAACAAATAAATATGACAAATCATCATTATTTGTCTTAAATGGATGTTTATCATGCTGTTTCTACATCAAGAATGTCTGCTTTTATACACAGTAACATATTCTCTTTCTTCTAGATTTATTTATTGCTAGGGCTGTCATAGGATTAAACATTTGAATCAAATGAATCTGTTTTTTCTATTTGCCAAACACTAGTCTCTTTGAGAGTAGCACACCAACATTTGATACACACTGTAAGCTTCTTATTATGCACCAAGAGGAGTTGCGTTCAAAGACACCAAAAAGTTGGAAGTCGTATTCACATGGTTTGCCTGTGGTTGTACTTTCTCGGATTTTCGAGCATACTTGAATGCATCAAATTTTGTTAGTGATGGATGAGAAAATCTGCGTTTTCTCTTTCTGTTTATTTGGGCCACACACAGACGCATAATAAAGATTCTATTACAATGTGCAGAGTGTCTGTGAATGCATCTCAGTAAGGAAGCGTGGTTCCGAGGAGGAGTAGAGATGTGTTTGAGAGCTGGAGATACATATTGTAGCGGTCAGAATAAAGTTGTAGAAGAGCGTCAGACTCTGTTTGACTGCGCTTGCGTCTGCCGTCATAACAGAAAGTTGCGGCTTGACAAAAATGCGTCAATTACGCTAAAACTGAATGAAATAAATTCCTTTTTGACAGCCCTGTAAATTAATTATGCTTTCTTGTTTCTTTGGGGAAGGTTGGGCTCATGCTCTGATGTTACGCCACTAGGGGGCGTCTTGCACGGCCGGTGGGTGCTGCTATGATATGTTGTCATGCTTTGTCGTCAGGGGGCGCCCCCCCCCTCTTTCAGGCCCAGCTGTCAGCTCCCTTCCTCCCGGCAGGCTGCAACACCCCCTCCCCTGGCAGCATGGCGTCCATCGAGGAGGACGGCGCAGTGGAGGAGAAGGAAAACAACAACAAGAAACGAACGAAAGGCGCCATTGCCACAGCGTGGCTCACCTTCTACAACATCGCCATGACGGCCGGGTACGTACCTCCTTCTGTGCGCCTCCTGGGGGAGGGGAGGGGGGGAGGGGGGGTCAAGCGTGTAAAGTGTGTAAGTGTGTGCTCGTCACCGCAGTCTGTTTGTAAAAGTCTTTATTTGTCAACATTTGCCTGTGCGAAGCGTTTTAGTCGTGTGGGCTCAGGATTGTGTCCAAATAGGGCCGAGCGGGGGTGTCAAAGTCTGCCCGCACTTAACTTAACTTCAGAGGATAAGTATAGCTCATACTGCAGAACACTGCTCAATGCACACGTTTAACACCATCACTGTAAATATTACATCACATTATTTCTGCACATGAATGGGACACATTTTGCCATGCCATTATGTGTTCCATTATATTCACATTCTTTCCATGCGTTGCATTCAAATTCACATCTTTTATTACATATTCCATTCAATTTTCACATTCTTTCTTCAACATTACATGCAAATTCACGTTATTTACTAAATATTACATTCAATCTTCACATTCTTTCTTAAATATCACATTGTATTCACATTATGTATTGCATTCATCTTCACAATATACCAGCACTTTTTCTCGTACTGCAATGCACATCTCTAATTTCAGTTATTACAGACTAATTAATAAAACTAAGACAATTTCTATCATTTATTGACACCTGCATTAGTCAGACGTATTAGTCAAGAGATAAATAAATAAATAAATCATGTGATAAAGGAAAATGAAGTTGATCATTTTACCCGCCTCCATATAATGTCCGGTACACTATTGTCTGTTTTCCTCGTCTCTCGTGTCCAAACAGGCAGGAAAAGCGTTCACTCTGTGCATTGGTTCAGCACCTAAATGCTTCAAAGAACAACAGTTTATTTCTATAGAACAATGGAGTGAGACCTCTGGTTATACAGGGGGGGAGGCAGGGCCGCTAGCATGCACACGCACGGTGCAGCAAGGGAGTCTCATGAGGTGCAATGCAAGGAAATGTCGTACTGCTGCGATAGAAGATGGATGGTTGGATACTGCTGGGATGCTACTTAGTTTTATTTTCTTTACGTGAAATACTTTACAGTACATGAAGCTTTTGCTGTTAACCAAACAGCTGCTTTTTCAACACAGATCAGTGCTGGTCTAATGCAAGTCATATCAATAAAAATGTATGGAAACTGTGCTTACTCATGTCAAGTCAGCATAACGGGACAGTGGACACTTACACCAGTGTGATTAAGTACCATGTTAACATATGACACCCGACCTTGTCCACAAAAACCTCCATCAATGGTATTTCGCTGAAGAGACCTGTCTTCATCACCATCCTGCAAGACAGTGCTCACACGAGGCCGATACGCTGGAAGAGATAGTGGAGGCATGCAGACAGGAGGCCACCAGCACGTTTGCCGGGTCGGGAGATAATATCAGAGAGAGATACGCCAGGTCTCCTCTTGCCTGGAAGGGTGCGGGACATGAGGGTTGACCTTGGAAAGCAGCTACAGTTCCTGAACTGTCACTCCGGCCAGTCCTGCTAATGCGGTCGTAAGCTCACGAGACTGTCCTACAGGCAGGAGAACTTGGATGCATCCCACATGCTAAGTATTCAGATCTAGCGGCGGAGTTACCTGCCCTGTTGAGGTGTAGGGACCTCAGCTGCTGGCTTACTCCATTGTGTGGGGTGCAAAGGAGTGGCGCTTCAGAAAGCCATCAAAGAATTGGCTGAGGAGGTGGAGAAAGGCAGCTTTTGGCCGTGGTTAACGAAGAAGCACAGGAGTTGTGGGCCAGACAACAGCTAGGGCATCAGCATGGGGTGTTAGGGAGAGATCTCTACCATCACTCCGCCACCAGGAAATGTACTAGGACTAAAGGAGCCAAACATTGATGAGTGGTGGTCCTCAGCTGATCATCCTTTTTGGCCCAAAGGTCTGCATAAAAGCCACCGGTGGAAGTGATCAGGCAGAAATGCCCAGCAGGCAGACCATCAGCCTCTACCATCTAGGTCGTTGAGCTGCCCTTCTTTAGAACATTATAGCTGAGTAACAATGGCAGTACTAGAACTAACTAGAGTAGTACTAGAACTCTCATTTGTACCATATGTTTTATAACATTGGAACATTGGAGTATCAGTAGTCAGAGTTGTAATACCAGTTGTAACATCAGTGCAGATGTGTCATTGATGTAGAGTAATAGCAGTATTAGTTTAGTTATTATGGAAGTCTCATTTGTATCATGTTTTATAATACTGGAAATAGTAGTAGTGTAGTTATTGTAGAAGTCTCAATGTATCTGTTAGAAGTGGCTGTGGAACCAACAAATTGAGGCTGATGAGGAGAGAAGAAAAATACAATAGAATTTAATTCCTCCAGCAGAACGGTAAAGGTTGTAACAAAAGGGGATGGACTTACACGAAGGTTTAGAGGAACCAGGGTTTAGAGGAACCAGGAGACAGGACAAAATATGGAGCAAAATTGGGCACATGAAAGACAGACTAGACTAACAATATAATGCAGGACAAACAAGCGTGTGGCCTGCAGCAAACAAAAAACCCACAATTAACCATAGCCCAAGACTGACTTAAAAAGGACAGAAAATGAATGCATTGCAGATGTGTCTCCTGGCTCCATCTCCTCGTCACCAACCCCAAGCAAATCTGCAAAGACAGGCCGCATGTTAGAACAATGCACAACCCATTGCACAATACAACAACAAAAGGCATAACAAAGTCTAGGACATAACAGTATCATATACCACTACCATTGAGTAGTGGCAGTACTAACAAGTGTATGTGTTATAGAACTCTAGTAGTGTAATATTACTGTATTTTCGTCGTACCCTCTGAAGGGTCAACTTGCAGTTCTGTGTGTTACTTCCTGTGTGTATACAACTTGTTTAACTTGCTCCTCCCAATACCTTTTGGATCAACTTTTGTGAGTAACTAAGTAAAAGTAGTAACTAGTAAAAGTAACTAATAATGACACACGTCGTTTTCTTGAAATATGAATTACTTTTTTGTACCAAAAGTACAAGCGGAAAAGGTTGGCAGGTCTGTCTGTGTGTGTTGTGTTGTTGCCATGATGCACCTCTACATGCATGTCGTCATAACCCAGTACAGCAATAGTACTGTAGTATTAGTAGTAGTAGTAGTGGTATTTGTAGCAGACGGGTGTGCTTTTTAGTCATATATGTGATGTTGTGGTCTTCTGGTCTTCAGGTGTGTGATGTTTAGTCTATGATGTTATCTTAAGGTGGTTGGTTCTGGTCCTGGTAAACAAGTAGTACTAGCAGTGGTACTATGGTATGGCCGTACAGTGCTACCCAGAAAATGAGAATATCCTGAAAAGGTTGTTTTATTTCTGCGATTCAACTTAAAAGGTGAATTTGACGTATTTTATAATCGAATAATATGCAAATCAATATATTCAAAGTTTTTTTCCTTTGGATTTTGCTGATCATGCAGCTTTAAAAAAATCTAATTTTCTGAGTTTGTGGTTGTTATAAGATGATCCTAATCTTAATCAGCAAAGTTACAACAAGGACATAGTACTGTACAGTAGCATCAGTGCATGGACATGTAGGTTTTTAGTAAGGTATGTGTGATGTTGTCTTTTGGTCTTCAGGTGGTTGGTTCTGGCCATGGCCATGATGCGCTTCTACATTCAGAAAGGCACACACAAAGGTCTGTACAGGAACATTGCGAGGACCCTCAAGTTCTTCCAGACGTTTGCATTAGTGGAGGTAAAGCTTGAGCTTTTTTTCAAGGTGAGCGTCTTGAAAAGAAGAGCAAATAAGTCTTTTGTCTTCCAGGTGGGACACTGTGCAATCGGTACGTGATGTTTCTCTTCTTTTCATCCTGCTCTCCTGCCAAGTTCAAATGTCAGCTCTAATGCAGGAATCGTGAGGACTTCTGTGATCGTCACCGGTGTTCAAGTGTGCTCACGGATCTTCATGGTTTGGTTCATCACCAGCAGCATCAGACAGGTTCTTCTTTCTCTCTCTCTCACACACACACGCACACACACACACGGTATACTTACTGTCTTCCAATGTGTCCTTCCTGAAGATTCAGAATGAAGAAAGTGTCTTGCTGTTCCTGGTGGTGTGGACGCTGACGGAGATTACCAGATATTCCTACTACACCTTCAACCTGCTCAATCACCTGCCGTATTTCATCAAATGGGCCAGGTGGAAGCGCCGTTCCTCTTTGCTGATGGCATCTTCTTGTAACTTCTTCTAGCGTCACAAAGTAGTGCAGCAGCAGTTGGGGGTGGGGGGTGTTACATTTATTATTACAGTGTGGAGGAGGCGCCTGGCGCCTGAGGGTGTGTTGAGGTTGGGAGGGGGTGGGGGGGTGGGTGGGGGTCGTGGATGTTGTCTCATGTTCAGCTGCTTCTGTTTTGGTCATGGCATGTCCCCCTCCCCTCCCTCACCCCATCTGGGACTAAATGAGGGTGCCCTGCAGTGCTGAGTCATGCATGCTGACTCATGTTGACCATACTGGAAAAAGTTCTTTTGTGTTCCAGATACAACCTCTTCATCGTCTTGTACCCACTTGGGGTGGCGGGCGAGCTGCTCACCATTTACTCGGCCTTGCCCTCCGTACGCAGGTCGGGAATGTACTCCATGAGGCTTCCCAACAAGTACAACGTGTCCTTCGACTACTACTACTGCCTCATCATCATCATGCTGTCTTACATCCCACGTAAGCACTAGTGTGTCTTCCGCATGCGGGACGTAACACATTTACACAACCCATCCATCCATTTTCTATACCGCTTATGCTCATTAGGGTAGCGGGTATGCTGCAGCCTATCCCAGCTCACTTCAGGCAGGAGGCGGCGCACACCCTGGACTGGTCGCCAGTCAATCGCAGCAAAGGCAGACATACAAGCAGTCACACTCACCTTCATAGCTATGGACAAATTAGAATCACCAATTAACCTAACATGCATGTTTTTGGAATGTGGGAGGAAACCGGCGTACCCGGAGAAAACCCACACACGCACGGGGGGAACATGCAAACTTCACACAGAGATGCCCAACGGAGATTCGAACCCTGACCCTCCTGACTTTGTCATTCTGCGTTCACCGACCCCCATCATTCGCTGATTTTTGGTCTACAAAAAAGTTTTTCATCAAGCCATCCTCACTTTGTCACTTGATTGAGCACTACTGCTATTTTTGTTTACACCATATTGCGCATAGCAAGCTACCGGGCTAATTAGTTAGCCTCCAATGTATTTCTTATAAGTTAAAGAAAGGCTATGAAACTGAGTGGGGAAGATGGTAAAAAGTAAAACATATGTACCACTTCCACACAGAATGGGAGAACATTTTTTCACTCTGCATCTATGGCTGACCATGTAGTGCAAGTTAAGATAAAGTAATGTAAGGTAATGTCTCATAAGTAAAGTAAAGTCTCATATTTCGGACTAATACCAAGTCATAGTCAACCACTCAGTGATGTTGAACCACAAAGTGGCGAGGGAAGACTGTATAGTTTCTGCACTGAGACTCCAATTCCATCTGTTAGTCCATCATCTTACATTAGCGTTCATAAGTGGCGAGTACACACACATTTTATCATTTCAAATGCATATCGATTACTCAAAGCCTTTCACCATTCGCTCATGATTCTGGAGACTTACTGTTGTGAAAAGCTAAAATCAAGTCAAAGTGTTCGCCATTAAAGGACGCCAGGTTCTCCACGTTTTCTTCAGTTTTGGGGCTAAATGAATGCAAAATGGTCATCCTGTCTGTGTTTCCAGTGTTTCCTCAGCTTTTCTTCCACATGTTGCGGCAGAGGAGACGAGTTCTCTACGGGGAGGTCATCGTAGAGAAGGATGACTAGACATCTGATGAAGAGTCAACATGTTTACAATCCACTAGCCTTAGCATGTTGCACTGAGAGGAAACACTTGGACTAATAAGGATGCTTTCCAGCTGCTCAGACCTCCAAGAAGACTTTGTTCAAAGCTTGCAAATTTCTTGTTTGTGTCCAATTGAAGGTGCTATCCACATCATTTATGTTCAACATGTCAGGTGTTCTATGTACTTGGAGACAATTGTAAATCACTGCCACCTACTTTTTAGCTTACAGTAAAGTCAATAAAGTCAACTCTCCAACATTCTGTCATGGCGTGCCTCATTAACCCATAAGAATCAGATCCATTTCACATGAAATGATGGGGGATATACAACATAGTCATTACACTACTAATTGATGTCAAAGATGTTTTCTGAACTTGACTGTTACACCACAACCACCCCAAAATGCTTCCTGTACGTACTTAATGTAGTGTAAGGGACATTTTTGCATTTTACACTTAATAAGGGTCAAAAGGTTTTCTTAGCTGTAACGTTGCAGGTCGTCCACTAGATGGCAATGTACAAATAAATATAAGATTGTCACGTGTTGCTTGATGACGTCACGCAGCTTTGTCAACCAGATACAATGGCGACTGCAGTGTAAGCGGTTGGTCTGCTGCGTGGAACATGCTAGTGGTGGTCTCTACCTGGCCCAGCCTCAGCATGGGCTAGGCATGGGCTCGGGGAGGACCATCAAGTTCGCCCTGTGCGAGGTGCTGCAGTTTGCCGGCCTCTGCGTGCCGCTCTTCATTGTCATGCAGAGGTTTGCCGTCATAGTTGCCAAGGTCAAAAGGTCAGCACAGCCCCCTGGTGATGGCGATGTGGCCTACTGGTTGATCGTGACCTCGTCCATCGCCTACGTCATGTCCGCCGCCCTCCTGGTGTGGGCACCCCTCAAGTACTTGGTGTTTGTCAACAACAAGATGCTCCTTGGCAGGAAGAAATGGTGAGTCAGGACCGTGGAAGGAGCGGCCATGGGCGGCACCTTGAAGGGCAAGCTTTGTTGTTTGTCATTGTTTTGGTTGTGATTTGGTCCTCAGGAGGCCCGTGGCCCTCGTCTATGTCATCATGTCCACTTTACCCTGCTTCGCCTTTCTCATCGCCAGCTCACAGGTACTCGCTGTCCTTGTCTAAAGTACACTTAGAAGTACACACATGCTCTAAAGTACGATTACTGGTACCTACATGCTCTAAAGTACACTAACATGTACGAACAGGCCCTAAAGTACACTTACATGTGCAAAAATGCTCTAAAGTACGCTTACATGTACATACATAGGCTACTCTAAAGTACACGTACATCTGCTTACATAATATATAGTACACTTACGTGGTATATGCTCAAAATCACATGTGTCAAAATCATGACATAGCGGGCCAAGACACTGCAGGTTTTTTCCTTAACCATTTTTTCCAGCAGGTGCTTTAATTGATGAGCTCCTTCTCTCAAATTGAAGGTATTAATCATTTAAATCACCTGCTTCAGTGACTGGCTGGAAAGAAAACCTGCCGGGTCTCGGCTTTCCATGGCACGAGTTTGACACCCCTGCTCCAAATTACACCTACATGTACATACATAGGCTACTCTAAAGTGCATATGCTTACATAATACAGTAAATAGTACACTTACGTGGACCTTCATGCTGCCAATTACACTTACGTGTACCTTCATGCTGTCAATTACACTTACATGTACATACATGCTCTAAAGTACACTTACATGTACATACATGCTCTAAGGCAGGAGTCCCCAACCACCTGCTTTCAAGTGCAGTGATACAAAAAACAAAATACATAACAAAAATACATAACAAAAATAACTACATCAAATTTTATGTAAATGTATATTAGTTTTGGAAATTTGGGCAATTATATTATTTAAAAAGTACTATATAGTCACAAATTCCACAGCTTTTGCATTTATATGTTGTTTGATCTGAATGGCGACTCGTCCCACTTTGCTCGACAGTCCTTGAACGCATCATTGTGCTAATGCCAGCTTTCTCCCAAGCTGCAGTACTATTCTGAATTTTTACCCTTTTTCTTTTGTTACATATTTGCTTCAAAATTCTGATATTATGTGGGAATGCATGAAGATAAGATATGATGACATTGATGAGTGCTAATGTACGTTTTTGTTCTGTGCAAGTTCGTTCATGCTAGAACACTGCCTATTTTCACACACATCAAAGAGCGGTGTGATAATCTCTCTGAATAACAAAACTCCAGGCTGGCACTGGTGGATGGCTTAGTGCTTTCATTTGATGGTGTTGCTGTCTTACTTTTACACGATGCACAATAAATACGATAAATTAGATCGCTATTATGCACGAACCCCCCCCCCTTTTTAATGTGCTGTGGGCTGCAAATTGCCCCCTTGGTTTGTAAGTGTCAGTGATTTCATATACAGCGTTTGTAATGCACTTAGAAAGTGTATGTAAGTAAAGTGAGAAAGTGCCAGTGAATGCACAGGAAGTGTATGTAATTAAGGCAAGAAAGTGTCAGTGAATGCACAGGAAGTGTATGTAAGCAAGTGGAGAAAGTGCCAGTGATTGCACTTAGGATGTGTATGTAAGTAAGGACAGAAAGTGTCAGAGAATGCACAGGAAGTGTATGTAAGTAAGGTGGGAAAGTGTTGATGAATGCGTAGGTCGTGTATATAAGTAAGGTGAGAAAGTGTCAGTGAATGCACAGGAAGTGTATGTAAGTGAGGCAAGAAAGTGCCAGTGATTGCACTTAGGAAGTGTATATAAGTAAGGCGAGAAAGTGTCAGTGATTGCACAGAAAGTGCATGTATGTAAGCTGAGAAAGTGTTGGTGAATGCATAGGACGTGTACATAAGTAAGGTGAGAAAGTGTAATTGAATGCATAGGACGTGTATGTAAGTAAGGTGAGAAAGTGTTGGTGAATGCACGGGAAGTGTAGTAAGTAAGGTGAGAAAGTGTCGGTGAATGCATAGGAAGTGTATGTAAGTAAGGTGAGAAAGTGTCGGTGAATGCACAGGAAGTGTATGTAAGTAAGGTGAGAAAGTGTCGGTGAATGCACAGGAAGTGTATGTAAGTAAGGCGAGAAAGTGTTGGTGGTTGCATAGGAAGTGTGCATAAGTGTCAGTGAAGTTTCTTACTGTGTGACACAGTAAGAAGAGTAAAGTGTAATGCTGCCAGAAACTCTGCTACATCTTCTGATGCATCATGTGATATTTGTGATGACTGATATGATATAAATGATAAAGTGTTTTGATATTCATCAGTATGAGAGGTAGAATGTGAAAAGAGTGGTGGGTTGTGGAATTCAAGCTGCGTTAGCAAAGTCCTTTCCAGTCTTGTGGACGGGAGCGTTGATAAGCAGCTGTGTGGGTCTTCCTGTGCGAGCTGCCCTTGTCACACGGTGTGTCCATGAGGCACATTTCACTTCCTGCCTGGATGTTTGCAAGCCCAAACAGACCTTTTGGTCCTGCCTTATCTCGCTGTGCTGTGCTGTGCTGTCAAGTCCTGACTCAGGCAAAAATCTGCATGGCTGCCAGTCCTGGCGGGTACAACTTTAGGTACTTTAGCTCCAATGCAAGCTAAAATGCTGACTTTTCATATAGCAATATGTGTATTAGTGTGCTTGTGCTACTGCACTGGCAAAGATTTGAAAATGTGATCTTGTGCTTGCAGGTTCAGATCAATAACAATCTCAAACACGACACATTTACGGAGCTCCCCGTGTCTTTAATCCTCTTCTCTCTCATCTGTATGGACGTTGTGGAAAGAATACGTCACTGCAGACTTACGGGACGGGGTGAGCTTGCCTACGATACACATACATACAGTACATGCAGCGGCAAGTATCTTTATATACTGTAATTTTATCTCTCCAAACAAAGTGCTGAATGGACACATCGGCAGGTGATCCATGAGGAGTCTTCCTTGTTTAGTTGACATATTTGTATCCTCTTGTCAACCGTATTCAACCACAGCAAGTCAAAATGACTGAAACACAGCCTATCATATCAATCAATATCAAATCAATCCTCGGCCGTCACAAGAATTTACCCCCTGGTGGTTGTCAGCTTGTATGGCGAAATTTTAGAAATGTTTGAATTGACAAAAAAAGTAATAACTTCTGTCGTTTTTGTGTGTGTTTTTTTTTTTTGCCATATAGACCGTCCCTTGGCGAGAGACGCTGACATTCCTTCCTCCATCCTCACGCACGTGGAACAGGTCATGCCTGTCACTCCGGCGGTGACCAGGCCGGCGGTGCCCACACCGAATATCCCCGGGCCAGCTGTGCCTCAGCAAGCCATGAGCAGCCCTCCTGTGGTGGTGGGACCAGACCATCTGGGAGACAGAAGTCAGGGTGGTGCCTGTCTTAGACCAGAAACCAACGGCACAGTCCCAGGGTTGACCGGGAACGGCGGAAGAACGTTGACTGTCTGCGAGTTGGAACCCGCCCACACAGGGCCTTTGCGCTTCCTGTGTGCTAGCGACGCTCGAGCCGAAGTGTTTGTGGATAGTTTTCTCTTCTGGATGGACACGGTGGAGATGACGAGGGTAGCAGCTCACCCTCTGGTTTACTACTCAGGCTGGGTGTGTCCCATTTATATTCTGTGCTACCTGTCGTGCCTGCGCGTGGTGCTGGCGCCCCACAACCCCTTGCTGTCCTCTCTAGGTGTGGCCCTGCAGGACCTGCCCTTCCTCTTTGTGCGTGCGGGCCTGCTAGCCTTCTTTGGCTTGGTCACGCCTCTCCTCTACTTGATGAAGAACCTCTTAGTGTGCCTTGCCTTTGTCTATTTTAATTTCATGACCAAGCTGAGGGTGTTCAACACACATAGGATGTTCTTATGAAGGTTTCATGCTGTTCTTACATTTCTATTAAATATCATTTCTTACTAAATCAATACTGCTCAGCAGCTTTGTACTCATTTTGTGCTGACTAGCAAGTTATAGCATACGCTCAGGGCATTTATTGTAGTTGATTGCATTTGAGGACCAATAGGAAGCAGGATTTCCTCTTTTTTTTTCTGGAAAAGGCGCACATCTCTTTGGAGAAATCCTCACATCAGCATTTCATCGGCACTTTTTGTCACCCACAGAAGCTTCCTCATCATCTTCATGAAGCACACACATGAGCTTCCTCGTCAAACAGTGCCGTTGCCATGTAGTCGTAGCGTGAGGTTGCTTCCTGCCCTCCTTTCCTCTACCAGGAATTCCAGAATCCTCCGCCATGTGACAGGATGATGGAGGAAGGAGAAGTCTGAGCTGCCCACAGATGTCTCTCATTCATGAGTGGACTCACAGTGAGAAGCATGTGGTCACCTGGCGTGCATTCAGCAGCGCTGCTGTGCCTCCTGTGGGCTGCCAGCATCACTGCTGAGATGGGTACGTATGGCCAGGATTCTTTGACAGCGCTAGTTTGACCACTTTGACACGTGACCGCTATGCTTCAGACAGCGGCTCCTTCCTGATTTTTAACCAGGACCACAACAAATGCGTGAAAGTGTTGCACGCCACGTCTGTCACGCTGGCCCCCTGTCAGCCCCACGCCAAAGACCAGCAGTTCCGTTGGGCCTCCGAGTGGCGCCTGCTCAGCCTGTCCCTTAACCTGTGCCTGGGGGCCACCGAGATCAAAGACTGGGTCAAGGTGCTGCTCTTTGAGTGTGACGAGAGCAGCGAGCTCCAGCGGTGGCAGTGCAAGAACGAGACGCTCTTCGGTCTCCGGGACCAGGACCTGCACTTCAACTGGGGCAACCGGAATGAGAATAACGTCATGATTTATAAAGGCTCGGGTGCCTGGAGCCGATGGAGGATGTATGGCACCAACAAAGACCTTTGTTCCAAAGGCTACCAAGGTAGGCAGGTGTTGTGGTGTTTGTAGAGCTGGTCTTGCTCAAAATCTCATCAAACTCCTGACCTTCTCTTCACTCAAGAAAGTGGCCATAATATTAGGCACACCTGCAAAACAACACCCATGAGGAGGATTGAGTTTGTGTACCTGATGAAGTGTTCAGTCATCATTATATATTGTTGCATTTTCCTGGTCTTTGTGTCTCCTCAGAGGTTTTCACAATAGGAGGCAATTCCTTCGGAGATCCATGTCTGTTTCCATTTAAATTTGGAGAGAAGTGGTACTCTGACTGCACCAAGGTGGGACGCCCAGACGGACAGCTGTGGTGCGCCACAAAGGTCGATTATAACACCGAGAAGAAGTGGGGCTTCTGTCCCACCAAAGGTAGCTTCATGTGTTCTTATGTCTTTGCTGCTCTCGGAGGTCAGTGCTGTCAAATGTGATTTTTGTTTAGAAATGATTTGAAATGTTATGGGTTGTAATAGGACAATAAACTAGCAATAAACTCCAGCAACACTTCGAGGTGTCTAAACATCAGCATACAACACAAGCAGGTCACTACACTAACTTCATTTTGCTCCATTCATGCACGGCTTTTACACTTAGGCATAACTAGCAAACATTTTTCTAACACAAGCATTTCAGTGACTATTCTGTTGATACATCACCCTAATTGTAGCATTATTTCCTCTGCCATTCTAGGGTGGTTTCGCCAAGAAAAGTTAAGAAAAGAAAAGTTTACAGTTAAGGATGCCTTCTGTCTGTTTTTTTTAATGCAGTATCCTCAGGGTGGGACACGGACCCGGTCACAGGGGTAGAGTACCAGAGGAACGCACAGTCGGTGCTGACGTGGCATCAGGCCCGGAAGAGCTGCCAGCAGCAAGGAGCTGACCTCCTCAGCATCGTGGAGCTCCATGAGCAGTCGTACATTTCAGGTAGAAAGAGTCAGCGCTGAGAAGCTCCTGGCTTTCTGTGATCCTCACTGACATGCTTGACTTGATACAGGACTAACCAGCA
Organism: Oostethus manadensis; assembly: GCA_024372805.1. NCBI lineage: Eukaryota > Metazoa > Chordata > Actinopteri > Syngnathiformes > Syngnathidae > Oostethus > Oostethus manadensis. The sequence continues at coordinate 4,792,704 of QODF01000026.1, read as the reverse complement.
ATTTGGGCACATCCCTGTGGATCGGACTGAACAGTTTGGACTATGAGGGGGGTTGGCAGTGGAGCAACGGAAACCCCTTCCGATATTTAAACTGGGCCCCAGGTCAGTCACGTCATTCCATAAGAGAAAAATCACAACTATCATCAGAGCGTGCACACCTCAACACTCATTGTTTTTAGCAGCTAAAAAATGTAAAGGCAATTAAATGAACTACAATGTGAAAAAAAAAGTGGGAACATCTCCACATTTTGCAAATCCAAGTGGATACGGTGGGAAAATGATTACTGTATTTGACCTGCTGACTTTGTAAGTTTACTGCCGAGTATGAGGCCAACAGGAAATAAAACATTCTGCGTTGGGGATGTTTCTCTGACCAAATTACATCCTGCTGTGCAACTGTGGTATTTATTTTTTTATTTTTTTTATTAAATACAATTGAATGTATAAACATTATTTCATTAAATTTTGTCGGCATTGTCTATCACTGTTGAATGAAGCTGCTATAAAAATGATCACATCTTTGTAAGGTGTTCCAACATCAGCAGGATGTCAAGTGCTTATTTGTTACCCCCAACAAATATATCCCTAAACATTGCGAACAGGGAATCCCTCATCCGACCCCGGAATGAACTGCGCCACCTTAAATGCTGCCAAAGCTTCCAAATGGGAGACCAGAACCTGCACCAAGAAGCTGGGCTACATTTGTCGCAAAGGGAACACCACAAGTCTTCCTCCGCTGCCAAGTAAGAAGGCGCTATTGTTCATTTTCTGGATTGACTCTTGCTGTTGAACGCCATGTAAAAAGTAGCATCTTCTGGTCCAGTCAAGCAGCCCAGCTTCTGCCCCAATCACTGGGTTCCTTATGGCGGGAACTGTTACTTCCTGGAGAGGAGTAAGAAAATGTGGAAGGACGCCTTGACTGCCTGTCGCAAAGAAGGAGGAGACTTGGCCAGCATTCACAACATCGAAGAGCAGAGCTTTATTGTCGCTCAGTCTGGATACGGTAAGGCGAACCTTCATTGTGGGAGCAAAAAAAAGTACGACAATCCCTGTTCGTGTTCAAACTTCAGCACCGACAGATGTGCTCTGGATTGGTTTGAACGACCAAGCCAACCAGATGTTGTTCGAATGGTCCGACCGCTCCCAAGTCACCTTCACCAAGTGGATGACAGACGAGCCCTCGCACGCCACCAACCTCCAGGAGGACTGTGTCCTCATCAGAGGAAAGGTGGGTCCACCACTACAAACTGGGAGAGAGAGCTTGGCAGTCACATGACCATTGGTTATGCAGAATGGGAGGTGGGCGGACCACATGTGTGAAAAGGCGCATGGATACATATGCAAGATGAAGGCCTCCTCTAAACTGGCTGAAGGCACTCACGAAGAGACCAACCCAGGATGCCAGCTGGTGAGTGATGCTATGTGCTTGTCATTTCAGCAACATCTACAATGCCTTCCTCTGAATGTCCACAGGGGGCCATCAGGTACGGGTCCCACTGCTACACCATTGGAGCTGAGAAGAAAACATTTGATGAATCCAAACAGGCGTGCTCGCAGCATGGAGGCAGCCTTGTCGATGTGGCAGACAGGTACCTTCTCCTCAGTGGCCGTTTCTTTACTCAAGAGCAGAGAGTGCCAGGTCTGCCCTTGCAGCACGGCTCTAAGATCCTCATGGAAGTGATTTGTTCTTGTGGCTTGTTTTGTTGCATAGTAGAAATGTGAGGACAAAAAAAGTGGCCTTTCAAATAATATTTCTTGCTTTTGGCCACATGACTAATTAAGGCCAAGCCACTGTTAGAAGAAACACACCGGCCATAGTTTGTACTGTCGTCTTCTGCGCAGGTACGAGAACGCCTTCTTGACCAGTCTGGTGGGCTTGAGGCCAGAGAAGTACTTCTGGATGGGATTCTACAAAAAAGAAAACACACACACATTCACATGGACCACCAGGAGAAAAATCACCTTTACTCATTTTAATGTGGGCATGCCAGGTACAGCATGCGTAGCAGTATGACATGTCACATCCCATATTTCAGTCAATCCATAATGAATATAATATCTATGTAATGGAAACAAACTTATAGAATGTATATAAAGAAAGTTACAGTTTTCTTAATAACAAGTTAACACGAACGACAAGTACAGTATTAGAATTTGTATAAGATAAGATAGGATAAGGTATGCCTTTATTAGACCAAATTCCACGGTCATGTACAACACAAAGTGTTATCATAGCATAAAAATGAGCATAATTCATCTCTATCGTGATTCAAAACTTGCGTTATTATTCACATCAAGGCGTGTTGTGTGTTTACAAAAAGACAGAAAAGTAGGCTGTGTTGCCATGACAACGGGAATGTTTGCTGGCTTGTGGGAGGTGGTCAGCTGCAGCAACAAGGAGAAGTACATCTGCAAGAAGCCAGCAGAGGGCGTGCAGGTGACCACAGTCCCGCCCACTACTCCAGCTCTAAACTGCGCATCAGGGTGGACACCCTTGGCCAACAGGAACGTCTGCTTCAAGGTAGGCGTGGCAGCCATGTGCATCATTATATATCGTCATCTGCATCCCCAGGCCATTTTCTTTTTTTTAATTTTATTTAACTAACAACAAACAAAAAATTAAATAATAATGATGAAACAAAAAAAATAAAACAGCAAACAACCCCAACTCCATCCCAGTCCAATTCCACAACACCAGAGGAGACAAAACTCAATACAAAACAGTGAATAGATGGAGAGACACACAATAACGCCACACCAACCAATGACGATATTAACAATAATGATAACATTACATTTACATTACATTAAAGTAATAATAGTTAAAATGAATTCATGTAATGGATCCCATACAGTATTTTCAAATAGTCAGACTCGCTATTATCCAGTCTAAATGCAGTTCTTTCCAAAGATATCATCTCCATAGCATGTGCACACCAGTCATTGCGAGTTGGACCATCAGCATCCATCCATTTTTTCAATATTACTGTTTTTGTTGTAATGCATATTGACACAAATGCATTTTTATTCTTTGATGAAACGTTACCAAATTGATGCAGATCTCCTAGAGATGGTGTCATTGGGATATCTATATTTAAGAATGCAATTGCCTCTCTCGGTATTCTAGACCACAATTCTTTTATTCTCTGACATTCCCACAATAAATGCATAAGGCTTCCCTCAGCTCAACTACCTAGCACTTTACACACAACTTAGTGTCTTCCGTGCCCATTTTAAACAACCGAGAAGGTGTAAAATACAATCCATTCAGAATTTTAAATTGACACTGCCTGCTTTTAACACATCTAAAAGGCTGCTAAGCATTTTTCCAAATATCATTCCACAATACATCTTTTTCTAAAATATCTAAATCAGTAATCCATTTTTTAAGTTTTGTTTGCATTCCTAGTGTGATGTTCAAATTTAATTCCATAAAACCTTTTAACAACATTTTCCTTAATTACCTCTTGCTTAAAGTATGTCTTCCAATTCATGATCGTTACAAGTCATACTTTCAAGGATTATACATTATTTATTGCATGTTTTAAGGAGATGTAGTTTAAAAATGGACTTTGGGGTGTGTTATATTGATCAGATAATTGACTGAATAGTTTGAATGAATAATATGATGAAGTCTGGTAATACCTCTATGTATTCCATTTAACTTCTTATCTTTTTTTTCATTAAAATATTAGCGTAATACCAAATGGGTTAAATCATAGATGCAGTTGAGTTTATTCCAAGTATATTATGACATTCATTCATTAATTTTCTATACCGCTTATCCTCATTAGCGTCGCGGGGATGCTGGAGCATATCCCAGCAGACTTTGGGCGAGAGACGGGGTACACCCTGGACTGGTCGCCAGTCAATCGCAGGGCACATATTATGACATAATTTTAAGGTATTAAAAGTAGCAAAAGTAGGGCTCTGTTTCAGTTTATTGGGTAAGTTTTTCATACAATATAAATTCTCCACTGTGATGTCCAAATTCATTAACATTTGCCTTTCGATGTTCATCCAATCTTTGTCTAAGGTGGGGTGGAATAATTTACTTGCTTGTTCGCCGCCAAAGGAAATATAGTAATGTAAATTATTTGGTAATTGTAATCTTCCTTTGGCTTGTGAATTGGACAATCTTAAATATGAGCATCTAGCCTTTTTTCCACGGCATATCAAATGTGAATTTATTTCATGTAAATCCTTAAACCAGCTTTTATTAAATATAATAGGCATAATTTTTAATATCATTTAATTGTATTCACCCGATATTTGTACATATATCCAAATAAATATTTAAGATATTTATATCTCTGCTAGAATAGAGATTTGGTGTAACATATACTCCTAAATATATGTTTTTGTCTCTCTCCATTTAACATCAGAATTCTGAACCAATAATTTATTACAATACTTGGTCAAATTTCTCACTTTTCTCAATTAACCTTATAACCTGACATGGAGCCATATTTGACGATGACCTTATTAATAATATGAAGAGAGGAGTCCACATGACATAGGTATGAAATTATATCATCGTAATACAATGATAACTTATTATGATATTATTATCACTTCTTATTTTTTCAGCTAAAGACTCAATAGTCTAATTAAATAATAATCCAGACGTAGGACATCCCCTGTTCTTTGCTTTAAAATAAATGGTTCTGAGATCAGATTATTGGTTTTAACTGATGCCGTAGTCTTTGTATAAAGTATCTTAATCCGTTTAATAAAATTAACTCCAAATCCAAATTTCTGCAATGTACAAAACATAAATGTCAAAGGCCTTCTCTGCATCAACAGTACAGGCTGCTGCAGAATAAGGAAGACTTCTGGCATGGTGTATAACATTAAATAATTTCCTGACGTTATCGGACAAGTGTCGGCCTTGCATAAAGATAGTTTGGTCGGTGTGGATTTGTTTTTCAGTAACACTTGGTAAACGCGTAGCTAGAATTTTTGGTAGTGTCTATATTAGCTAGGGATAAAAATACTTTGTTCATTAGTGCTGGATCAGCAGAAGTATTACTGTTTAAAAGCTGGATATTATATTTTTTTAACCTTAAAGGAAGGATCTTTCCAGTTTGTTCGCCATGTTCATAACATTTTAAATTTTCCCAATTCAATTTATGGTCAATCTTATATTTTATTATATTATGATACTCCATTCTTTGCTTACAATGCTTGATCCATGTATCCTGATTATACTTTTTGGACAATAAGTCCTGCAATTGTTTAATTTCATTCAATAATTTATTTTCCGCAGTACCTTGCCTTACCTTTAAACTTGCCATCTGGATAAGTTCTCCTCTTACACAACACTTAAGCGTTCCCATATTGTGGAAATGTCAGATACAGAATTATAATTTTTTTCTATAAAATCTGCAATAATTTTTTTCATTTGTAATTTACTTTCATCACATTCTAATAAAGAAATAATAATTTATATTGTGTACTTTTAACATTTACTGGTAGAAGATTTAGATACATTTGGATTGGACCATGAGCCAAAATAATTATTGGGTTTATTTTAGCATGTACATTTTCCACAACTGCCTTAGGAACAAAAATCCTGAGCCCATTTCAATGTGACTCAATGTCCTTGTGCAGCTTTACAAAAAGAAGACTGAGCTGAAGAAGAATTGGTTTGAGGCTCGCGACTTCTGCAGGGCCATCGGCGGCGACTTGATGAGCATTCACGGCTCAGAGGACCTGAGCAATGCACAGTAGGTCGTCAGCAAAGCTACATCCGGCTAACCTGAAGTCATGCAACTGCAAAGCAACGTTTGTGCTGTCGTCAAGGTTTCGCTTTTCAGACGCAGCCTGGATAGGCCTCAGCTCCCTTGGTACCAATGAAGGTTTTGTCTGGACTGATGGATCACCTGTATGTATTGGTAGTCTTTGCAATGTTTTGCAGAAAATTGCACATACTGAAAATAACTTTCATCTAGTATGGATTTGAGAACTGGGACTATGGAGAGCCAAACAACTACAACGACAACGATCACTGTACAGAAGTCCAGTTCGACTTCGGGCGCCACTGGAACGATCGCCACTGCGAGGTGTACAACGACTGGATCTGCCAGATACACAAAGGTAACGCACAGACAGGCTATTACAGTATGTACTGTATGTTCACATATAACGGTTGTTGTATTTACAGGCGTGGCTCCCAAAGCCGACCCGGTCACAATCATACCAAGTACGTTCCAACTTTTATGGTTTACTGACAAGTCTGTGTCTCTCAACCTGAAGGATGTATTATTTTGAAATGTATTTCATGTGAGAAAGTCACCCGTTGTCCCGTTGAGAAGAGATGACGGCTAATTATCTTACTTAGGACACTGCATGCAGCATTCAGTAAGCTGTACTGATGATGTTGGACATTGAATGACTGCTGTTATCTGAACAGCGTACAACACCACAGAGGATGGATGGCTTATCTACAACGACTCGCAGTATTACATCAACAATGACCTCCAGCCTATGGAAGCTGCCAGAGCATTCTGTCAAAAAAACTTTGGCGAACTGGCCGTCATCACAGCTGAGAGTGAAAGGAAGTTTCTTTGGAAGCAGGCGAGTCATTCTCAAACATCACACTTGGCTGACTTCATGCGTGTCCATCCTGATGTCTTCTTTGCTCCTACCCCCAGATCGCAAAGGGTTCGGAGGGCCAGTACTACATAGGCATGACTGTCAATTTAGACAAGTCCTTCAGGTGATTCCAGGTGCACTATAAAAGCAGCTTTATTTTGGAATATGAAACTTTGTGCTCTCCATTGGCAGCTGGCTGGATGAAACTCCAGTGACGTACACCGCTTGGGAACATAATGAGCCCAACTTTGCCAACAATGATGAAAACTGTGTGACAATATACAAGAGCATGGGTAAGCCTGGTGCACTCCCCATGAACGGTACCATCTGGGCATGTCTTCATGCCCCGAATTATTGCAGGCTACTGGAATGACATCAACTGTGGGATCGAGCTGCCATCTATCTGCAAAAGAAGCAGCAGTTTTGTCAACACAACAATGCTCCCCACCAGTGTTCCTCAAGGTGGATGTGCCCCGGAATGGCTGGCCTTCCAAGGCAAGGTAACGAAGAGGCATTTGTACAGTCAGCATCAAAAGCCTGAAATGTGAGTGTTCTTGCTTGTTGACCCAGTGCTACAAGATTGTGGGCTCTGACAACAAGACCTGGCAGGATGCCAGGACATACTGCAAAAACCAAGGAGGAAATCTGGTTTCTGTCCTCAATGAACCTGAGCAAGGTGAGCAGCAATGAGGCTTTGGACTCAAACCAAGCTTTTACAGTATCTTTGAAGGGGTGTGTCCTTTCCAGCTTTTTTGACAACACAGATGCTGACATACAGCGAGGACCTGTGGATCGGCATGAACGACGTCAACTGGGAGATGCGCTTTGTGTGGACGGACGGTAAAGGCATTTCATACACCAACTGGGCCAAAGGGCACCCGACATCAACACCTGAAGGCCGCCTCTCCTTCATGGACGAGGTCCTTTTCTCCTTCTAATGCGGTGGACGCTGCCAGCACCAGCAAGGGTCTTTAACATGCAGTACCTCTTTCTGCCAGGTGGTCTTCGACTGTGTGATTATGGTGGGGAGCCTTTCCAAATTAAAAGGACTGTGGAAGGTGGAAGACTGCAATGCCAAACGTGGATTTATCTGTAAAAGAAACATTGGTAAGCAGCCTCATGAATAAGTCAATGCCTGTAATTCAAATGCCAATACATTAACATAAATTCGCATTTTCAAGTATTAAAGCTACACTATACTGTATGTATGTAGTAAATTAGCAGGCATTGTCCAGTCCTTGGCAGTCAACACTAACGTTGCTCGTCAATAAAGACTCTCAGATTGCCGTGGCGACCACCAAAGTGTCGCCAAAGGCCTTCTACAAGCTGGGCAACGACTCCTACAAACTGGTGTCTCAGAAGATGCGTTGGGACGAGGCAAGAAGGCAGTGCCAAGCGGACGACGCCGACCTGGCCAGCATCCTCAGCCCAGTGGCCCAGGCGTACATCACCCTGGAGATAGCAAAGCACCACGAGCCTGTGTGGATTGGCCTCAACAGCAATGTGGTAACGTTTGCCCTGTGTCTGCTACTCTGACTTTTTCTGTATGTCAATCAGAAGGTGACAGCTATTTGTCCTCAGATTTTTGCATGTTTTTGGTCAAAATAGAACCCAGTTTTCAAAACTAAGCCTGTCACTACGAGAAGCAGAAGCGCAGAGCAGCTTTAGAAATGAAGTGTAAACAACACTGATGCAAATGGTAGAAATGCAGTAGTTTCCGTCTCTCATGTGTAATGTTGTACGGAGCTGGTAGAAACTTCTGGTTATCCTTGACAGACAGGAGGGCGCTTCAAGTGGGTGGACAACTGGCTTCTCTCTTTCACCATGTGGGGCAAAGACGAGCCTAAAAGCAACTACGGCTGTGTGTACGTAGATGTAGACAAATCCTGGAAGACGGCGCCATGCAGCAACACCTACTATTCCCTTTGCAAGAGTTCCCTCGGTCAGAACAGCCCTGCTCAGGCACTTCGTAGAGGGACAAGCCGAATGACTCCCAAAACCTTCCTCCTCTTGCAGACTTGGCACCCACAGAGCCTCCTCAGCTCCCCGGCAACTGTCCAGACGGCAAAGAAGGGAGAACATGGATACCCTTCAGAGGTCACTGTTATTCCTTCTGTAGCTCGCAAGTGGAAAACTGGGCACACGCCTCAGTGGAATGCCTGAAAATGGGTATGTTATGAGAAGGCTTTGCTGGCATACGTGTAGAACATGTTTTTATTTGCCTTTGGCCTGTCAGGGGCATCCTTGGCAAGCATCGAGGACCCGCAAGAAAGTCTTTTCATACAACAAAACCTGGAACTTCTGCAGGACGGTGCCAAAAAGTTCTGGATTGGCCTGTATAAGAGCCATGAAAGTGAGTAAAGAATGGGATTGTGCGGGCTCTATTTGCCGTTTTGGCCGCCAGCTGAATAAATGTCTGGTTGCAGGTCAGTGGATGTGGATCGACAACAGCGTGGTGGACTTCACCAACTGGGACAGGGGAATGCCGCAGTCAGAGTCCTGTGTGGAGGTCCATTCTGAAAGCGGGAAATGGAGTGCAACCAGCTGCCACAGATATAGATCGTACATCTGCAAAACATCTAAAGGTACTGTACACTCAGTCAGCTGAGACAAATAGCACCACACACTAACACTGAGCCCTGTATTTCTGTCAGTCGTCACACCAACAGAAAAACCTCCGTCTGTTGGTGAGTATTGTTCATCTACAGAATATACAGTTCAACTCGTTGGGCCTAAATGGTGTGATTGTTCTTGGTTTCAGCTCATATCATGGAAGAGGCTACCCAAGGGTCTGCTGGCATCACTGTGGCTGTGGTGCTGGTAGTGGTTGCCCTAGCAGGACTCGGTACTTTCCTGTTCTTCAGAAAAAAGCTGCCCACCTCAGTGTTGGGGGAGTCCAACTTTGACAACAAGTTGTACTTCAACAACCCAATCAGAGCTCCAGTGGACACCAAGGGCCTGGTGGCCAACATTGAGCAGAATGAACAAGCGTAGACAGCCAACGTCAACCTCCAGCACCACTTTCTGCTCATTTCTCACTGGATAACCAACTCTGTAGTGTTTGGATCAGCACCGTCAAGTCTAAGTTGTGCTCATTTGGATCCTATTGTAATAATTCATGCAAGGACTGTAAATTCACTCATCTTTTCTAAGAACATATGACAAAAAGAGATGTTATTGTTAAAATGTGTAAATATATTTTTTACTTTGAAAATCAACAATTGACAATATTTCAGATGATTTCTAATATTTGGCCAGAACTTTAATTTGAATTTGTTTTATTTTTCACTGTCTGCCATTGTAAATAGATAAAATAAAAATTTAAAACACAGATTGGGAACGTTGGACTACAAACTCACTACGCTAAATTGCAGTTTGACGGCATTTATAGTTTGTAGATGATAGTTATAAGTACTTTTATTCACATCCCGCCTTTGCTTTCACTCGTTGAAGTTCGCCTTCCAAATTGTGCTGAGATGCAACAGCAAAGTCGGCAACAACACTGCAAGCAAATATGGATGTCAAACAAACTGTATGGCGTAGACAACCACAATGTGCCCCATGGGCATCCTCCAATTATGATACGTACGTACTGAACGTACTGTATGTACTGAAAAGGTTCTTGAACCGAACGCAGTTCAAATTAAAGTTTCAACTGTCTTCTAAATGAAAATAATGTCACCTATTGTTAGAAACACGTGATCCGTGAAAAAACGTAAGCCACAAATGACTGTGAAGTTAATGCATTCCCAGCGGGATACAAAAATTAAAGGTAGCAATCCGTGCTTTGAGTGTTCAACCTCAAATGGATCCTGTCAACTTAAATCAAGCACAAGGTGGCCTTATATAGTAAATATGGTGAAATAATTGCATGCATCTGCCACTCAACAACCTCCTAGCCTTCTCCATGGAAACCAGCCCTCTGACGCACTAATCCTCCAGAGCTTACTCTTACCCTTTGCAAAAGAGTTTCAGCAATGACCCAAACATCCACTCGATGGTGTGCTGAAGAACAGGTAAAGTAAGACTTTTGCAAACTCACTCATGTCTTCTGTTATTCCATGTGGTTCACCCGGGGATGTGGGGTGCCGTGGGAGGAGACCACCATTGGATGTGTTGGTTTGATCTGCAATGACTCAGAGATAATTGAGAAGAAGAACAGCTTGTGTTTGAATGTGATGTTCTAATGTTAATGAAGAAGGAACCATGATGTAATTCTGTCAGCGCTTGGCCTCTTTTACCAAACATTACTTTCTCAAAAACTAATTAAGTTCCCCCAACAAGCCCCCCACCTTCCGTGCTCTCTCACTTGCTGCACTAATCCTTTTGTTGTGGGCGGAGGGGCCCGGCTTTGGCTGGTTCAACTGGGGGTTGAGCACCAAGGCCTGCTGGCGTCTGTAGGGTCAAGAAGCAAGACATTTTGTTTGTCTCCTTTACCTCTGTGTGTGTGTGTTTATCTCTAGTCGCCTCTGTAGCCTGTGACCGCTCCTACCAACTCAGGGGTATCAAACGACTTGGTGGGAACATGTGCTTCGGGAGAGGCGCGCCCTGTGTTCTGCTGCTGATCATTTGTTTGTTGGGGAGGGTTCAAGTGGACACAACCCAGGATCAGGATCAGGATCATCTGCAGGAGGTCCTCAGAGCCTTGGACCTACCGCTTGGTGCTAATGAAGAGTCACGCCTCCAAAAGACTCATGTCAGCCTCCTGCTCACCACCCTTCTTTTGGCGGTGGATTGTCAAGAGCGGACTGGTGCCTCCCAAGAGGTCTGCGACAAGGTAGGCCAATCATCAACGCTGTCATTGTTGTGCATCCACAGCTGAACCACCTTTAGGTCTAGTCACCTGTTTGTCAAGTCTGGAATGTCAGTGAGGCTTAAGTTCTTGACCTTAGGGGCTCCATCATACCGATCCACTTCACAGGTTGGTACAGGTGTGCTGACATTGGCACTTGTGTGAGCCTTGAATTTTTCTTTTTAGGAATTCTTTTGAGTGCTTCACAAGACCTTTTTATGTCCATATTGCTGTTTTGCTGAGTTGACAATAAACTACAAAGCTACTCCCTTCTCAAAGAATCATATTTAGAGTCCAAGAAGGACCAGGACTTCAACGCAACCTCCCTTGTGTTGTCCCAGTGCTTGAAACCAGACGTGGTTCTTTCAGTGCTGAAGGATGAAGGGAAGGCATACCTCACAGAGGACGACTTCCAGCGCATCTCCACTCTTCTTCTGTACTACATCATCAACTTGCAGGAAATGTGCCAGTCATCTTCCGCTTCTTCACCTGCTGGGAGATACGAATTCTACCTTCAGTCTCTCACCAATCTACACCCGGCAGAGGACGGCCACCTCCTCTCCGTGGGGGAAATAGAGAGCATTCTGCAGCTCATCAACGAGCACTACAAGCCGTCCGGCCAAGAACCTTCTACTCCGTCTGACCTCCAGGTAGCACTTTTGCTCTTTAAGACCTCAGCCTGCAAAAGTGTGCAATACTTTTTTAAAGTATCATTTCTTTCCGAGTAAACTCTTGAAAGTTATGATGATAGATCTGGGAGGTTTTGGGTTTGGGTTCGGTGGGCTCGCTGTGTTTGCAGGTCGTCCAACTAAAAGTGAACTCCTCGCGGAGCCACCCCTCTACAAACTCCATCACCAAGTTCCTCTTGGCCTCCGAATCTTCCCGTAGACCGTATATCCTTCAATTACTCCGTTGGGGGTGTCAATTCCAAATCATCTGGTTTGTCTATCATGATCTACATTCTCTTATCGTGTCCTGCGGTGCGCTAGTCACCTCGGACCTCCACCGATCGACTTCTTTGATTATCTTTTCTGTTTGTTCCCTCTTCCCCGTCATTACCTTTACAAACGCCTTGTCGATTCACCTCCATCATATCATCTCTCGTTTGCCTTCAAATGTCCTCTTTGAATTTTTCTAAGTCTGCTTTCATTTTGCTGTGCAAAGTTTGGATCAGTTTGTGAAAGCTCCCCGAGCTGGCCTGTGATGCAGCAATAATGTCGTTAATGTCAGATGCTAATTTGTGTTTCCCATTGGCCGACTGTTTTACAGTAAAAACATTTGTGTGGTTTACACGTCTACCACTTTTTAGCAGGCTTCCGCTGCAGGGCAGAGCTGGACCGCAGCCTGTTGAACGGTGGACGGACGACCTTAGGACGTTGCAATAAAGTCTTAGCTGTCTGCTATTGTCGGCCTTTGTTTGCTGCTCCAAAACGTGGTTCAGTCATATCGCCTTTCACAACCACAGTGTGTCGATGCTGCTCATCTTCTGGAAGACGCAAACGAAAAAGATGGTGCAGGCGCCGGTGCGACGGCCGTGCCCAAAGTGGCCGCGGCCATCATCAGTCACATCCTGCAACGTCGCTGTTTTGCTCGGACGAGCCTCCCGCCGCCATCCTTCTTCACCAGTTACATCTTTCAGTTCCTCAATCGCACCAGCGACCTACACGTTTTAGGTGAGCTGATCCTGTGGCGTCCACTGTCAACGTTTGCTGATTGTTTTGACTTTCATGTGAAGATTTGGAAGAGCTGCTTCATCAGCTGGGAGTCGGTGGTGAAGGAAAGAGGCGGAACTCACAGATGAAGACGGGGAGACATTCGCTGGAGGGTTGCAAGCCAGGAAGTGGAGACTGGACAAAGGTAAGGCCTACATCAAGAGCCAATTAGCTGAAGAAAGGAACTATGCTGACTTTGTCTTTTTCTCTGGCTCTAAACAGGAATGTTTTTCAGCCAATCAGCTGGTGGACATTTTTGCTCTGGACTCTCGTTTGCCCATTTCCAAGGAGCATTTGAGGCAAATTTGCCCGGCCATCATTCAGCAGTTGCTGGGCAATGTGTGTGAGTCTGCAGTGCCCAACACAAGAAGATCTCTGCCTACTGCGTTGGAGAGTGAGACATTTGATCTCTTGATTTATTCTCAAGTTGTGCCTACATTATCTACCGGCACTGTATCCTTGACACTTGACATATGACTAGGATATAAGAGCATATCTTCTAGACTAGACTTCTTCTTGAGGGACATGGAGGGACGGCGAACAAGACAGCATTCTCCAGAAAAGTTGATATTTATTATAGAGCTAATGTGTCCAACTTAGATGCACTACATGGCTATTTAAAAGACATATAAGCACACATCTCCGCTCAAAATTCCAACCGTTGGACCTGCATGCCCATCACAGTTTGGCTGCAAGGTCGTTGTGTTCCGTGGAGCCTCGAGGAGAGAACTTTTGCTAACATGTCTTCATACATGTCCCCCCGCAGAGTTTGGCTACAGCACAGCAGCTGTCCTGCTCATCACACTGGGTTCCATGTTTGGCATCTGCTTGATCTTCTTCAACTCGTGCCAGGAAACCTACACACTCATCCTGCAGCTCTTTGTGGGCCTGGCTGTGGGGACCCTCTCAGGAGATGCCCTCCTGCACCTCATCCCGCAGGTAAAGCAGCACTTTCCGGGCCCTAGTCGCTCGTCATTTGAATACCTGTTTATTGGCTCTTTGGAGATCCTTGGCCTTCATGACCATGAAGACGATGATGAAGAGCACCTCACTGAGCAAAGGGAATACCTGTGGAAGATTCTTGGCATCATCGCTGGGATCTATGGCTTCTTCCTCATTGAAAGAATCTTCTCCTTTTTGGTTCCTCGTCATGGGCACGTGGGTTCCTCCAAACAAGTTGTTTACAGAATGAATCATCGCACAGTTGATCTTCTCTTCCCTCCAGGCCCACACCGGTGAACTTCCTGTAGAACTCGGCTGCGATGCTCAGTCTCAGAGGGGAAAGTCTGTGTCCACCATACAGCTGGTGAGACTTCCAATTGCTCTCAGCTTATTCATCTTACCACCTCCAGCATTCCTACAAACCTTAGCAGACTGTATTGCAGGTGCTTTAGTCTTTTCCTTCAAGACAAAATCAATGCTACTGCTCTCCTCTTACATAAGAGATGAGCGAGGGAAGAACATGTAGGATGTTGAAGAATGACAAGCGCTGCATCCAGCAGAAGCAGTCTCAACAAGTTTCATGTCTCACCCATACTTCTTATGCTATACAGTCATTAAGGGGTCCCAGACTCGACTGCGATAAGTGAATTTCCATGAAGTAAAGATTCAATATTAATACATTGAATAATTGACTTGTTAGAGCATTGAAGACTTGTTTATGATTATGATTGTTTTTACCATTATTAGAGCCCTGTAGACTTGAAAATAACACCCCTATAGTCACCTTTACACTTATATTTTATTTACATCACATTGCGCAACTTGTATGAGCAGCTATGGGATGACTGGAGAGACACAAGAGACATGCTACTGAGCTAATGAACTAGTTGAAACAGTAACATTTTTAACTAGTTAACATTTTAACTAGTTTCTAGCATTTTTGCTATTGTGACTAATTTAAGACGTCAGGCCTTCCAATTTGAAGGAAAAATTTCAGCTGGTGATCAATTCTTAGCTTTTTTTGGAGATATTTTACTTCCTTGTTTCCAATGAATTAATTGAAAAAATATTGTAATTTGAACTGTAACATTGGCCACCCAATTATAAGCATTAGGACTGTTAATTGGATTTTGAAATGAGCTTTCATGACAAAAAAAAGGCTTTTGGAAATGACACATCCTGTTCTTGGACTATCTTGGGATAGTCACATGATTATAACATCTACTCCAACATGTTTCCTATATGTTTATAGTCTTCCTATATCTTCTTAGACTTGCTCTGATGTAAACAATCCATAGTATTTTTTTAAACTCAAAGGAATGTAAAGAATTTCATCATCAAGTGTGGTGCCTGGACATCCGAAATGAAAAAGTCATCTGTGTTTCCAGCAGGGCCCAGTAGATGACTTGGACTGTGCAGAAGAATCTTCTGAGCATCCAGACAGGCCGAGGCCTTCAGCTAAAAGTAAGCTCAACAAACACACCAATGGGATATAAAGTAGTACTGTGCTTCTCTTTGGCTTCCAGGACCAGGGTTTCCTCTGCTCGCCGTCATGGTCATTGTGGGCGACAGCATTCACAATTTTGCAGATGGCTTGGTTGTTGGTGCGGCCTTCTCCTCCTCGCCCGAGACCGGCCTGGCGACCACCGTGGCCATCCTTTGCCACGAGGTCCCACACGAGATGGGTGAGAGGTCATTGCTATACTATGTTGTTTTTGAGGCGGCAGGCCTTGACGTTTGTCTGCTTGTGTCCGGAAGGAGACTTTGCGGTGCTGCTCAGTTCTGGACTGCCCGTAAAAACGGCTGTGCTGATGAATTTTGGCAGCGCTCTGACCGCCTTCATGGGCCTCTACATCGGACTCTTTGTTTCTGCCCAGGTAGAGACGCAGCAGTGGATCTTTGCCATCACTGCTGGAATTTTCCTCTACTTGTCACTGGTGGAAATGGTGAGTCATTAGTTCACATGCAGTACATTCTATTGCCATGACAAGCCCAGGAAGACTAAATGGATCAGTGGGTAGAGCTAGAAGAAGCAGCTACAACAGCTTCCGCTTTTTTACGTGATGTTGGAGGTCTGAGGTCACCAATCCTGGACCTGACCGACAGCTTTTGATGGAGTTCTTCCACGGCAAACTCATCCAAGCCTGCTTATACGGACCTTCGAGTACTTTTACCTCCGCTAAGGGCAGCGCAAACGCAGCATGGAGGTTTTTGACAACGTTTATTTGTTTGTTTGTTTGTCAATGTTCAACATAACTTGAAAAGTAAATCTGGATGAACTTTTCTGGAATGTTGGAAATGGGATTTAGGATTATATTTTGGGGGTGATCCTGATCACGTCTGGATCCAGGATGTTTTTAAAGGTTTCTTTAACATTGTGAGATAGGACTACTGCCGCTCTGTTCTACAAAATATGAAAGACAGTGGAATTATTCCGGATATCATGATCCAGAATATGAAAAAAAATAAGGGACCATTGGAATTTTTATGATAGGAAGTGAGCAACCAACACCATTACTATATTAGTATAGATGCATGTATATTTGTTGTGTCTTCAAAAGCTATGGATCTGGATCCAGAAGAGAACGGCCATTTTTTTAAATAACTACTAAGTAATGTTGATATCATTATGAACCCAATTGCTTATCCTATTTCTGGTTTTCCTGGTCAAGGAATCTAATAAAGTAAACGTATGTATTTATGGTGTAAATCACAATATGGGGGCAACTATTGTGCTTGGTGGGGGTCTGCACTCCATAAATCACAATATGGGGGCAACTATTGTGCTTGGTGGGGGTCTGCACTCTTTCTAGTTCACCATACTTGAACCTCCATGCCACCCAAGTGAAGGACATTTCAAGAAAACTGCTTGGTGTACCCCACCTTTCGCTCCAAGTCAGCTGGGATAGGCTCCAGCAAACCCGCGACCCTAATGAGGATAAGCGGTATAGAAAATGGATGGATGGAAATAATCAGGAAACAAGCTGTACTATTGTAAAGATCAATTGATGAACTGGCTCTAAGTCAGTGAGCTAAGGTGATGTTCCCTCAACCTCCTGATGGGTGAAAGTTTGGGGGGATAGATCACGAGATTTCCAACCGTAGGTTGAACTGATTGTGTCTTTCTTTTTTCCTTTCATACTTTCTGCATTTCTTTCTTTCCGACTCTCACCAGCTTCCTCAAATGAGTCGAGTGAGCAGCAGCCGTCCCGGTGTGCTCTTCCTCCTGCAGAACGTGGGCCTGCTAATGGGCTGGTCGTGTCTTCTGCTGCTGGCGCTCTTTGAACATCAGCTCACCTTTAATGATGGCTGACTTTGACGAAGCGCGTGTGAAGTACTGGTTAGCTGACTGACTTTATGTAAGGTACACTTGCTCAATAATCAAGCATTCTGCCTTCCGACCAGACTTCAAGGTGTTATTGGGGGTGAGGCATTTAATCATCCAAATTGTATTTGTATCACTGAATTGTATCACATGTATTTACTCGCCGTCGTACTTACGAAATAAGTTTGTTTGCATGAGGCAACCAAAATATTGGGTGAAGCTGTCGGGGATTAGATTGTTGTGTGAAGTCTTGTTGCTTTGTGTGTTCACATGTTAAACTGAATCAAACGGACTCTGATTGAAACAAAAGCAGATGATCTTTATTATTGTTTGTTAATGTTAATGAAATGGAGCACCCATGTGATGAAAGGGACAAATAAAATCTTGGCATTGTGCTGATTTCCTGAAGGTTAGGTTCCTCTGTTTTTTGTGTCTTGGCTTGTTGACTTCGTGCTCCACCAACCTGCTTGCCCAGTAAGTAAAAGTAAAGTAAGCGAAAGTCCTAAAGTCCACTCCTAGAGTGCTCTGAACATGTGACGACACTATCATGATCACTAGAGATGTCCGATATTGACTTTTTTTTACATGAACACACGTGTTGTGAAGATAATGGGTCCAGCATCAGCAATTAGCTTGTGGGCGTTGCTGTAAACAACATCTGAGAAATACAAAATTCAGAACTGAATTGAGAATTGACCTATAAATTCAAATTTATGTTCTTGAATTTGACTTGTGTGCAGTAGGAATTGCACAAAGTACAATTGAAATTCCATGAAAGTGATTATGCATAATAAGGTGTATAATAATAATAATATAATAATAGGTGTAATAACAATTACACTTTAAGGCAGGGGTCTCAAACTCGTGCCACGGAGGGCCGAGACACTGCAGGTTTTCTTTCCAGCCGGGCACTAAAGCAGGTGATTTTATTGATGAGCTCTTTCCCTCAAATTGGAGGAGGTGTTGATCATCTAAATCACCTGCTGTAGTGACCGGCTGGAAAGAAAACCTGAAGAGTCTCGGTCCTCCATGGCGTGAGTTTGAGACCCCTGCTTTAAGGTATACATTTAAATTTTATTTAAAAATGACATAAAGTGACATAATCACTTTATGTGCATTTATCGTTGCTAGTTCAGTAGAGTAATTGTTCTTTTTTTTAAATCACGGATGAACATTGAAAACCTACTCAGATAAAACAGATCGCTAAAATTGTCGTCTGGAACGACAGAACAGCACTTCATCTCCAAGAATGCCTTGCTTTTTCCAAGCCTTTAATGCCCAAACATTTGGACATTTTGTTTGGAGTACACCAGTAAAGTAAATTGATGATCATTATTAAGAATTGAAGGCCAGAGCTGGTTTAAAGTTTGACTTTTATAAAAACACAAAATGCAAAATGACAACACAAGTAAAAGGACGTTCTTTATTTTGGTGAACCCATTCCCCCAGCAAATGGAAACCACAGCAAGATCTGCAATTACTGCAGTGCAGCTGTCTGCGGTTCAACAAATTTCACATAAAAAAAAAATACTACCGTTGCACAAAAGCAGTTTTCAGACATTCAGGATGAATGACTGAGCTGAGCTCAACCAACCCAAAACAACATTGGTTGCACAAAGCCCAAACTTAGATGAGTAGACACGGATTGATCAACCCAAGTGAAACTAATGATCATAGATCAGTGCGCGTACGCAGCATCCTTAAATTGCGGGGTCAATTTATCGATCACAGAGCCACCGATTCACCATGGCAATGACAGGAGTGTACTTTCACCCGATGGAAGCGCAAATCGATATTCTGTATTATTGTTATTATATATTTTGGCTCTTCTGTGATTCCATACTTGTCTTCCTTTCCCATTAAAGTGTAGAATTGACAACATGTCTTCTTGTCCTTTATTATGCCTTCCTGAGTTTTGGTTGGACAATAGCAGGAACTCCCCGGCCCTTTTGTATTATTCCTTCATGTCTGCAATGTGGAAATGGCCTTTTTCCCCTTGAGTGTGTGGTTCTGTTCTGACACTGCTTTGGCAGTAGGAAGGAAGGGCCTTTTTAACTCTCACTTGTTGCCCTGCAGGGTCATCAAGAGTATGAAGGGAATGTTTGTTTGCTAGTCTTTGCTAATGAATATTATATCTGTTTTTACACAAACTACTGGTTTAATTTCCTTCACGTTGCAATGACAATTACAACCACAAGGGGGCCATAAAGAGTCACTAAGCACAAAACTAGAGAGTTTACAGATAAAGCCTGCTTGAGCTGTTTTGTTTTGGGTTTTTTTTTTTGCTGTTTTATCTCACTTTGGTTAAATCGTCATATATTTTTCACTTCCTAAAAATGAAAAATTATGTAGAAACATCATCAGTGAATGTTTCCATTCATGTCAGTATGATTTAGAAATGACAGGAATTACAAACTACACATCCATCCCTCCATCCATTTTCTATGCCGCTTATCCTCATTAGAGTCGCGGGTCACAAACGACACACTACACACCTTTATACTTACTGCAACCACGCCCACTCTGACGCCACAAGGCCACGACTTCCAACACACTCCCTTTCTAAAGACATTTTCTCTTAGTCACTCCTCATAGCACCATGAATGATTGCTGTATGATGGATATAAAGTATGATGCGTTTATGATGGATGATGAATATGTGATGGATGTTGGATATATGATGGCTGACCCATAAATGATGTATGGTGTATATAAGATGGTATGATATATGATGAATGATGCATGTATAATGGATATAAGATGGTATAATATATGATGGATGATGGAGATATGATGGATGATGCATATATGATGTATATATGATGGATGATGCATATATGATGTATATATGATGGATGATGCATATATGATGGATGATGGCTGTATGATGTATGATGGATATATGATGCATATATGATGTATGATAGATATATGATGTATTTATGATGGATGATGCATATATGATGTATGATGGCTATATGATGTATGATGCATATATCATGTATGATGAATGATAGTTCTGCTGGGAGACTTCAACGCCCATGTGGGCAATGACAGTGTGACTTGGAGGGGCGTGGTTGCGAGGAACGGCCTCCCTGACCTGAACCCGTGCGGTGTGTTGTTGCTGGACTTCTGTGCGAATTACAGTTTGTCCATAACAAACACCATGTTCGAACATAAGGATGTCCATAAGTGCACTTGGCACCAGGACACCCTAGGTCGCAGGTCTATGATCGACTTTGTGGTCGTATCATCAGACCTGCGTCCGCATGTTCTGGACACGCGGGTGAAGAGAGGGGCTGAGCTGTCAACTGACCACCACCTGGTGATGAGTTGGATTAGATGGCGGGGAAGGATGCCGGACAGACCTGGCAGACCCAAACGCGTAGTGAGGGTGTGCTGGGAACGTCTGGCAGAATCTCCCGTTCGTCGAGTCTTCAACTCTCATCTCCGGCAGAGCTTCGCCTGCATTTCGAGGGAGGACCGGGATATTGAGTCCGAATGGGCCGTATTCCGTGCCTCTATTGCTGAGGCAGCCAGTTGTGGTTGCGGCCGCAAGGTGGTCGGTGCCAGTCGTGGCGGCAAGCCCCGAACCCGATGGTGGACACCGGGGGTTAGGGCTGCCGTCAAGCTGAAAAAGGAGTCCTATCGAGCATGGATGGCTTGCGGGACTCCCGAAGCAGCTGACAGGTACCGGCAGGCCAAGCGGCACGCGGCTTCGGCGGTGGTCGAGGCAAAAACTCGGGTGTGGGAGGAGTTCGGTGAGGCTATGGAGCACGACTTTCGGTCGGCCTCGAAGAGGTTCTGGCAAACCGTCCGACACCTCAGAAAGGGGAAGCAGCCCCCAGTTCACACTGTTTACAGTGCGGACGGGGGCTTGCTGACCACGACTGTGGATATAGTTGGTCGGTGGAAGGAATACTTCGAGGCCCTTCTCAATCCCACTGACATGCCTTCCATAGAGGAAGCAGAGTCTGAGGATACGTACGTGGACAGTTCTATCACCGTGGCTGAGGTAATTGGGGTAGTCAAATCACTCCCCAGTGGCAAGGCTCCGGGGGTAGACGAGTTCCGCTCAGAATTTCTCAAGGCTCTGGATGTTGGAGGACTGTGTTGGTTGACACGCCTCTACAACATTGCATGGAAGTCAGGAACAGTACCTCTGGACTGGCAGACCGGGGTGGTGGTCCCCATTTTTAAAAAGGGTGACCGGAGGGTGTGTTCCAACTATAGGGGGATCACACTCCTCAGCCTTCCTGGGAAAGTCTACTCCAGGGTGCTGGAGAGAAGGGTACGACCGTTAGTCGAACCTCGGTTAGAGGAGCTGCAATGTGGTTTTCGTCCCGGTCGCGGAACACTGGACCAGCTCTACACCCTTGCAAGGGTACTCGAGGGTATGTGGGAGTTTGCCCAACCAGTCTACATGTGCTTTGTAGACCTGGAAAAGGCATTCGACCGTGTCCCTCGTGGTGTCCTGTGGGGGGTGCTCCGGGAGTACGGGATTGATGGTCCGCTTCTACGTGCCATTCGGTCCTTGTACAATCGAAGCAGGAGCCTGGTTCGCATTGCCAGCAGTAAGTCGAGCTTGTTTCCGGTGAACGTTGGCCTCCGCCAAGGCTGCCCTTTGTCACCGATTCTGTTCATAATCTTCATGGACAGAATTTCTAGGCGCAGTCAAGGTGTTGAGGGAGTCCAGCTTGGTGACCTTAGGATCTCGTCTCTGCTATTTGCAGACGATGTGGTCCTTATGGCCTCATCAGGCTGTGACCTTCAGCGTTTACTGGAGCGGTTTGCAGCTGAGTGTGAAGCTTCTGGGATGAGACTCAGCACCTCCAAATCCGAGGCCATGGTTCTCAGTCGGAAACGGGTGGACTGTACCCTCCGGGTTGGGAGTGAGGTCTTGCCTCAGGTGGAGGAGTTCAAGTATCTCGGGTTCTTGTTCACGAGTGAGGGAAGGTTGGAGCGTGAGATCGACAGACGGATCGGTGCAGCATCTGCAGTAATGCGGTCGCTGTACCGGACCGTCGTGGTGAAGAGAGAGCTGAGCCGGAAGGCAAAGCTCTCTGTTTACCGATCGATCTACGTTCCCACCCTCACCTATGGTCATGAGTTATGGGTCATGACCGAAAGAATGAGATCGCGGATACAAGCGGCGGAAATGAGTTTCCTTCGTAGGGTGGCTGGACTCACCCTAAGAGATAGGGTGAGGAGCTCGGCCATCCGGGAGGAGCGCAGAGTAGAGCCGCTGCTCCTTCACATCGAGAGGAGCCAATTGAGGTGGCTCGGGCATCTAGTCCGGATGCCTCCCGGGCGCCTCCCTGGTGAGGTGTTTCGGGCATGCCCGGTCGGGAGAAGGCCCCCGGAAGACCTAGGAGACGCTGGAGGGACTATCTCTCACAGCTGGCCTGGGAACGCCTTGGTGTCCTCCCGATGGAGCTGGAAGAGGTTGCTGGAGACCGGGAAGTCTGGACTGCTGCCCCCGCGACCCGGACCCGTATAAGCGGAGGAAAATGGATGGATGATGTATGATGGCTATATAATGGATGATGCATATATGATGTACGGTGGAAATATGATGTATATATGATGGATGATGGATATTTGATGCATTTATGATGGATGATGGATATACAGTATGATGTATGATGCATATATGATGGATGTGCGATGTATGATGGATATTTGATTGATGATGGATATATGATGGATGATGCATATATGATGTATAACGTACATATGATGTATTTTGGATGATTGATATAAGATGGTATGATATATGATGCATATATGATGTATGATGCTATAAGATGGTATGATGTATAATGAATGATGGATATACAGTATGATGGATGATGCATATATGATGGACGATGGTTATACGATGGATGATGAATTTATGATGTATATAAGATGGTATGATATATGATGGATTTACAGTATGATGGATGATGGATTTACAGTATGATGGATGATGCATATATGATGGGTATATGATGGATGATGGATAAATGATGGATGGAAGGATAGAAGGAGGTATGTAAAGAATGCTTGTCAGGCTGATCAGGAGCCCCGACAAGATTATCATCATCTTCTTCTTCTTGTGTTGGGCAGAAGCTCCTCCTGCTTCCAAAGCAGCGATGATGTTGCGGTGATTCTCCGTAGCGAGCAGAAGAGTGGAGTAGATCTTTAAATAAACAACCAGACGGAAATGGACTATGTGGAGCAGTCGATGTTTCGGGTAAGTCACCTTCTTCAAATTCTTCAAAGTTACTTTTTGCCGTCACTTTGTTTTCTTCCTTCATGTTGCCGAACAGACAACCAGTGACGTTTTGTCTTTCTTACAGCTGATATGACAGTACTGTACATTTGAAATCATTAATATTAGACTTATTATATTGTTCTGCTTTACATGTACCTTAAGCATGTACTGTTTTAGCATGCTGTTGGGGCCTTATTGAGACATTGCTGACATTGTGGCATAAGATATTAGAATTCTTCATTTCCTTCCTAAAAGACGACATGCCGAAAGTGTATTTAACAGCATTTCTTCTATTGGCAGCATGGAGGTGTAGTGGTCAGCCTTACAGGACATTCGTGTGGGAGTTCATTGTGGAGCTTTCTTCTCCCACATCCCACAAATAAGCATGTGCAAATAAGTGTCCAAATATGCTATGTGTGAATGCTGCTGAACATATTGTATGTTGAGTGACGGCTGACCAGTCCGGAAGGCATATATGTTTAGATTCTTTTTAAGGTATATTAGATGGTGTTTTAGTGGCACATGTAGTAAATATACCTTCAGTAAGAAAACAAAATGAACCTGTCAAGCAATACAGAAAGTAACACGGATTGACGCACTTTCCACTTAGCCTGAGTAACGGGTCGTCTTGTTGTTAGGGTTTTTTATGAGGAGCCTGTTGTGAAATAATTCAAACTTGCAATAAAAACCTGTTGCTTGTGTGCCTCACTTAACATTATGGTGACATTACTGACACCTAGTGACCAGTGTGGAGTACTGCATATTACTCACAGCGTTTTTTAATGCATCTTATGAGTTTATTTACCAATTTTTTGCTTGAAAATGCTCAATATAAGCAAAAAATCATTTAAAAAAAATCAGTATGCATATTGTTTTTACTAATAATAGGCCATATTCAACAACAAAACAGCATCATTCATTAATATATTTTTGAAAAAACGTGATACAGTGAAGCCGCTAAATTCGGAGCACATTGCAGTGAGGAATGACTGTTTATTTTTATTTCTCGGAATTATTTGACACCCCTAGTGGACACAAGGCAGCAGTCTCTATTATTTTTCTATATTTCCAAATGATGGTATGTATATTGTGCAATGTTTTATTCCTTCCTAAAAGTCTGAACTATAAAGTGTGTCAAATGATGCCAAGCCACAGCGCTGCTTCATTTGTGTGTTATGTTTACGTTTTGAAGTGTCAAGGCAAAGCAGCCCCGAGGAAACGTGGCTTTCAAGGTTCCGACGGGAACAGCTCCTCTAACACAACGACCAACAGCCTTGTTGTCCAGGTAAGGATGACATTTACTAAATGTCCCACCCAGCAGGGCGGCTTGAAGATTTTTGAAAGTGTGCGTTTGAGTGGAAATCCTGGAACTGAAAGCAAACTGGCATTAGTGGGCATCTCCATCATCATCATCCATCAGGCCTGTGATGCAGGCCAGCATGCTCCCCTGCCATGGTGACATTGCAGCCGCCCTGTTATAAAGCAGAGCTGGCTAACGTATCTGGACTATGTAAAGGAAGACCTGCACGGGACAGGACGGGGGCCCTCGCCTAAATGTTTCTGCCTTTTTTGGAGGAGTGATGGTTCGCCTTGTTTTTGGCAAGGCGAGACCAAGGAGCAAAACGCTGCTTACTCTCAACTTTCTGACAAGTTGTGAATGAGCTCCAGTCTCTGTTTTATAGTCGCTTGTGGATTTCTACTATCCACAAACAAGTTCTTATTCCAGTTCATGGAAATACTCTTTAGTAATGCAATGTTCAATGTTGCTTTTTGGTTAACAACTTACCATCCAAAATTTTATGCCAAAATGTTGTCTTGTTTGCGGCCCCCCGCCTGTTTAGCGTGCAACAAACAGTTTTATTTGTGCTTGGTTTGTATACACAGCCATCTTGGCTTACTTGCCCAAGACGAAATCTCGCAATACTAAGGCATCCGGAATCCAGCGACCAAATAATGGACCCTCAGCCCTGATGACTCCTGTTCGTGAATTTTTCCAGTGAGTATGACAAACTCTAAATAAGGCGCTTTGTTGATGAAAGTTAGGAGTGACAGCAATATTCCAAAGAGGGTGAAGACCACTATTGAATTCAAGAAAGAAGAAGTCATTGCAATGTTCAAAGATGGCGTCTGTGTTGCTAAGTGAAATGCTAATCTGTGAGTCTATATTGTTTATGTCTTATATGGCTTATTTTCTATCTTAATTATTAATATCTTCTATATTTGGTAATATGAGTGTAAAGTGACTATAGAAGTATACTGTAACTTAATGCATAGAGGGCTCTAATAATGTTAAAAAACAATATTTAGAAGGTCTTAAAAAGGTTTTCTATGCTCTAACTACAAAAATATATGATATAAAAAATTTTAATTTTGCAGAAATACACTTATGTTTGGGACTGGAACCAGTTAACTCCAGTAAAAGAGGGGGTTATGTAATATGAATACATGGGAAACATAGTGACTGGTTGAATTTTGCCATTTTGTTCTCTTATTCTGCTGTGTGCTGTCAATCGTTGTGGTAACAAACACGGTGTCTGATTACTCATCCCTTGTTTCCTCTCCTCTACGCATTCTATGCGTTTGCAAAATTGGGGAGCCCATGGATAGCGTGGCCCTCCACACAACCTAGAGTGTGTTCTCTGTGGAGGGAGGGGTGGCCCTGATGATAATGGTAATAATAAACTTTCCTTATTTAGCGCTTGTCTAAAAACAAATGTGAGAACAAAGCAGAGAAGAAACAGCATTAAAGGATGGGCTGAGTAGTACGTCTAAAAATGTTATTTTTGGTTGTGACTCAAATTTGTCAAAAGCATAAAGTTTTGTGTCAGTGCTGAGGAACATTCCAAGCAAGACTGACACTGGGCGCCAGGGTCATATCATGCGATAGGGCCGGAAACTCTTCTGCATTCTCTGGCTGATTTCAGGCCCTTTTCCTCCTCTTCGGCCCAGCGGGTGTCGTTGCATCCTCCTGATTGGCCGTGCATGTCTGGCAAAGCCTGAGCTTGCATGTAAAGCTGTGCTTTGGTTTGCAAAGGAGTCCTGATTGCTCACAAGCCAAAGAGCTTGAAAAGCGCGCGGAATTGTTTGGTAGCTAGCACATCAGCTCGAGACTACCATCTAGTGGAGAAATTTGGAACTGCTTTTCCCGTCTGCCTCCCTGTCATGTCTGTTCTCCAAGCCGCGGATTCCCCCTGAAGTGGTCGGGGACGTTCTTCGTAAATACAAACGCATTTTTATAATAATACCAAGTCATATTTTGTGTTTTATGATGTTCCTCCACTAATTGAAATACCCTATTTTAAAATGAACTGTATTATAATGAGGACCATGCTTATAATCATTTATTTACATCATTTCACAAAAGTAGGAACACCCCTCACGTCTCTGCAAATATTTTAAAATATAGCTTTTTCATGGGACAACACTCTAGAAATAAAGTAGTCAGTGTACAGCTTGGAAAGCGGTGTACATTTCTTATCCCCTCAAAATAACTGGGCATGCAAGCGTTAATTTAGTATTAGAATGATCTAGTATTAGCATTCATGTCCAGTCAAGAAGAAAACAAAAGGGGGTGTCTGTGGCTTCTTTTACGCAGAGTAAAGAGTTGAAAGCAGAGTGTAAGGGACGATGAGGGTGCATCACAAATACACTAAAGGCCTTTACTTTATCTTAGTTTGGTATTGTTGTTTCGTTGGGGTATTTTAATACATAGATACATATTTAATACATAGGGGCTGATAGTTTGGGCCCTGAGGGAGTAATGGCTTATTCAGTCCACTTGTGCTCTGGTCTTGTGACCAACATATTGGTGAAACTGAGGTGGAAGTGCACATTTGCCTGCAGTGACAACAGCGGATATGTGACCACCAGGTGTTGTCCCACAATTTCAGCCAAAGGAACACTGCAGTGGAGATTTTTCCAGGCAGGAAACTTCATCCCAAATACTGCAGCCAAGACAAAGACATGTGTACTGCCCAACAGCTCAGCACGGTGCCATGGAGCAACATGGGCATACAGTAAGCTTGAATTGAATTGATGAGTGGATTAGTGTTGGGCCAGCTGTTGACAGGCCACACTTGCCTGGTAAGCCTGTGTGTGTGTGTGCGTGTGTGTGTGCGTGTGTGTGCATGGGTTCAGGCGTGCTGAAATGAATACCATGAATGTAATTAAATAAAACCATTGGAATGTGTTCTGTTTTGGAGAAGAACCCAGCTGCCATGACACACACACACACCACCGCACTTACATGCCGCTTTTACGTAATAAATGACAAAATTCCACAAGGAATGTGGAGCACGAAGTTCCAGATAGGTTGGAGTCGACCCGGAGACTACTTTTGGAAACTAAGGTCAGTCCTGCCGTAGTAGTAACGTTTGTCAATGGAAGGCAGGCCGTGAAAGTATAACACATAATAGAACACAACTTGCATGTTTTCCTGTTTGCCATCGGCTGCCATCCAGCTACACAAGTGACTTACGCTTCAACACGAGGGGAGTAAGTGGTAGGCACGAGATGACGAAGATTTTTTGATATTTTACCTGGACAAAGAAACTTCATCTTAACCACATCACAAAACAATGCAGGTGCCTTTTGAAGTGTTTATCGTTCCACAAATTGATGCTAAACAATAATATGGTCAAGATTTTTGGGGCCAAACAAACCACTAATGTTGCATTTCCTTGGTTATATTGTCTTTGTAAAGTTGTGGACTTGTCTTTTCCTACGGGTAATTCATACTGTGTAATTTTTGTAGCATTTCTTGAAATGGCTTTTCAACAGTTTTAAGGGGCATCTCAGTGAGTGTTGACTGTCGGGATGAAGCCTCAGCATCTTCACTTTTACTATGTTACCTGTTAATAATCAGTAGTTACCTGGTAAAGCCATTAATGCTTCATCAAGAGCAAAATGATGTAGAAAATGACTGTATTTGTTGTTATTTGTAGTAAAAAAATGCTGGTGAGTTTTAGCTTTTGCCTATACTGCCCAGTGTGCCAGCCGGATCTGTCTTTGTCTGTGAACCTGAACCCATAGTGTGCCAAAACCCATTCAAGTACAGCATTTCAGACGTCATTTGCAGTGTCGGGATTACTAACGCCGAAATAGTTTTTTTTACCAGCATGAAATGCACTGATATCTAACGGCTCTTATCCACTCACTGATTCTCATGTGATTGCACATGAGGCGAGTGCTGTTAACATCTCTTAAATGAACAATTAGATTCAATTCACAGATTTAAGTAAGTATAAGATATAAGACCAAGCTGATCTTACATCCAACTGGGAATTGGTTCTCATTATTCACTTACAAGAGCCAATGAAAAGGTTAATCTCCAGACATCGATGCAACAACGGTGATGGAATAGCATGTTTTTTTTTCCAGATAAGCTTACTGATGTGCATGAAGAAGGAGGAATAAGCAGAGCTTGTTTATTTTTTACATCCTCTCCCTGTTTTTTTACTGATAATTCATTTTCCTAACATTTAAATCTTCACTCTTAATTTCACCGGCTTAACCTTTGTCGTTTACATTTTGTCCATTTCCAGTGTGAGAAGAAAGGAACATGTTAAAAAATCAGTAGTGACACTATAAAACCTTGCAGTGTTAGGAAAAGGCAGAAAATATGCTAAAATGCCGTCACAATATAATAAAATTGATTAAATAGAAATGAATTGTTACTAATAATATTCAAATAAATAAAACAGTAAAAGAAAAACACTGAGGATAAATACATGTACAATTGGACCTTTTTATGGGTCGTTTTGTGGACTTATGTGTGGTTTTCAGGATGTAAGTACGGGCACTACTAAGTACAGGATGCAGGTTTTTCAAGTATTTTGAGCTAATTCAAAAATCAATTACACAATCGTTACTTTCCCTGGTAACTAATGGCATATAAGTACACTGGTCGTTTCAGATGGCATTGGGATGTATGAAAGGTTTGGAGCCGCAGTGTCAGGCTGATGCTTAAGCGGCAGCGCGGGACTTCCTTGGCAGCTGCCGAGCATTCTTTGACTTTTCCAGAGAAGGTGGAAATGTTCGGAAACCGAGCGGCTAATTTGCAACAGAGATTGTTTGGAATTGTCGGGAACAGAGATTGTTTGGAATTGTCGGGAACTAGCATGTCGCTTACATAATCAATTGCTTCACTAAGGGACTGGAAAATGTGATATACATCAGGTGACTGCAGCTTGGAAACACTGACGTCAGTCGGGGTACCCTGACCCAGGTTCAGTTATGACCGCTTCCACAGCCTTTGCTGGTCTATAGGAAGAAAACGTGCAGCATGTTGGGGATCTCACCAACACCAAGTCTGTCTGGGGCCTTGCTAAGTTGTGTCATTTCTATTATTCAAAGAATCTTTCAGAATCCGTTTGACAAGAGCAACTTATCCTAAAAGGTGATCAAAACCGGCTTCTCTGGAACTATTTGCCATCTCCCCAATGTCTACTCCAAGATTTTTTGTCTCTTTTTCACACGTTGCACTGACAAACAACAAAGCAGTTTGCAGTCCAACTAAACCGGAATGTCGGCGAGGCAGACGGTGCTAGCCTCATGTAAAACAGCTGCAGATGTTTCGAGCGCTAATTAAGGACGGGCGGTGCAGGCAACTTTGCGCACCAGAGGGGGCTGCTGGCCAATATGGATATAAGCAATTAATTACGACTGTGACTCAAAACTGCATCAAGGCACAGCATGAAGGTCTAAAACCTGACCTTTTACACGCCGTGATTTTTTTTACAGTTCTTTAAAACAAGGTCCTATTTGGCAGATCCACTGTACACGCAGTATAGACGGTACACTGCGACTATAAATTATCCTCTAGCTCGTCCAACCTCGGACCTGTTTAAGAGGTGGCACTAGCTGGTTGAGCCCGTGAGACAGGGACGACTTTTAAACACACAAAGTCATCGACAACAAGAGACTAATGATAGTGCCGTCCACCTGCCAGTTGGTGAAGAGCCATCCCTGCCACAGAGTGCGTATGTTCATCCTTCTGTAAGCTTACCCTCGGGAGATGGGCCATTGCAGAAGTGCAGCGGCTCAGCAGGGCGGGGTTAAACCTGATGGGATGTTTCATATTCATACTCAGTGTGAATGTACAAGCAGTCCTACGGGTCACTGCTGCTGCTGTCAGCAGGCAAAGGATTTTACTTCTTCCGCCTTTTGGATCCCTTGTGAGGCTTGAAAACGTTTCTGTCCTGCGACGTTCTAGATGCCGGGCCATTCAGGCCTGCCGTTTCTGAGGGCAGACAATCGATGGCTGAGCACAACAGGCCACCCTCCGCCCTCCACCCTTGACCCCGCTCTCACAAGTGGCTGTGGGGTCTGCTGAAGAGGGGGCTCCTCACTCCGGGCCTGCTGCTGGTGATGCCATGATCAAACACTCCAAGAACAAAAATGTCTCGTGGGTAAGCGTAGTGTTTGCTGTGTGTGTGCCCTCATGTACCACAGATTATAGGAGCCTATTGCAGTACTTTAGCGCTGGCTTTTGATGTGCCATGTGGCTATTCCAAATAGAGGCTTAGAGATTTAACTATTATATAACTACTACATGCCCACTTTATCAAATCTGCTTACCAATCTGCCAACTCTGTTTGTGGGCCAATGAAGTTGACGACAAGTTAACATTCTGCATCCAAAACATTAGGTACGTAACTGTTAAGAGCACTAAGTTATAAAAGTGATAATTATTCTTAATCATAATTTTTGACATCAGTTCTTTGCCAGTGCAGCAGGTTCTGAAGAATGGCTTTTCAGGAGTCAGGGAGTAGCACTAACAGGACAGGATGGATTGGATATTTTTTCTATTCATTTTTAGTCTTTTATACGACCATTGTAAAGAGGCCTGGGCCAGTTCTCCGTCTTTCAGGCATTGGAGCAGGAGGCTGGAACCTGTGCCTGCTCACTTAAGCTGGTGTCGAGGAGATCTGGCAGGTCTATCACTGCCTTCTGTCCGTACGCCAACTCACTTTTCACTTTCCAGAGTGTCACAGTCGACCGAATAACCTCTGGAGTTGGTACGTTACACCTGCCATGGCCGATAATGGCAGCTCTCCTCTTGGCGATCTGTGCTCTTGGTGGTTACCGGGAATGTAGTTTAACCGCTTGGAACTCAGGAAGGAGATATGCACCCGTACTTGCTAAATATAATTTCCATGTGGCTAAATTGTCAACACAGATCTCTTCCATGTATGAGGTGTGTTATGAAACAGAAATGGTGATTGACAGTCACTGGGGGATGAACCTGACGTTCTCCTCTGCGGGACCCCAGTTCATCCATTCATCCAAGCATAAACTGCGCTCCTCTGAAACGGCACATGTCATGTTGTGATAACTTTGCCTTGAGTACAGGGTGTGTACGTGTGCACGTGTGCATAATTAGCAATGTGCTTTCTATTCCTCCCAAGGCAACCACTGCTCCATTTTCCCCTCCGTCCACCCATATGGTGCATATGTCATGCTGCTGTCCTCAAACTGAACCCTGATGGAACTCTGGAAGTGTTTTACTAGTCTAACAATCCCGCCATAATGCGGAAGACCTCAGTCAGCACTAATTCTATTCTCATTGTGCATTTTGTATTTGCTTAACGATTAAATGTGTGGTTCTCAGTTACTTTTTCTTATGCATTCCTAGAGGACATGATTGTTTTTTTGCACCTCCTCCTCCTGATTAGAAATACTATTGAGAACCTTTAGTTTGGGGTTTGAAGCCTCAGCCTAGTTGCAGCATGAATAACAGACCTGCCCAACCTGAAGAAATGCACTTTGTAGTCGTTACCGGAACTACACCAGGCAGCAGTGTGGATTATGTAGACGTGGCTTAGAGAAACACCTTCTCAGACGACCCAGAGTAGGGGAACCTTGTACTCTCGCTAGACTCTGCAAAGTGAGGTGGAGGCGGTTGTCATGCGAGCTCGTGACTCCGATTCATCTGTTCCATCGATCATCATTATCATTCATTAGTGGTGAGTACCTATAGTACATATTTTGTACTTTCAAATTAGTGTAGCAAGTGTGTGAACATATTTAGGGCGTAAACCTGCATTTAACATTTAGCCTGCTAGCTAGCTGCACGCTTTTATTGCAAATGTTGATCTGAAACTGGAAGAGAACATCAACATCAAGCTAGCAGGACGGTTTGGAGGGTCGAGGAGTGAGGCCTGTGTTAAAAATAGAAATTTTTATGGGCATGCCAATTACTGTCAGATTTCCGTCATTCTCTGGTAGGAGAGGAACATAACTCCCAGGAAAAGTGGGCATCTACTGTATGTGCTGTTTTTAACAATAACAGCTCCTGGCCTTTGTCAGGCTGCCCTTTGTGCCTATTTTGTTCATAATCTTCATGGACAGAATTTCTAGGCATAGTCAAGGTGTTGAGGGAGTCCAGCTTGGTGATCTTAGAATCTCGTGTCTGCTAATTGCAGACGATGTGGTCCTTATGGCCTCATCAGGCTGTGACCTTCAGCGTTTACTGGAGCTGTTTGCAGCTGAGTGTGAAGCTTCTGGGATGAGACTCAGCACCTCCAAATCCGGGGCCAGGGTTCTCAGTCGGAAACGGGTGGACTGTACCCTCCGGGTTGGGAGTGAGGTCTTGCCTCAGGTGGAGGAGTTCAAGTATCTCGGGTTCTTGTTCACGAGTGTGGGAAGGTTGGAGCGTGAAGTTGACAGACGGATCGGTGCAGCATCCGCAGTAATGCGGTCGCTGTACCGGACCGTCGTGGTGAAGAGAGAGCTGAGCCGGAAGGCAAAGCTCTCTGTTTACCGATCGATCTACGTTCCCACCCTCACCTATGGTCATGAGTTATGGGTCATGACCGAAAGAATGAGATCGCGGATACAAGCGGCGGAAATGAGTTTCCTCCGTAGGGTGGCTGGACTCACCCTAAGAGATCCCTGAGGAGCTCGGCCATCCGGGAGTAGAGCCACTGCTCCTTCACATCGAGAGGAGCCACTTGAGGTGGCTCGGGCATCTAGTCCGGATGCCTCCCGGGCGCCTCCCTGGTGAGGTGTTTCGGGCATGGAGAAGGCACCGGGGAAGACCTAGGACACGCTGGAGGGAC
The DNA here is from genome assembly GCA_024372805.1 of Oostethus manadensis. NCBI lineage: Eukaryota > Metazoa > Chordata > Actinopteri > Syngnathiformes > Syngnathidae > Oostethus > Oostethus manadensis. The sequence continues at coordinate 4,759,016 of QODF01000026.1, read as the reverse complement.
TATGTCTCACAGCTGGCCTGGGAACGCCTTGGTGTCCTCCCGGCGGAGCTGGAAGAGGTCGCCGGAGACCGGGAAGTCTGGACTTCCCTACTGAAACTGCTGCCCCCGTGACCCGGACCCGGATAAGCGGAAGAAAATGGAATGGAATAGAATGGAGCTCCTGGCCTCACTCTTGTTTTGCTTTGCCAAAGAGTCATTACATCAAGAACAGCCATCGTTGCATTATGAACATTTATACCACAATTGTTGTATTGCAATATCATTCAAATGTCAGTTATATAGCACCATGAGTGTACCGTTCACCCATGCCACACGTCAGAGCTTGATTTCAGGTGTATTGTAGTATGTTAGTACTGTATTAGTGTTGCGGTCCACCCAATAAGGCTAATGACTTGGATGACCATTAGAGTCAGTATAACCACAGTGATGGGCAGATTAGAGCGCCAGATGTCTGTCTGCTTGTGGCCGGAGGAGGTCACGCTTCAGCCGCAGCTCAGCGTCACGTTTACTTCTCCACATCGCTAAAGCTTTTTGCAGCACAAAACGTGTGGCCTGTTTTCCAGTGAGTACCATCTCGTTAAGCATGCAACAGATGTCACCCTATCAAATTAAAGCTTAATGCTTGGCCAGCAGGAAAAACACTTGAGAGCTAACCATGACAGCACACAGCATAAACACTGACTGTGTGTGTGTGTGTGTGCGTGTGCGTGCGTGTGCGTGTGTGTGTGTGTGCGTGTGTGTGTGTGTGTGTGTGTGTGTGTGTGCGTGCGTGCACATCAGCCAGCATCACTCCACATGACATTTGTTGTTGGACTGTCCTTTTCAATGTTACCCCGGTGACACCGCGGCGCCACAGCGGTCAGCATTGTCCCACTGAGCCGTCCGCCTCTCACATCCCTGGGTCACCAGAACCACCAGAGGATTTGCATAATTCATGAGCATTTCAGCGGACGAGTGCATTGGCGACAGGTGTTGGCAGCCGTGAAGGAGGACGAGCATGTCCAAGAAGCCCAAGGTACCAATTATTGTTTACACTGTGCTCTGTGAATGCCGTTAAACCGACACGCTGATTGCTATGGGAGATAGCAATCATAATATTAATTTTTGTTAGATAGATAGATAGATACTTTTTATTCATCTCCAAGAGAACATCAGCACAGTCCTGGGAGGGACTTGAGAAACTTTTGTGTAACATCACAGATTGACGTTATGATCTGTCAAAGTAATTTTCCCTGCTTACTACCACATTTTGTTTTGGCTTTTGCTTTATTTGAACATAGGCTAAGATAAATCTCCTTATTGAAAGAAGCAATCATTTCCAAAAGGACCACGGGGGTTACCGTGGGCTTTAAAGCTTCTTTCACTTCCTGTAGAAAATACACAGTATATACTGTACATGATAACTGCCTTTATCGAACTGCTGAATCTGTTTATTTCTCCTGGCTTTTATTAGCACCTCTGTGAACAAAATGCGGTGGCATCATCCCTTGTCAAGTCACAGTTTGAATTTCAAGGCTCTCACAATTTTTCCAAAATATATAAAATTCATAAATCATGATGTTTTATGTTTGGAAAACAGTATATTTTTAGTCAGAATGCAAATGTTAAGCTTTTTTTTAAGCATAAAACTGGCTAAATAAACTCACATCCAAATATTAGGCATTCAGAAGACGTCAATGTATTCTACACTGGTCACTACTGTCAGTAATGTTATCTTTTCATATAGCCCCTTCGGCAAACCCTACCCCACTTTGGGAAGCCAGGACATATTATGTTGCACAAGTGTAGAGTAACAGTGTATATGTCATTCTGAGTGTTGGGTAGTCTGAAGTTTCTCTCTCGAGATCGTGGACGTGTTGGTGCTCGGTAAATGTAAAGTGACCGCGTTAGCGCCACAGCAGCAGCAGTCGTCGTACTGCACAGCTAGTTCTTCTGAGCTTTATCCATCTGGCATCTTCAAACCGTTATGTCAAACTCGTTCCATGAAGGACTGAGACACTGCGGGTTCTCTCCCCAAGCAGTTTCTCCAGCAGGTGCTTTCATCGATGAGCTCCTTCCCTCAATTGAAGGAGGTGTTAATCATTAAAATCACCTGCTTTAGTGACCAGCTGGAAAGAAAACCTGCAGGGTCTCGGCCCTCATTTGACATTTGATTTCAACTAAATCCATCACTGGAAAGCTGATCCTACCTGAGATGTTTTCCACACAGCATCATCGTGATCCTTCAATGGAAAAATGGGGCTTTGGGTTGTGCAGAGGCGTCACACGGCTATGTGGAGATGTTGCAGGGGCATCATGACTGAAGGCCTTGGTCTGTGTTGTAATGACTGGCTTTTTCAACACTTCTTCCAGAGGAATAAGTTCACTCTTTTGGACCATACTGCGTGTTCCCCTCATCTAATGGTCCAATGGAGAACATTTGGGGATGGATGCAAAAGGAGGTTTACAAAAATGGACATCAGTTCCAGACAGTGGATGCCCTCCGTGAAGCCATCTTCTTCACCTGGAGCAACATTCCCACTATCCTCCTGGAAACACTGGCATCAAGCATGCCCACGCCCATTTTTCCCCTCCTGAACAAGAATGATACTCATTACTCACTCTTTTTTTAAGCAACATTTTGATCGGAGTGTGTTATTTTTTTAATGAGCTATGCTATGCTGGTGTTTCTCTCTCCTTGGTTCATTTATTTTTACACTTGTGTGACTGTTTTGGTTCTTCCCCCGCACCCGCTTATTTTTCCTTTTTGTAGATTGACGCCTGTAATTAGAGATGGTCCCGCAGCTCAAGTCACGCAGCGTGTCTTGTAGCTGGGTAGCTAGGTAACCTCAGTCACATGCCGCCTGCTGGCCTCGCGGGTTTCATTAGTTGCGAATCCCAGTCCCGTTGGGCCCAAGCAGGATTTTCCAGCTGTGCTTTAAATGACATTTAGAGCAGCCGTTTACAGTATTTTTTACGCAAGCCCACAATCAAGCATAATTGAGAAGTTTTGAGGAATTATTATTCTATTTTATTATTGTAATCATTGCCGACCAGTCCAGGGTGTACCCCGCCTCTCGCCCAAAGCCAGCTGGGATAGGCTCCAGCATACCCGTGACCCTAATGAGGATAAGCGGCATAGAAATTGAATGAATGAATGAATGAATATTGTAATCATTGTTGTTGTTTTTTTACACGCTGAAGGTTTAGGGTTAGCTTGAGGTCTTTACGAGATGAATCGGATTCTTCCAAGGAACCACTGTATCCAAACAACTGACTCAACATCCTCTTTTCGATGCTTGTCTTTGGGAAAACATGGCTAGAAAGCAGAACTAGTGAAGTTGGGAGTGGGATTTCTTCCAGGAAGATGTAAAAATGTATCAGGCAGCAGTGTACCTCACGGTGAGTTTCATTTGTGTAAAAGCATTCTTGGCAAGACAAGCATACCTTGGACCGGCCTGTGTGACAAACCCTCAATGATGGAGCTGTTTTTGCTCAATGTCCAACTTTTATAAACTCCTTGGCAAGTGGACAATTTCTCTTTTGGAATCTATCTGTCTGTCAACGCTGTCCATTAGGGCTCCTATCTAATGTTTAGATAGGAGCTATACAAAGTTCACATCTCATCTACTCCTTTTTGGAGTAATGGTGCAAAGCGTAAGCACGTTACATGGATTCCCTCTGGAGGTCCAATGATGCCACGATGGCGTTGTAAGCTGCCAGTGGCAGCCTTTGTGCACTAATCTTTGTGTACTCGCGTTAACAAAATCAGTAGAATCACAAACCGTTAATCTTTTTTCCTTCAGTCAAAGATGCCGTGCTGACAAGTCAGACATTTGACATGTTCAGGAGTGACACCACTTCCTAATCCAGCGTCACACAACCAGCATGCGCCGTTTCTTTCCCCCAGGCTTCATCTCAATTAGTCTGACCTTCATTTGTCACATGTGCATAACCAAACCAAAACAAAATCCACCATAAACACCCGTGATGAATAGATATAAAGCTACAGTGTGAGCTTTGCAAGCCTTTTATTTTCTTCAGGAACTCACTCATTCAGATTGTCTGTCCCTCCGCTAAAACAGTTTTATAAACTCAACAAGTTACATCTTTGAGCTCTTTTAGCTACAAATGTATATGGCTTGAGTGCAATTGACTGTCTTGAAGCAACTGAGGCAAAATTGATTGCCTTACCTGTTTTAATTGCTGTTTAATGATGATACAGTGATGAAACGTAAGAGGCCGCTGACACTAGCTATACTTCACTTTGTACAGTCATCTGTCACAGCCATCTTGAATGTTTTTTTTAAACTTTGCGTGGAAAAAGACCTATGCGCATGCATGGCTACCGCTGCACAAAATGAAACCCATAAATCAATAACTTCTTGTTTTGTTGTTAAAGGCGGTCTAGAACCATGAGATGATGTCACAAACCACACACCTATACTGAAGCCACGTATTTTTTTTAAATCTGCACTTTGGTTGGAGTTTTCCAAAGCTCCATTTTTTTAAGCTACATTTGTGTGTGTATCAGAGGCCAAAAAGTGCAGAAGAATACATGTTTTTAAAATATTGTGGACATGGCGTTATTTGGGTCTCAGCCTCATCTTCTTCTGTCCACTGTTCTAAAAATGGTATTGGTAAAATTAGTGATTTGATTTGTGGTGAGGTTTATGGCTGGTGAGGCAATGACTACTTTTTTATGTTGACACGAGTCGCTCATGAAGAGCATAACAAGAAAAGGAAGAGTTTTTTTATGAACTGAAAAGCATTGTAGTCTTACCTTTTATCTGCATATGAAGTGCATGTACCCTGTGATTCTCCAGGAAAAGTTGTTGCAAAAGTCTGACTACCTTTTGGTGAGCTTGGATATATAAGCTACATCTTGGCAGGGAAATTCATCCCCACAATAAAGCATAACAATATCTTGCATTTGACTAGCTGGTCTCCAGTTGGTGTTGCTGCTGTAAAATAAAAATCATGACTTCTCCTCTCTATGGAAGGACGCCAGTGACTGGCACGTTCCTGCTCATGCATGCACTCACCCCTTCAGGATGAGACAAGTACTGCAGCAACTCCGATATGACAATAAAGACATTACACGGGCTGCAGGAAGTCATGGTGTTTAAATTTTCTCCCACATTGTATTATTGGCGAGAGGAGATGCGTGCGGGAGCCTACTTGATCAGGAAATTTTACTTAAGAAAACTTAAAATATTAATCTTTATGTTATCATTATTGTTATTTTAAAAAAATTTGTCATCATCCCCCTTAACTGCACATCACTGCTTAAAACACACATATCATATACTGTACACTTTATGTTGCATTTAAAAATAACATGAGCTAGCAAACCTGTAGTGGATCAAGAAAGTGTTCATTCTTTCAAACATTTGCCTTCGTGACTTGACTTGAAAGCGTTCGTGCCAAGCACACGCTTTGAAACGTAATCCTCACGGAACGGTTAGCCCTGATCAAAGCCAATATAATCTAGGATTTATCTTGTGCCACCACCACCACTAAAAAATACTAATCTGTCTTGTGTTTGTCATACTGGAGGGGTTTTTTTCCAGGATCTCTGATCCGGCAGGAAAAGTGCATTATTTTTAAGCCTTGTGGACTTTCTGAATTCAACTCACGCACTGTGATCCCTGCCTTCAGCAACCTATATTTTGATTTATATTATAAACATATACCGTGTAGACGTCTTTTGTCAGAACTCTCCCTTTAGACACAAAACAAATGAAAACGCTCAATGGCGTTCGCCCCATCGAGCATGAAAAGCGTTTTGGCCTTGATGTGAAGATAATTACTTCCGAAAATTTGGGTCTGGGCAACATGTGTTTCAGACATTATCGTCTCAGAGCGTAACTTCTTCTGAAAGTGGAAGTAAACTCCGAAATCTCTCACACACACCAAGACATAAAAGCTTCTGCTGTGTGCTGGAATTCTCAGGCCAGCCCTGTTGGCCTGCGATCTTACTTCCTAACCAGCTGTGTTCCTGTGTGTGTGTGTGTGTGTGTGTGTGTGTGTGTGGTGGGGGGTTAAGAGAGGGAGGGAGGGACGGAGGTTGGGGAAGTGGGGGGTGCTTGTTTTTTGGGTCTGGAGGACGGTTGTGGCGTTCTGAAGGAGTGTACTCCCAGCGTGGGAACAGAGCTCGTCCTCTCTCAGGAACTAAAGGAGGCCAAAAAGGAACTTCTGTCCGGCTTTCACGTTTGTCATGCTCCAGACTTGAGTTGGGACGTGGAGTTCCTGAGCAGCGAAGGGGAGATGGGCAGCCGCTGAGGGGTTTTCTCCCAGCTGGGCTGAGCAGCAGCGAGTCTGTTGAAATGTTTCACTCCGCCAGTGAGGAGTCTGATTTGGTGAGTTTCAGGAAACTCTTTCACACATTTGCTCCATCCATCCATCCATTCATCCGTTAAACACATTTAGTCCAAAAACAATACCTTTGTATTTTCACAGACTTTTACAGAATAGTAATTGAAATGCCGCTCACCAATTCACACTTCACTCTATCACAGATATCCAGGAATGAATGTGGCCTATTAGTAGTAAAAAGATATGTATAGTGAAGCAAATCTTACATAGTTGCCTACATTTTCTAGCAGAAAAATGGCTAAAAAACAAATACTGTAGGTGTCAGCAATGTTACTGTACTGTTCAGTGAGACACACTAAGAACAGAATTGATCGCTGGAACAACAGGCTTTTATTATATTTTATGCAGCTTTGAATTATCTCACAACAGCTCACAACTATAGTGGACCATAACCCACGCCGAGCTAAAACTCCACATCACTTCCTGCCCGCGCACCACTCAGCTCCAGTGTGGAACACATTTATACAATAACTCTTATTTATGGAGCTGAAATGAATGGAAAAAAAAATTTGATCATTGATGTTGGTTAGCGTTACAAAGTTTGCTAGTTACATGCAAGAGTTGCATGCAAGTTACAAAACATATACAGTGGGTGCAGTAGATTATCAGAAAACAAGACCCAGCATTTATGATATGCACGCTCTTAAGGCTATATAATTGGGCAATTAGTTAAAAGGGGTGTGTTAAAAAAAATAGCAGTGTCTGCCATTGACTTTACAAACTCAGATTTATTTTGTACAAATGACTTTGTTTTTAGGATTTCGCAATCCGGTATATCACTAGACTAATATTTATTTTATTGATTTTACTTTTTATTTTACCTGTCAGCTGTTATTCCGCTCCAAGATTCTTTACCAACATTCCACAATTCAATAACATTTCTTGGTTTTGCTTCAGAAACAGCATTTTTTATGTCCCCCCCATTCTCCATTGGATTAATGTCCGGGGATTGAGCTGGCCACTCCAAACATTCATTGTGTTGGTTTGGAAACAAGGTCTTGCTGGTTTACTAGTGTGTTTGGGTTCATTGTCTTGTTGAAACACCCATTTTAAGGGCATGTCTTCTTCAGCATAAGGCAACATGACCTCTTCTAGTATTTTGACATATGCAAACTGATCCATGATCCCTGCTATGTCATAAATAGGACCAACCCGATAGCAGAACAAACATGCCCTTATCATGATGCTTCACTGTTTTCACCGTGTACTGTGGCTTGAATTCAGAGTTTGGGGGTCATCTCACAAACTGTCTGTGGCCCTTGGACCCAAAAAGAACAATTCTAGTCTCATTAGTCCACAAAATGTTCCTCCATTTCTCTTTAGGCCATTTGATGTCTTCTTTGGGAAATTCTAACCTCCTCAGCACATGCCTTTTTTTTAACAGGACTTTGCCGGAGATTCTTGCAATAGATTAGCTTCAGTCTGCTAACTGTCACAGTACTTACAGGTAACTCCAGACTGTCATTAATCATCCTGGAGCTGATTATTGGCTGAGCCTTTGCCATTCTGGTTATTTTTACATCCATTTTGATAATTGTCTTCTGTTCTCTGCCATGTGTCCCTGGTTTTGCTCTCCATTGTAAGGCACTGGAGATCATTTTAGCTTGACAGCCAAAGAGTTTTTCCACCTCTTTTCCTCTATCTAATCAACTTTTTAATCAAAGTACTTTGTTTTTCTGAACAATGTCTTGAACTACCCATTTTCCTCAGGCTTTCAAAGAGAAATGCATGTTCAACAAGTGCTGGTTTCATCCTTAAATAGGGGCCACCTGATTCACACCTGCTTTTTCACAAAATTATCTCTGATTGAATGCCACGCTGCTATTTTTTAACACACCCCTTTCAACTAATTGCCCAATTACACAGCCTTAAGAGCGTGCATAGCATGAGTGCTGGGTTTTGCTTGTTTTCTGAGAATCTTTTGCACCTACTGGTAGCTTGTTTGCCATGTAGCAATAAATATATACTAATAACAGTACTTAATCTGGTTATTCACATTGGACTGCTAACATGCAAGTTAAATACAAGGCGTTACTTGTACAAATATCACCTTCAAGTACTTGTTTGCCAGTGACTTGAGTCAGCAGCTTGTGAGATGAAGGACAACCAAACTTTTCAGTATTTCAGTCTGAACATTTTAGTTCATCCGTGCAGGTGAAAAAAAAACTTTAAACATTATGTCATCACAACAAAAAATTGTACATTTTCTAATCAAACACAGGCCAGAAATTTAGGATGAGGCTGCCGTGAACGTCCAAGTTGGATCATGGCGCCTGCCAGTTTCTGTTTGTCAGCCTGTTGCCAATAACTTGAAAATGATACACCATGACTTTCTACAGACTGTATAATGTCTTTACTGTAAGTGTGTCATCATATTCTTGCTAATTGATCAATAAAATACAGAGAAATGTGACACTCAGAGGCAGTTGCAGTACTCCTTTCATCCTGAGAGGTGGGTGCACGCTTGAGCTGGATGGTGCTTGTCACTGCCAACCTTCCATAAAGCTGGAGAGTAGCAAGTAAATATTTTTATGGTCTGCTGAATGAATGAAGGATTTGGCTGCCAAGATGGAGGAGAATATACCACCAGTTTTACAACAAAGTATCCGAACTTTTTCTGGAGAATATCGTGTGTACATCTACTTCACCTACAGATAAATGGACAAATGAACCAACACAAATGTTTTTCAGTTCATTCAAAAAATTAAATAAATTGGAAAGAAGTACTGAAAACATTTTTTAACAGAACTGAATTATTCTCTTTTATGTTTTTTTACTTTACTATCTTTTTGTTAGATAGATAGATAGATAGATAGATAGATAGATAGATAGATAGATAGATACTTTATTAATCCCACCAGGGAACATTCATGTGTTGTTCAGTAGCCCACAGATAAAAAGACATACAAAACAAACATTAAATAAGATTCACTAAAAGTGAGCTTTATAGAATCTAATTGGAGCAGGCATAAAAGATCTCCTAAAGCGCTCAGTTCTGCAGTGCATAGAAAGAAGTCAGTCCTTTCTATTGCTCCTTTGAGCAGACTGAGCAACCTGTATTAACATTTTAAAAAATCTCAGTGCCTCACCAGCTATGAACTTTACCGCACGTCACTGCATCCCATTGTGTAGAAATGTATCAAAACAGCACCAAAGCTTCATTGGTGCATTCACAAATTTAATTCAAATAAATTCACTCCTATGGCAGTTTTTTTAAACATATATATTATTATATTTTTAAACCAAAAGTTAAAAATATGCAAATTTAACAAATTTTACATATTTCAACCTAAATTGAGCATTTTCAAGCATAAAAATGGCTACATAAACTCAAATCCAATCCAATAAGGCATTAAGAATCAAATTGTGAATGTATTATTCTACATTGGTCACGAGGTGTCAGTAATTGTTTAGTGAGGCACACAAGCGGCAGATTTGATTGCCGAAACAACAGGCCTTTGTTGTAGGTTTAAATGATCTCACAACAGGCACAATAATAATAACATAATAATCATTATAGTCATAATAATAACACAAGCTCCTGTTGCGGCCATAATCCACAAGTAGCTCAACTCTGAACCCCCGATCTCCCTTTCTGTCTGCCGCCCATGATCGAGTCTTGTTTGTGTCTTAAATGACTTACTTGCCTGGGTGATGAAATGTGGTAATGCAAATCTCTAAATGTCATGTCTAGAGGGATCTAATAATGTTGAAAAACACATTTGGAAGCTCGTCAACAGGTTTTCTGTGCCATAATTACGAAAAATTACAAAAATATTCCATTTATAAAGAAGGAATCCTGCTTTGTGGACATTCACTTATCACGGTCGGGTCTGGATCCAATTAACAGCGTTTAATGAGGGATTGCTGTATATCTGCACGGTTGCCGAGTGGTTGGCATGTTGGCCACACAGTCAGGAAATCTGGAAGTCCTGGGTTTGAATCTCCGTTGGGCATCTGTGTGTGGAGTTAGCATGTTCTCCCGGTGCATGTGTGGTTTTATCCGAGTACTTTGGTTTCCTCCCAAATTCCCAAAACAAAACAAAACATGCATGTTAGGTTAATTGGCGACTCTAAATTGTCCATAGGCATGAATGTGAGTGTGAATGCTAGCTTGTCTATAAGTTCTGTGCCATTGACAGGCGACCAGTCCGGGGTGCACCCCGCCTCTCACCTGAAGTCAGCTGAGATAGGCTCCAGCATCCCCCCACAACACTAATGAATATAAGTAGCGTAGAAAATGGATGGATGGAGGTCCCACCTGGCTATGTAGCAGGACCAGCCAAACTATGAAAAAGTGCAGTTTATACTTAGAAAAAAACGTTTCTTAATTTTTCCATGATCGTTATACATTCCAACCATGAAAGCAGGGACTATTGACGCCTGAAGTCATTTTTCTTAGCAGCATAGGATTGGTTCGTGATATCCAGCTATGCCTCACCGCCATTTACTCGTGGATTTAGCCCGGTTCTTTTGAAAAGCGGCATTTGGTTTTATCACCTCGTCCCAGGTGCTTTACTTTGTGGAGGAGTGCCTCGTGGGCCAAGTGGGGAAATGATGCAGATCCCAAGAGAGTTTTGACATTTGCTGAATTTCTCTGTGAATAAAAGCATATTCAGGAAGTATCAAAAGGGGCAGTTTGGTGCTGATCCAAATGAAAATGGTGTGCTCTACTTTGTGCCAATCTAGTTGTTGTGTGTGTGTGTGTGTACATGCGTGCGTGCGTGCGTGCATGTGTGTGTGCGCGTGTGTGTGTGCCATGACTGGTTCCCGTGTCTTGCCAGCCACAGTACCTTGTCATGTGATCGACAGCCTGGATGGGACGATGCACTTACTTAATGCACTGGCAGATGGAATGCTGGGTAAACACTTTTCATTGCCGTGTCACCTTGATGTCCGTGCAGCCGTCCCATCACATCCCATCTTTTATTTGTCTTGTTCTTTTCACTCAGTACTTGCTCGCTTGATATCATCATTTGAAATATTAGTAAGTTTCACTGCTGTGTGCTGTGAAAGCGACTCTTGACGTGACAGTGATGGACAGATGGCAGGAAAGACTGCTAGCGTGTTGCACGACCCGTTTCGCTAGAGACTGAAAAGAACAGGACTTGGCACGGGTTTTCATTCATCAGTGATGGTGTGGGATGTCGACTCGTGACCGTGACACCGCGTTCTTTCTGGCTTTTTAGATTACTTGAAATACTGTAGTATTTCAACAAACCGTAATGCCTGTGCTTGTGGTTAAAAAAGATGTAGTCTGCCATGCAATTCCTATCGCATTTATTCATTTTGTTTACACAATTAGACAAAATGTGGCAAACAGTGCTCCTATTTTGAAAGCCGAAAGTGTGTCGTATGTGCTGAGAATGTTTCTTGACGGATAAAATGAGCTCGGTGCAAGAATAAACGTGTCTCTCATCTTTTTAGCTCAGAACGTGCACGTCGTCAGCGCTCTGGTAAAACGCTGGTTTAAATTAAAGCTGTGGTGTAAACACTCATCCACATGAGCTAACCCCACTAGCTTCCATTCACGCTCCGTAAGAGAGGAGCTACCAAGTATTTTCTTGGCTGTTTTGACATGTTTAGTCTGGGGTTGGGGCGAGTTCATGTTTAAAAGGTCAGAAAAAGAAGTTCATGTTTAAAAGGCCAGACTGTCTCCTTGATGTCCAGAGCAATGTTACCACTGTCTGTACTCCAACAAGGAAGAAAAGAGTCTGAAGGTCACTTGCTAGAAAATGGAAATGTATGCTGCTCCTCCTTCTCTTGAAGGCATGAGGCATGGTAACCTTCCGATGATGGGAAAAGCTAAAGAACATTCAAGGACCTTTGTGGAGATACTTTCTTAGTTATGCATGATTGCATCTCTCAGTTCGGTGGCGTCGATTTCCTTTCATTTATGCTTACCAAATTGCAGCTTGCTGATCATGTGCGGGCTTATTTCATTCTCATTGCTGTGTCATGTATCAATATATATTATGTATTGATTGGCTGTGTCGACTGTCGAGGTCATTTTTCGGTTATGCAGAAAGGAGGACTCAATACTAGAGGTGTTGTTACCAACCTTCCAGCGTGTAAACTGCTCTGGGCTGTAACAAATCCTGATCCTTGATGGGAAGATTCCTGCAAGGATCCAGAACCCAGCATGCAGTGCTGATAGTGTGCTAGCTGCGACAAAGTGCTGTCAGGCTGGTTCTGTCTGTGGCATTGGTGCCTTGACCGGGCACCCTTCACCACCCTGAAGAGCTTCTTCACACCCGCTTTATTACAACCAGTCGGGATCAGGCACTGGGTTCTGGACATGTGGAGATCGTGTAAGGTGAACTTAAGTCCTTGTAGTGTTACAAGAGAAGAGACTGTATGTGTGAGGTTAATTGGTCTGGTCGGTTACCATGAAAATGTCAGCCTTCCAGTTAGTGCTCCGTGGAGTGGAACCAGCTGACCTCTGACCTCACACAACATAATTACGGTCACAGGAGAAACATGCGTCAGCGGGGCAGCGGCAAGGAGATTTTTAGGAACTTAACTTTGTCTGCTACTAAATGAAACTGTTTTCATGAACGCTTTAATTATTCTTTTGAAAGGCGCACACACACACGCACACTCCGGTCTGCGGACATACTTTTCTTCTCAAACCTCTGTTTGGATTGGATCATAGGTGAACATAAGAAGACCACAATCAAGGGTATTGAAGGACGGGACGTTACGGTTATTGATATTTGGCCCCCTTTACAATAGAAATGCAATAAAATCCGATCTACAGACATCCCTCGCCACTGCTTCGAATCTGACCGCTTCACTTTATCACGTTTTTTCAAATATATGAATAAATTCATTGTGCTGTTTCGTGGTTGAATACGACCTATAATTAGTCTACAGATATGCATATTGAAGCTAAGTGTCTAAGAAGCATTTTCAAGCATAAAATTGGCTAAATGAATTAAAATAGAAATATTAGGCAATCAGAAGATGCTCTGATGATATGTAGTGTTCTACACTGGCCACTTGGTGTCAGTAATGTTACTGTAATGTTTGGTGAGGCACACAAGCATTACACTTCATAGCCAAAACATATAAATTATTGTGTAGAAGTGACTGTAGGGGTGTTATTTCATGTCTACAGGGCTCTAATAATGTTCCATCCATCCATTTTCTATGCCGTTTATTCTCTGCTCTAATAATGTGAAAAACCGTATAAATAAATACAGTATACCATTAATAAATAAACAATTCTACTTTGCAGAAATTCATTCATCACGATTGGTTCCGGAACCAATTAGCCCCAATAAACTAGGGATTGCTGTACCGATATCCAGCACCTAATTACAGATACCGATATCAACTGATAATAATATAGACGGCAGCTTTTCCCTCAGAGCAATGTCATTATTTTGCAGCATGAACGCAAGCTACGTGTGACTGATTCTTCCTGAAGTGTGGTATTCCATAGGAATTTGGAATGCCTACCATTCTAAACACTACACTACACAGAAGGGTCGCTGCGAGCTGCAATAGCGCTAGCTACAGGTGATGGGCATTGAAAGGCATTTATGGGCATATGTGATTTTACCAGTGTAGAAATGAATAATTGGGGTCTCAATGTTATTTGTGACCTCACGGATACAGGCTGCACAAGCAGGCATGTGGTCCCAACCTGCAAGTTCAGTGTGCAGCCTGTGGATGGATGCTCTGTGAGGGGCTAAGTGGGGGGAATTGTAGGGAGTGGAGGAGGAGGAGGGGTGGACGGAGACAGAGAGGCAGAATGACTGAAATAGCGCAGGAAGCTTGTGAGAAGGCGAGCGCAGCACAAACACAGAAAGCCGCAGCTTGCTTCTTCAGCAGCGTGAGGAAGTCGGTAACGGGCGGCCACGGCGCGTGTTTGCGGCAAGTGTGAAGCAGTGCAGGTGGAGGAGAAGAAGACTGGAAGATGCTTCATCCTGGGGGTGTCAGCTGTCCGGGCGCCCCAGCAAGCAAGGACGACCAGAGCTGCTGAGATTATGCGTGGGACGGGAGGCTCCTGTGGATTGCTCAATTTTGGCGACGACAGGACGAGCGCCGGCTGCGGTTGGACGCGAAGCCGCGGCTGCAGGAAATTAAGGAGCCCCCATTTGACTTTATCCGGAAGTGGAAGTAAGCGGCTGTCCATGTAGCGGACGTGTTGACTGTACCTGTAGCCAGGTGACACGGCAGCGCAGTCTACTTGGAGCGGCAGTGGCTCAGGACCCTGAATGACCGGGGTGGCTGATGAAGGCCACCTGGATCCGCCTGCTGAGAAGAGCCAAGGGGGGTCGCGTCAAGAACTCCGATGCCTACGTAAGCTTTCTGGCTGCACGTGAGTGCGTGTGTGCGCGCGCGTGTCCGGTGATGTTGACAGGGGACCATGTGACGACCCGTGGTTATCAGTGACGTCATGTGGGCGAACAGGTGGCAGACAGTTGAGGAGGTTACAGTATTTGTTATTGGTAGGTGTGCCAGGGAAAAGATGCTCTGGAGCAGCCATGGCTGGTAATTCTAATCAGGCAGCTATTTTTAACTCTCACAGACCGTGTTGGTGCAGTGAGATGAATGAAGATTTGATCTTTCCTTTCTCTTTGTTCTGTTGGAACATACCCATAAATTCACATTCACAGTTTCCTCTACAATCTTCTTTTATTCACTATTTTCATTCGTTTCACAACAAATGCCTGCAAACACTTAACGGTTACACATTTCAATGTAAAACAAATTCCAGTCCATTCATATTTAAATGCAGTCCGGGGAGGCATGATGAAAGCTTAAAATATAATTGTAACATAGAAGAAATATTAATATTTCTTCACAGATCACAGAATTCGCCCATTTCCAGATCAAATACAGAGCAGAAACGTAAGAAGAGGCTAAAATGTGCAAGCACCGAAGTTGGACTGCCATTTCTTTTTGCCAGCATGTCACCATTTAATGCTTGTGATACACAACGGCTTCCTGCAGCCTGTTTAATGTCTTTAATGCAAGTGTGATATTACTATTCTTCTGGTGCGCAGTATGCCACCTTACTGTGAGAGGGCGGGGGCGTACATGAGCTGGAAGGTGCTTGTCGCTGCCGTCCTTCCACTGAGTAAAAGCCAGCGTATTCCTTTTTAACTTTATTAAAGAGTCAGCAACAAGTTAAATGCATGAGATATATTTTTAGCACTGCTGAACTGATGAATGAACTTGACTATCAAGATGGAGGATTGCTTTTCCAGGCTCAACAGAAGGACTTTGATCAGACTTTTACAACAAAGTAACATAGTTTTTCATGGAGAAGGTAATGGCTCATGCACTTCTTATACAAATACAAGGAAAGACCACAAATGTTTTTCAGGTTTTAAAAAATTAGTATTTTTTTTTCCTCTGGCCTGTTGTCCTCTTAATAAGCAACCTGTATTAACATAAAAAACTCATGAGTGAGTGCCTCATCAGCCATGAATCCAGAGCCAGCCCAACCCAATCTGGTGCCCAATGGCGAGACTTTTTATGCCCACCCCTCAATCGGTGATTCACACGCTTAAAAAAGAAATGGAGTGGTATTGTTTTTTCTGCTGCCTTCAAATTACAAATGAAACATAATATACATACCATCCATCCATCTTCTGTCCCGCCTATCCTCACTCGCGGGGGTATGCTGGAGCCTATCCCAGCTGATGTCTGGCAAGAGGCGGGGTACACCCTGGACTGGTTGCAATATTAATACCCTTACCACAAAATAAAAATCCTGTAAATAAGTCAGTAAATAATAGAAATAAATTATAAATACACTGCGACTGACTTGCCACCAGTCCAGGGTATACCCCGCCTCTCGCCCAAAGTCAGCAGGGATAGGCTCCAGCATACCCCTGCATGGATGGAATTATAAATACAACCAGCAACATCAAAACAATTTAAATAATAAGTAACTCTATAGATTAGCACATTTACACATTACAATACACAATGCAATATCTCAAAAAGCATACACAAAGAATATCCAAATCCTATACTATTGTGTATTTAAAAGTGAGATGAATGTATATTTTAATGCGAGTTCCAATGAATTTATATATAAATGCAAGTTGAAATGAATATACTATATTTCAATGTACCTTCCAATCAATCCATACAGTATTTCAATGTGAGTTGATGTGAATATATATTCCTATCTACATTCCAATGAAAACATTTAAATGTGAGTTGAAGAGAATATATTTCATGTAAGTTCCACGATGGGAGTCTAAATAACAAAGTATCTTCAGAGTGAATGAAAGCTGACGTACACGATGATCTCCACAGGGTTCAGCAGACTCCTACACCAGCCGTCCATCAGACTCCGATGTGTCTCTGGAGGAGGACAAGGAGGCGGTGCGAAGAGAGGCAGAGCGGCAGGCTCAGGTGCAGCTCGACAAGGCTAAGGTACATCACCCGACATCTGAGCTCTCATCCTGAGGACTTACAACATTGAGTTCTATAAACCTTTTGTGGTTCCACACTGATGGGGTTTGAAGGAGTTCCATGCAAGGGGATATGAATGTAAGATGCAAGGTGAAATCACAAATCCTGATTTGCCTATTAAAACCAGCCTTGGGTGGCACTTTGGACAACCTTGCCTTGGTTTTACCTGCTTTGCAACCATAGAAAGCATTGATTGCGCTCATGGATACCGAAAAATACTGTACATAACAACTAGCCAATGTAATTATGAACAGAACACAAATATGTCAGCTTGTCTCCTTGCTTTCTTTCTTTCTTTCAGCTACCGTTTGCTTTTAGTGCATTTGGTCGTCACCTTTCTTTCTCTCCTGCTACAGCACCAGTCTCACACAGTCCCTAACCCCCCACACCCACCACTGCATCCCTAATGTGTTGCGTAACAAGTAACACTAGAGTATGCGGCACACGGAGATACATTCCAGACAGCCGCCCGTGATGAACATGCATGGTCCTGTACAGGACCATCACAGAGTCACGTGACTCCAAGCATTCCAAGGACACGGTGTCCTTCCTGGACACAATGAGATGATCTTGTAAATGTCACAAGCCCGCACACATCCAGGGAATATCGCTGCTTGTACTGTTGTCTGTTAATCTTTGTTTGGAAAAGACTGCCAGCTGACTAATCAATATTTTGTGAGAATTTTCAAATGTTGACAGGTATGGGCTGACCACCATGAGAAACTGGAAACTTTTGTTTGTCAACAGATCACGTGACATCATTGGTGTACAGTTTGTGCAGCATAATTTTATATGATCCATTATTGTATATTATAATATATCATATTTTCCATAGTGAACATCTCAGGCGGCTTCATGAGCCTATAAGGGGACCAGTTGATCATTCAAGCGCCATAAACATAACCGGAACAGCTTGGTTTGATGTATGGACTGTTTGCAGCTCTACTTGCTTATGTTGCGTCACGGCACGCGTATACTTTAGGGAATCTGTTAAGTGGTGAAATTTTTCAATGTCGAAGAGTCATAGCTCCCAGGAGTACTTTTACACCTCACATTACGGAACTACACCCGTCCATCGCTACATCACGGTTCAAACCTCGCTCCATCACTCTATGGTGTTTCTTTCTAAATTGTATTCATACATAAGGACCTTGTACAAAAAAGCGTTTGCACAATGTACCAAAGTAACCTACTAACCTAGCACCATGTGGGCATACAAATAAATACCCATGTCCAAAAAACACCCATATATTCCCGTCGGAAGGCATGCTGGGTAGCTTGCGGTACTCTTTCTCCCGTCATTTTGTTGTGTTTGTCGCATTTTGGCTTGATTGCAAAATATGTTGAGGATTTTGTCAGAGTAGGGTAGCATGTTGGCTTCGCAGTCAGGAGGTTCTGGGTTTGAATCTCCATTGGGCATCTCTGACTGAGTGTGACTGGTTGTATGTCTTTGTTTGTCTATACAATATGTGCCCTGCGATTGACTGGCGACTCGTCCAGGGTGTACCCCGCCTCCTGCCCAAAGTCAGCTGGGATAGGCTCCAGCATATCCGCGACCCTAATGAGGATAAGCAGTATAGAAAATGAATGAATGAATGTTGTCAGAGTAGTAAAAGACGGATGTTAGCATACTGATACATACTGTACATACTGATGTCCAATTTTTTTTGTTTACAGTTCACATTATTGTTGCCGCTGGACTACCCAGCATACCCTGCGGACATTTGGAAATAAGTTTTAAGTGACATGTTATGTTTAGTGCTTAGTTATTGTTTATTACCCAGGTAGTAGTAGTAGTTTATGTGATGTGTTGACTTGCTGTAGATGGATTGTGTTTCCGTTGTGTTGTACGTTGTTCTGTTTGAAGACCGCCTACAGTATATATTAGTAGTGTTCAAAATAATAGCAGTCCAATGTAACTAACCAGATGAATCACTGTTATTAGAATATTTTTATTGCTACATGACAGACAAGTTACCAGTAGATCCAGTAGAGTCTCAAAAAACAAACAAGACCCAGCATTCATGATATGCACGCTCTCAAAGCTGTGCAATTAGTTGAGGTGGGGGTGTTCAAAAAAATAGCAGTGTCTCCTGTTGACTTTACAAACTCACAACTATTTTGTACAAACTTTTTTGTTTCTAGGATTTGGTGGGGAAATATTGTAAATAGACCTTCAATCTTTAATCCCCCTGGAGCAGATCATTGGCTAAGTCTTCGGCATTCTGGTTATTCTTCCATTTTCATTGTTGTCTTCTGTTTTCTGCCACGTGTCTCTGGTTTTGCTCTCCATTTTAAGGCATTGGAGATCATTGTAGCTGAACAGCCAAACATCTTTTTGCAGTTTTTCCCCCCCGTTCTTCTGAACAATGTCTTGAACAACCCATTTTCCTCAGGCTTGTTCGACAAGCGTTGGTTTCATCCTTAAATAGGGTCCACCTGAATGACACCTGTTTTTTCACTAAATTGATCACTGATTGAATGCCACACTGCTATTTTTTGAACACCCCCCTTTCAACTAATTGCCCAATTGCACAGCCTTAAGAGCGTGCATCTGATGAATGCTGGATCTTGTTTGTTTTATGAGAATCTACTGCACCTACTGGTAACTTGTTTGGCATGTAGCAATAAGGATATGCTAATTACAGTGACGCATATCGTTTGTCACATTGGACTGCTGTTATTTTGAACACAACTGCATAAACGACCCCTTAGCCAATTGTTTTAAGTCAATGTGGTCCGCACGTCAAAAAGTTTACCTACCCCTGGCTTATCATGTCAACTATATTAGGTCATTTAAGTGATCATACGGGTGTTAGTTTATGACTACGGTCATAAATGTAAAAACTGTTTTTAGGAGGTCAAAAACAGTTATTCTGTAACTATGAAAATATTCTATTTATCCGACTTGCAGAAATTCAGTTATCGTGGTCGGGTTTGGAACAAATTAACCGTAATAAATGAGCGGACGACTGTGGAAGCAACTTTTGAGCTTTTGTTCTCCTTCCTGTAGACAAAACCAGTCGCATTTGCCGTTCGCACAAACCTCAACTACAGCCCGAGTTATGATGACGACGTCCCCGTACCCGGCATGGCTGTCTCCTTCGAGGCTAAAGACTTCCTCCATGTCAAAGAGGTGAGTGGCTTCACGCTTGGTGCATTGGTATCAAGATGACAGTGCTAAAGGTTCTTTCCCGCTTGTAGAAATTCAACAACGACTGGTGGATCGGACGGCTGGTGAAGGAGGGCTGCGAAATCGGTTTCATTCCCAGTCCGGTGAAGCTGGAAAACACTCGGCTCCTCCAAGAACAGAGGGCCAAGCTGGGCAAGTTTCATTCCAGGTAAGAAGGTTTTGAAAAAGTTGACATTTTTGAGAAGTCTTGAAAAACGCCTGTTGGTGACAAGTGTTTTGGTCATGGGTCCTTGCAGTAAATTGGGAGCAAACTCATCCTCGAGCTTAGGTGAAGTGGTTCCGAACTCCAGAAAGTCTACTCCGCCTTCATCTGGTAGGCAGCATCCCAGACAACACCACCATCATTCTTGCAAACATCTGATCAGCTCCCTCTGGCTGTTAGCCTTCAGTCGGATACTGTTAGTGTGACCCCTATGGTGTGTGTGTGTGTGTGCGTGTGTGTGTGGATGTGTGTGTGTTTAGCCATTGATATAGACGCCACAGGCTTAGACCCAGACGAGAACGAGCCTCCAGTCAACCTGCGCTCCCCTAAAGCCGCTCCCAACACTGTCATGTCATATACGTTAGCAAAAGAGAAACGAATGGCCTTTTTTAAGAAGGTAAACTGGACCCGGTGCTGTTTGTTTCTCTTCTGTCTGCACACGGTTCTGACCCAATGCTTGCGGCTAGCGGACGCAGCTAGACACTCATCCTCTTGTCCACTTCAAGAGCATGCAAGCTTCTTCTTAACCTTTTGTGTTTCTCCTCTTCCGTCTCACCGCAGCCAAGCAGAAGCAGAAGTCGGTAAGTTACTTTGGCACAGCAGGGGGCGCCTGCGCTTCACCTCTGTGTACACCCCTCCTTCCTCTGCCCTCCACGCACGCCTCCTGCAAGCTTTGTGTTGTGTTGGACCTCATAACCTGCTCAGTCATTTTTTAAAACAATTCAAACACATTGGACACCTAAAGCCCGGTTTGTTCCACTAGTCAAGCGTGGTACACTTTGGGCCTGTCCTCCGTTGCTAGAATCAAAGTGATGGCTCCTCCCATCAGTTGTTCCTGGCACGAGCACAAAGCAGGAAATGTTTTGTTTGGATAGTCCAGACCTACATAAGACAGCAGTCTGTCTGCTTGGCTTGACGTGTCCACAAAAAGTCCAAATGGAAGCCAAACTCAGCTTTCACTCACCTGAATTGATTTGCAATGTACATGTGTGCCATGAAATGACACAAAATAAAATAAGACAGCTCTGAATGATTATCACAATTTCTACACATCATGTCTCATTTCATGGCCCAGAATGATTCTAAATGGCTTGTTGTAGTTTTCAACATGGTTTTCATGAGGCTCCTTCCTCTCTAAAGACGGAACACATTCCTCCATACGACGTTGTGCCTTCCATGCGGCCCGTGGTTCTGGTGGGACCATCGCTGAAAGGCTACGAGGTGCGTCTCTAAACACAGCAACATGGATGCACAAGGACCTTCTTAAATCCCTTGTTGGAATGTCAACTTCTGCAGGTGACCGACATGATGCAAAAAGCACTCTTTGACTTTTTGAAACACCGATTCGAAGGAAGGTAAGTTCTCATCCCGCTTCTTTCCTCATTCCTCTTCTCACTGCTCTAACCTCCCCCGGGGGAGTGTCGCTGCTAGAAATAGTTCTTGTTCATGTCCTTAATAGGCCATAGTGGACTTTGTATCTTTTCTATGTTGAGTCTTCTGCTTGTTGCTCTCCCAAGCAAAGCAGTGGGCAACACACACAGCGCCAAGATCCGATTTTTTCTTTACACGCGAGCATCTGACCAGAGTAGTTTACGCGCACTTCACTGACTACACAACATACATAACATCATGTGACATCGTCTGTTATTGGCTTGGGATACATATACTCCTGACTTTACATTTTGCACTGCCGGATCTTAAGGAGGTTCTAAGTAAAGAAAAAATGGGAGTGAGACACATAAGCAATTTCTTTCAAACAAGCATCAGCTATTCATCAGCTGCATCGAGATGGAAGCACCACAATACGCTATGCTGGCTCGCTCCTCGCCCTCCAAACCCTCCTGCTAGCTGGACTTTAAATGTTGTCTTCTGATCAACATTTACAATAAAAGGGACTGAAGCTACATGCATGCATGTATGTAAGGCTCACGCACTTATTATTAAACACATTTTAACGAATAAAATGCAAAGGTTCTCACCACTAACCTATGCAATTGATTGGACAGATAGAATTGGAATGACGGTCTAGCATTCTAGCGGTCTTCAAACGCACTTATGTCACACAAGATTGCATCTTCATTATCCACACTGCAATTCCAGGGATGACTTATGTTCACCTCGCTGCAAGTCACGTCACGTCACTTCACGTCGTTTAAGGGAATATGGATGCTGTGCTGAATGTGCTGTTATGCTGTCCATTTCAATGTTGTTATCACATAGTTTTATTAGTGGACTATCAGAGATGTTTTCTGTGAAAAATGGCATCTTTTTGGAGAAGTGTTTTTGCCAAATTGTGGATATGCAAGGTTCCACTCTGTGTTTAATTTGGTCATAGAGTGTCCCGGGCTGTTTATACCCCCCACAACAGAGTACCACCAAGGGAAGGAGGCATGTAGAAAATATAGCATTTTTCTCTAATGAGTATGTGGAGTATGTTGGGTAATCTCTTAACAGTGTTGGCCTCGTCATTCTTTGTGACAGAATATCCATCACTCGCGTCACAGCAGACATCTCTCTCGCCAAGCGCTCAGTCTTGAACAATCCCAGCAAGCACGCCATCATCGAACGCTCCAACACGCGCTCCAACTTGGGTGAGTCAGGCTGTTGTCTTTTTATCGTATTGTAATGGAGGATGTAAAAAGAAATTTTGTCGTGAGGGGAAGTCTCAAGCGGGCCGGCTGATGTTAGGAACCAGTCTGCATCGTTTGGCTTGGTGGGCTTGTGTGAGCCTTGAGTTGTTGCACCTTACGTTACTAAATAAAGCTACATTGTGTCATATACGTAGTAATTCACGTAGCTGTCATGTTAACATGTCAGGGACCTTTTCAGCTGAAGTCCAGAGCGAGATCGAGCGCATTTTCGAGCTGGCTCGGACGCTGCAGTTGGTGATTCTGGATGCAGACACCATTAACCACCCGTCCCAGCTGGGCAAGACGTCCCTCGCCCCTATTATTGTCTATGTGAAGATCACCTCTCCCAAGGTAGGAGACGATCAGCGTTCTGTTGTTCACTCTGACCTTTGTTCCTGTTACGTAGTGAAAACCTTCCATCATATTGACGCGTGTCGTCTGCAGGTGCTGCAGAGACTCATCAAGTCACGAGGAAAGTCTCAGGCCAAACACCTCAACGTCCAGATGGTGGCGGCGGACAAGCTGGCCCAGTGCCCGCCTGTAAGTCTTCTCGCTCCTTAAAGATGCCAGTTTTGATGCTTCCACCAGCACACTTTTCGGCTAAATTTCTGACCCCTAAAGCCTCACATTTTTAGCAGAAGTAAAACGATGACCTTACCAATGAATAAAAACAATGTTCAAGGTGTGTCGGCAAAGTTCCAGGACTGCTGATGTCGCTGGCAATCTCTGTGAGGAGCGTCGTCCGCTGCCGGTTCTTGCCGCAGGGCCAGACCAACCAATAGTCTGCTCACCTCAACATCCCACAGTTCCTGGCTGAGAAGAACATTGCCGTGCTGGAGCAACTCGCCTCTTCATCCAGCCTGGCTTCGTGTGACTTTTTCCTCGTTTACAAACTTAAAGGAGGCACGTTTTGCAGACGTGGACAAGGTCAAGATTGCCGTGATGGCGGAGCTGTGGAGGATAGTGCATGAAGATGTGGAAGAAGGATGGGAAAGTCCATTACGACTTCAGAAGGATTACTTGGATATGAAATATATCATTTGTGACACCAGTCTTGGAACTTTTCTGACATACCTCACCTAACATTTAGATTAAAGTAAATTGCATTTAAAAAAAATTGTGTCCTTTTGTCGCTTATCCTCAGGAGATGTTCGACATCATCCTGGACGAGAACCAGCTGGAGGACGCCTGCGAGCACATGGCAGACTACCTGGAGGCCTACTGGAAGAGCACCCACCCAACCAGCTGCGACGCCCCCGAACCCGTGCTGACAAGGCCGCCCACGGCCGCGCTGCCCTCCTCCAGCGTGCAGGTGTGCGTGCGTGAGAGGATGAAGATGACAGTGATGTTGCATTGACAAAAGATTTGACATTTGTTCTTCCACTGCTGTCTTTCACAACCGGACTGGTAAGACTGACAAAGATAGAGATACACATAGCAGCGACTACACGTGCTGACTCTACCATTTCTGGTAAAGGACACAACTCTTTAAGAAGACCACGTTTTACTTCTGCTTCAATGGATGCTTGACCACTGTTGAAGCGAGCGTGCGTGTGTGTGTGTGTGTGTGTATAGCCAGGCTCCTGCAGTCACATTTCTACCAAGCAGTCTAGTCCATTGTAAGGTATTAAGGTGTCACATTAAGGTGTAACGTGTCATGTGGGTGTAGGTGGTGTCCACATCATAGCGTGAGTGGTGACTGGTACCCAAACAGAAGTGGCATAATAAAGCAGACAAGCAAAGTAAAACAAAGTTCTGCTTGGTGGAAATGAGGCTTAGGCCTTTCCCTTTTTTTCTTTCACGCTGTTTATTGCTAACCTCAGGGTGGTGCTGCAGAGCACAGAGGAGAAAAAGCCTTCTCCAGAGAGGACCAGGAAGAGCGTGAAGGGGAGGACGACGTCAACCAGGAGGAGAGGCCACCGAGGACGGAGTCGTCCAGGAGAGGGCAGCACATCCACCATCGCTCTTTGTCAACCAGGACCGAGCATAACAATCACCACCACCATCACCACCGTCACCACCACAGCAGCAGCCGAGCCAGGGGGCTCGCCCGCCAGGAGACTTTGGACTCGGAGACCCTAGACAGCCGAGAGAACAGAGACGCCCCTCACGAGGAGCCTCGCACTCAGCTCCTCCTCCAACAGCAGGAGGAGGAGGACAAGGATTTAGGGGAGGGACAGCCCCACCGGGACCACAACCACCATCACCATCATCACCACCACCGTGGGGGCGCCCAGGACGAGGGGGGTCCCCATCGCTCCAAGGAGCGCGAACAGGACCACAATGAACAAAATAGACTGCGCACCCACCACCACCACCACCATCACCACCGGCCCAACAGGGACCACCACCATCACTACTATGACCCGGACCAAGATGGGGTGGCGGCAGCCAAAAAGAGGGGCGATGCAGGAGAATGGGCCGTCCCCCAGTAGAGGACTTCCACTTCCAAACCACACCATCAACATGGATCTACGCATAGACGTGTTTTATGTGTGGATATGCATGTTCACAAATATACTTGGTTGGACACTTGGTTGGATGCAGAGCTCTTTTGGATGAGCAAAAAAAGCATGAGTCTGAGAAGATCCTCAACCAGGCAGCCTCTGCTCACATTCATGTTGCAGCTAAAACCCGAGGCTTGTGCTGCGTTGTAGATTTCTGGGAAGTAGCAATGTAGCATGTCCCACTTGGGCCTTTCAAAGGTCCAGAAAAACAGTATAAGCAATAAATAATTTCTATCATTCATGGTCATCTATGTGCTCCTAAGAACTTCCAACCCATCTCTCAGGCTGGTGTGTGTACCTTTCAAACTTCCCAGATTTCTAGAAGGCAGCATGAGCACATGATTTGTTTACTTGCGCCAAGAAAAGCCAACGTGTATCATGGCAGATGGTAAAGAGGTGAGGCATATACCCTCTAGGTCCTTGTCTCTATTCTTTTACTCTTCTCGGGAGATGCTTGTTCTTTGGATGGACTTTGCCAACCAACTTCATACATCCAGAAATGTAGCCGAACATCAACTGAATGCAAAGACCCGAGTGATCTTGTTTACAATCCATCATGCGATTTGCTTTCCTTGGCTGAGGGGAGAGGGAAAGCAGGCGTTACCCGAAGGGCTACTCGGTAGCGTCGCAGCTTTTTCAAGTGTGCATTTAAAGAATTTGGACGTGTGCTCTTTTGAGAACACCCGGGCTGTGACGTCTATAAATAGTTTTTGTGAAAAATTGAGAGGCCTCCCGAGTCGTCATGGCAACTCAATGACAATACCAAAACGTCATTTAGCTTGCCTTTCACAGTGCCGCCCAGTTCTTTGGTGCGCTTGCTACACAAACATCCATAAATAATTCCTTTTTCACTACCTCTCATGACCTCTTTCTGCACGACACTTCCTGGTCTGCGCTTCAAAGAGCCGCTGTCGCCATGGCAGCCGTGTCGTCACAGTTGCCATGGCGATGATGCAGCATCTCCCTACATGGGCTGCAGCTAGCTTTGTGTACTTGGTTTCCATGGAAATACTTGACAAGAAAAAGAATGTGCTGACGTAGCGCGTTTATTGGCGCAGCTCTAGTGGGACCAGCTCAGACGCTTTATTACGCCAGACAACTTTTACAAGGTCACATCTCCATCTGCTGCCCAGGCGTGCATATTACAGTCACCATTTCTTGTTTGTAGCCTCAGGCCTCACGTTTTCTGGAATTTGGCAATAAAGAATCCAATGGTGTCTGTGTTGGCCCTGCAGTACAGGGGTGCGCCCGCGTCCAATTGGCCCCAACTGAGCTCGGGTCGGAACCTCTGGAGGAGACGCAGCTGCTCGGGCGGCAGGCCCGCCCCCGGCATGCCCTCGGCGCCGATGTGAGGCTCCTGTGAGTGGAGAGCTTTGAGCTTTCATTTGGGGTGGAGCATAAGATGGCGTCCTTACCTGACGTTGCAGCTTGAGGCCGGGAAAGGTGCGCAGGACCCACGACACCTGCTCCTCGTTCTCGGCCAGTGTCACCGTGCACGTGCTGTACACCAGAACCCCGCCTTTCTTCAGCAGCCGCACCCCCTGCAAGGACAAGCACTTGAACTTGACCTGTACTCGTATTCATGACTATTTCACATAAGTCATAATATACATCACAAACCCCATCTTAAAAATATATTATTGGGTCACCTTGACAGAAGCAATAGAAACCAAATTATATGTGTGCAAATTAAAAATAATTTTGATATGCCATACCACTGGGATGTATTATCTAATTTATTGCGTATATGCAGTATATATACTCTGTGTGTACACACACGAGAATCTATACAAATATTTTGAATTTGAGATAAATTACATAATACATATATAATAGTATATATACACAATATAGAATATACACAGATTGTTTATAACAAATATATCCACTATTACAGTATAAATAAAATAGTATACAGTACTGTGTAATCATATTTGGTAGAGGAGTGGTGCAAAAGACTTATGAACCTACAGCCTGAAAGAGCTTGCGCTGCAGCGGCACAAAGGAGCATATCTCCTTCAGGCTCCAGGTGCTCGCCATGTTGGGTCTCTGACCCAGGCCACTGCACGGAGCATCCAGCAGGATCCGGTCGAAGCTCTCGGGGGGGAAAGGCGGTTCTGCAGAAGAAGCAAGCTAAGCTCCGGACTGATCATTTGTGCGGAGCATTGAAGGTACAAAATGGCGTTGTGCTTCCTGAACCTTCAGCTTTAGGGTTGGAGTGCTCACTCACAGCCCGAGTGCTGTTGAAGCAAAAAGCTTTGATGCAACGCAGCTCCAACATTTGAGCATTTTGACGAATCAGCTCCATCTTTTTTGAGATCCGCTCCAGAGCCACCACTTCACCCTGCCGCAGACAAACACAGGTCCATATTGCTCTCCAACAGGGCGAACCCTCGCATTCACTTGTACCTGGTCCCCCATGAGGGTGGCGATGTGACACGTCTTGCCTCCCGGGGCAGCACACATGTCCAGGATGCGTTCTCCGGGGCGAGGCCCCAGCACGTGGCCCACAACCACAGAGGGAAGGTTCTGCCAATGCCAGTCAGGACTGTAAGACACCGCTGGCAGGGACCCTACTGGTCAAATCAAACACTCACCTGTAAGAACACCAGCTGCGGTAATAGCCCATCAAAGGAGGGCGTGGCATACAGCGGCTCAGTCATGCGGACGCCAACACCTCTGTAACAACAGCATTGCCATAAAAGCTTGCAGCCCCACGTTCCACGTGACATTTACACTACAAGGGCAAAAACACACCTGGCAGGTTCACCTGAACAAAAAACGCTGGAGCGGTCCTTTTCTGCCACTCCGTTTCCCACAAATACTCTCTTCCCGTGGAAGCTAAACGCTCCACGTGTGCATTTCCCCTCCAAGTCAGAGAAGACGGACACGACGTCTCCAGCCTTCATATCTAAAGACACAAAGACAGATGCTCACATGTGTGCCAGATCCATTTGCCTTCTGAGGGGAAGATGATTACGTTTGGGGCAGGCCAGCATTCCGGGGGCAAAGACGTGAGCGCCTCTCAGCACGGCGTTCCCACACTGAGCACCCACCACCACCTCCTTGCTGAGCTGGTCCACACGCCTGAGAAAGGACAAAACGTTACTTCCTGATTTGCATGTTTCACATTACGTCCTCACACACCTTGGCCCGTCCACAGGGAGCAGTAGCACATCTCGGACGCTGGGATGTGGAACCACCTGAAGCTCCTCGGTCTGATGTCCGACGTCAGTGCGGCGGCTCACCTTCTTCAGCTCCTCGCAAAGCTTGTGCCGGATCTCCCCCAACGACGCCAGATGAACGCTGGCTCGGACGCAAGTGGAAGATGGCGGGTGTGACAGGCAGCTGAGCAGCATCTCAAAACGACGTTCTGCCTCCTGAAGGCCGACGGACCCCAACAACTGAACAAAAACATTGTCGAATTGAAAAAAAGACACAAACAACACCCATCATCGAATACTGCTTGTCCTGTTCAGGGTTGCAGGGGCTGGAGCCTATCCTACACCCTGACCTTGTCCCTCTCAATCACAGGACAGAGATCATCTTGATTTCATATCGTTTCTTCTCTCTCGGGTAAAATAAACATACCATAAAACTTTGTACGGGGTTAAACTTACAATGGTATGTTTGTTTTCTTCCACTGGGATGAGAAATACCAGTACTGTATATGTAATGTACCTCATTGTTTAAAAAGACGTCCTTCAGGTAATCGGTGACTTCTGGTCTCAAAGAAATCCTTGGAAAAAACGACATTCTTCTGCAGCAATAGTTCATTTACCACGTTTTGTTCAAAGGTAGACCACATAAACAAACCTCTGGCACGAGACTTTTGTTTCGACTTGGTAGGGCTTCAGCTTCCGCATGCGTCACAACACGTGGGTCACGTGGTGTCGCTCACGTTCATTAATCCCAAAATTGCTTTAAAATCATATTATAAATTAATCGATTTTCTGATGTTATACATGCAATTATTTAGTTTCGTCTTTTAAAAAAAAACAACCTCAACACGTCATTGCATGAGGACGTCAGCACTAAGCTTGGCTTCTTCTCTGCTGAGCCAGCAGACTAGTGAAGGAAGGTTCGGCTCATTTTAGAGAACCGACGCTTTTGACTTGTTAAATTAAAAGAGCCGGTTCTTTCGGCTCATTAAAATTTTGTTGCTTAATTACCAACCGTCATTCATTCATTCATTCATTTTCTATGCCGCTTATCCTCTTTAGGGTCGCGGGGATGCTGGAGCCTATCCCAGCAGACTTTGGGCGAGAGGCGGGGTACACCCTGGACTGGTCGCCAGTCAATCGCAGGGCAATGGCCAATATAATGATGTCATTTACAGTTACTGTCGCAAGCTGTAGTGCTCTCTGTGGCAAAACAAGTGTTTTCTCTGGACAAGTGCATGCATTTCTGTGGTAAAACTTTATAAAAACCCTACCGTGTTTCTGCAGCAAAGCACAGGGTTGTATTATGGAAGCACAGCAATGCCNATTTGAACCCAGGTCTTCCAGATCTCCTGACTGTGTGGCCATAGCAACCGTCATGTAAAATGTATTGTTGCAGTACGGGAAATAAACATTTGTGGCAAACTGTCCATGAAATGTCATTAAAATAGGTTAATCGTGACGCACATTCCATCTCAGAGTGTGGCGCTAATGCACATCACAAGTGGATCGCCAACCACCAATTAAAAACCGACGAAGAAATGCGACCAGAGAGAGCCGCTGTCTGTTGTTCGCTCCAAACAACCGACTCAAGTGCTGTTGCATTCGCCACCGACACATCACTTCAACACAGCGAAGCATTGAGCATACCGAAGGCGACGATAAACGGTTGAACAACAAAATAACCTCCATGTTGGGTTTTCTCCTCTTTTTAGTTGCGGCCGGGAAAGTGTAGGTGCCGTCCGGCCGCATGGAGTCCGTGTCGGAAAAGTCAGGGAGGCTTTTTGCGGACAGGCGAGCATTACGCTGCTGTTAGCTCACGTAAGCTAATGCTAGCCGATGTTAGTTCATGCTAGCTCATGCAAGCTAACCGCAGCCAGTGGAGTCCAAGCGCTCAAGCTCGGTACCGTGGTCCACTTTACTCAAGGAAAAAAGGATTTTCATCCTTTTGAACAATGGGCCTCATATTCGCCAAACTATGGAGCTTCTTCTGTAACCAAGGTGCGTAAAGACTTTTTAAATGATTGTTTAATTGTTCTCCTGCTGGCAAGCAAAAAAGTTGGACAACATTTCTTAAAAGTAACAGAAGTTCAGAAAACACAATCTGCAAATCTGCTATTTGAGTCTGTTTTATTTTATTGCTATTCTATTTTTATTTTCTACTAGTGACATTTCCATGGACTTGACTGACAGTATTTGAGTGTGTACTTGTTGCCTCCAGACTAAACACAAGGACCCTAATGTGGATAAACGGCATATACAGATATAGCCTAGCTGCAACAAAAACGGGTGCATTTTATTGCGGGTAATTTGAGTGCACAGATACTGTGATAAGATTCTCAGGCCTGTTGTTGTATCATTCATCCACAACCAGCACCTCATCTTGCAACATCTCTACATGAATAGTACGTGGTTGTGTCCCAACCTGATTGATGTGGGTTTTATCTTTGGCAAGACGCTGAACCCCAAATTAGGCCTGATGCATTTTCGGTAGTTGAAGGAGGTAAACAATTCAAAAATGCTATAAATATGTATGCTCATTTACAATCGTTTACAACCTATGGGAGCTGCAAACAGCACAGTTTGGAGCGGCCTTTTATTGTGGCCAGCCTCAGGCACACCTGTGCAATTGTCTTGTCTAATCCAGTGTTTTCCAACCCCTCTGCCGTAGCACACTACTGTGGCGTGGGAAATCATCCACTTTCACCTAATTGTTGTATAAATATTTTTTGAAATTGAGTCCACCAATAATCGGCAATTGCGGAGTGTCTGTGCTGTCCAATGATCGGCAGAGTAATCATGTAATAAGCTAAATAGCAGTAGGTGGCAACACGGCAACACTTTATATTGTTTCTATAGGCTACAGCGATTGTTTACATTTTCTGCTGGTGGTGTGCCTTGGGATTTTTGGAATCAAGAAGGTGTGCCTTGGCTCAAAAAAGGTTGAAAAACACTGGTCTAATCAGCATTTTCATATGCCACACTTGTGATGGATTATGAATGAAAGATGGATAGAGAGCAAGGACACTTTCCATCTTGGACAAGCAGCATCATCTCCCAACACAACACTGTCCAGCTCTACTGAAAGACTGAGCAGATAATTCCTTCCCCATACCATCCATTCATTTTCTATACCGCTTATTTTCTCATAATACAGTACTTTGAGTTTATTCTCGTCAAATTGTGCATTGTTCCCTTCCCCATACCTTATGTGTTAATTGTGTGTGTGTGTGTGTGTGTGTAAACATGAACACATATGGTAATGTCTCATAGCAAGCTAACAAGTTAAAAGTCATTTCCATGCTAGTGTGAATTGTTTTGTTTTTATTCAACAGTTCGGACAAGTTTGTTTTTTTTTGTTTACAGGTCAAATACCTTCCTTCCTTCCTTCTTTCCTACACACTGCTTGTTTGCATTTGCCAATAATTGTTTCCATAGCACTGGGCTGTCCAAGGTGCATCCTGATATACATTTAAACAAAAGTAAACAACAAAACATGGCTGAAAATGCATATCATAAGGTGAAGTAGTTGACATTTGAATACAAATAGCACCAATCTTTATACTTTATACTTATGTTACATGGGACATTAGATACCTATAACATACCATGGTTGTTTTAGCCTGTTTGAAAAAAATAATACAAATAAAAATATGCCTCTGAATCCTGTCAGTTCTCGCTCTGCGGCCTTTGCTGTAAAAAGTTGACACCCTAGCATTGACAGTCATAGGAATAGAAATATTGTGTTCAGAGTTCAAACATTTTCTGGAAAGCAGAGCTTACCCTAACCCTGAAGATACATAGTTAAACTTCCGTCTGGAAGAAAAATGCATGTTTAAAGTATCTACAGTAATTCTCAGCATAGAATTTGTCTGAATTGCTTTTAATTTAATTCCACTTCCTGCAATTCAAATTCGATTCATCCTGTGGGGTGGAATCAATTTAAATTCTGAATTTTGCACAGGCCTGTGCCACACCATGTGACCTTTCCTGATGTGTTTTCATGTTCCATTCATTTTAATGAGCAGCACTTTGTTTTTGCAGAGCACAAGGTGATCATTGTCGGTCTTGACAATGCTGGGAAGACAACAATCCTTTACCAGTTGTAAGTTGATCTCCAGTTAGTCGTTCCTCTTCACATGTTTACATGCACTAGACACTCGTGATTTTTTACCACTTGTATCTTAATGCATGCACTGTCTAATTCCATTGAGTGATGGTTCATGTTTAATGTGTCTGCTTCATTTCTGGTGATCCTCAAGGGATGTGGGAAAAAGTCACCATTGTGGTATATTGCTTTGACTATTTAAAAACTGATTTCAGTAAATAATTTAAATCTGATGTCAATGTTACTTGACTAAATCATAAGTTTTTCATTATGACTTAGTTGCATTTTTAACATGAGCACCACAAATACAAAAGTGGAGCAGGAAAAGGAAGACTGATTGGCATTTCTGCCGTGTTTGATGGCGTAACTGTGCCTGCCACTGATTGAGATGTTTGTTCTCATGCTAAAGGATAATAATCCTTTCCTTCCTTCCCACCCCCCATCAGTCTCATGAACGAGGTGGTCCACACGTCTCCCACCATTGGCAGCAACGTGGAGGAGATTGTGGTGAAGAACACGCACTTCCTCATGTGGGACATCGGAGGACAGGAGTCCCTCAGGTCCTCGTGGAATACGTACTACTCCAACACAGAGGTACACACACGCTTTGTTTAGCCTGCATGGCAGCTGGCAACCCGCCCAGGTCAAAGGTTACAATTCCCGTTTTTTATCTGACTTGATGGAAGCAGCAGATGGAGGTGGAAACAAAGAGCAGCTCAAGTGGTTACCATGACAACATTCACCCATGTCTGAAGGCCTTCTGCCCACATTTGTCGTCATCGTTAGCATAGCCATGGTGAAGGAAGTGGAATGACCTCGTGTGCTTCTCGTATTTCTAGTTTGTCATCCTGGTGGTGGACAGCACAGACAGGGAGCGTCTGGCCATCTCCAAGGAGGAACTCTACAGGATGTTGGCTCATGAGGTCAGCACCGCTTCTTTCTTTGTTGTTGTCAAACGAGGTTCAGCTGCGCTCGTTAACACCCCTCCCTTCCCCTTCCCCCAGGACCTGAGGAAAGCAGCTGTGCTGATATTTGCCAATAAGCAGGACATGAAGGATTGCATGTCAGCGGCCGAGATCTCCAAGTACCTGACGCTGAGCTCCATCAAAGACCACCCCTGGCACATCCAGTCCTGCTGTGCGCTGACAGGAGAAGGGTGAGGCTAGAACTCTAAAGACCATACTGGTGCTCTTCCTCTTATCTTTACGGTTACAAACTGGTTATGTGTGTGCCGCCTGGAAGAACACGTAAGTGTATTCATTCTGTCTCCTAGGTCTGAGGCGTGTGATGGCCGTGCGTCCAAAAAAGGAACAGGGAAGTGAAAGTAGACATGATTAAGCAGTGTAGCCGTATCATTCCATGATGACTAACACTTAATCCAAAGGCACCACTGTTGTCTTTTTTTAGTACGGCACATGTGCACAGTGTAGGACTTTCCCCTGCTTAATAGACTCAAGACCACCTGCAGTCATGGTTGACCACCATAAATGGGTCCCACTGGGACTTAAGTGTTTGAATTAGAAAAGGCTACAATGAAATGGTGTTGAAATTACCTTTTCAATTAAGTGTCATATACAGAAAAATCCAATAAACAAGCTCAGTCGGCCATCAGACGGCACTGTGCTTGACATAAATGCTTCCCACTGGAACTAAAAATGACCTTTTAAGTTAGTGTCAGGTACAGGTAAGATCAATATTTTTTGGCGCTGATATGTGAAACTTGCATATCATGACTAGGTGAAATATTTCAAGCTGTTATTTTTGCAAGGTTGATTTTGGCTTCCAGATGAGGACAGGAGAATATTGAAAAAGTTCTGTATGTACACTATGAACATGTTTAGCAAAAGTGAGAAGTAGAGCCGCAGTCACAAGCAAAATCTCGTGAGTGATTTGTGAGAGCTTCACAAGTTCCTGCCCACACCGGACATGGTGTTCTTGTGCTTGATTGGCCAGCAAAGACACCTGACCTTAAACTCTATGGAGTCTTGTCAAGACACCTAACCAATCTAATGCCGCATTAATTTAATTATGAAAGACATGATCATTCAAATACAATATCCTTTTTTTGTTCATCATACTTTTTTTCTGAGAC
Organism: Oostethus manadensis; assembly: GCA_024372805.1. Taxonomy (NCBI): domain Eukaryota; kingdom Metazoa; phylum Chordata; class Actinopteri; order Syngnathiformes; family Syngnathidae; genus Oostethus; species Oostethus manadensis. The sequence continues at coordinate 4,724,323 of QODF01000026.1, read as the reverse complement.
ATTCAAGTTTTAATTATAAATTTAGGCTTAAAATATTTCAGTGTACAGTAATCCTTCACCACTTTCACTAGCCAGTTTTTCACAATTATAATCAAATCATCCATATTGTGGTTGAATAAGGCCTATTTCTAAAGAATTTGCTTATTTAAGTTAATGGTGTGTATTTTTTGCAGAAAAAGCATTTTCAACCGTAAAGAAATGGCTAAATGAACTAAGATGCTTTCAAAGATATGCAGTATTTCACACTGCTCACTAGGTTTCAGCATTGTTACGGTAATGCTTGGTGAGATACACAAGCACCAGACTTGATTGCCGGAACAACAGGCTTTTATTGCAGGTGTGAATTATCGCACAACAGGAGTAAATAAATGAATGTAAGAAAAATCCCTAATATAAATACAAGCCTCTGTTGCTCCAATAATTCATGCCAAGATGAGACTTAACTCTGAACCCCCGAATATTCTCATTTTTGATACATTGTGGCTAAAGTCCGGACAGATAATAGAGCTGGGTTAGAAAAATGGAATTGACTTAATGCACATATAAGTCCGGCCATTTTCTGTGTCGCTTATCCTCATCAGGGTCATAATTATTAAAAAAATAATTCAAACAGCCTTAGAATAAAAGATTAAAGTAATCCAATATTGACAATTATACATACATTGTTATTGTACTTAAAGGGCGAGTCAAGTCAGTTCCATTAGATTCTCTGGAGTGACTTACAGGTTGAGAAGCTTAAACAACAATCAGGAATTTGTCACATACCTGTGTGTGCTGACTTCATTCTGTTTATGTACTTTTATTATCTTGCACTACTGCTTTAGGTTCTTGATGTGCGCATCACAAAGATGGTGTGATGAAGGACACTGCATCATAAGGTCTGCTGACACTTGTTATAATACATTGAACATATGCTTTCTGTTTGCAGACTTTGTCAGGGGCTGGAGTGGATGACCTCCCGGGCTGGACTAAGATAGCCCCCGATCTGTCCCCCACCCGACAACAGCATTTCCTTCCTGTTTTATTATGCAGGCGGACCTCAGCATCCAACAGCAAGTGGCAGCTTCTCTTGGAAGTGGACACTTCACTACATTTCAATGTTAAGATTTTAACAAGTCTGGATCCTTAGGACTACACGTGCACCATTCCTTTTTATTACACAAAGGTCAAACAGAAGAGACACGAGTATTTACACTCGTCATAAGCTACATGACCCACGCTGTTACCCAAATGCTATCAAACTGGACTCTCCTTGCTCATGTCATGTTTTTTCTCTCCCTTTTTTAATGACAGTATTTTCATATTTTTTGCTTTTGAAAGATAAATGGTGCTCTTGCATGTGTATATTATTTGTGAGAAGACGACGTCAGTATTTGAGCCATGGCCTGGTGCGCAGCGACACTCAGCCTTAACCATCGTTGACTGGCTCAGGTACCGTTATGTGTGTGATTTCATTAAATGTTTTTTATTCACATATGCAATATATTCAACACAGACAACACTCTAAAGTTGTACTATACATTCACTTTTTTCCGAAAAGACAATCCGTAAAAACTGGTAATATATAATGAAGGTCAGAGTTATCTTTGTCACAAGAAATGCAGCATTTGACACGTTTCCGTGGTGAAAATGTGTCCCATAAGATTGAAAACTCACTTTTTTCTTCCCAAGTTGACGCTGGTGTGGACATGCCGGGAGCGTCGCACGTGAAATAAAGCCAGCTAGAAAACATGCATCAGTCTTTGGGTTACTTGCAAACAAAAAGGAGTGACCAGACGAGCAGCAGAAGCACTTTTGTTCTCACACGCAAAGAGCTCGAGGACATCTGCAAGAGGAAAACCCATGTCAAGTGACTGGCATCACGTGACCACCACAGAACCAACCCACCTGTCCTCCGTTAAAGCGTCCATCTCATCGTCGTCCTCTAGCTCCATGTCGAGCTCGTTGTCCAGACTGTCACGCCCGTAAGCGCTCAGGACGCTGCAAGGCACACTTTGTACATCACACGGACAGCCAACCCATCTGCAGCGACAAAGCTGCGCCACGGATGCTCACCTGACTGAGCGACACGTGAGAAAGACGATCCTCTTCAGCTTCTTGTTGTAGAAGAAGTAGTTGAAGGACCAGAGACTCCCCTCCTCTCCGAAAGGATCCGAGTCCAGGTCAGGGTTGTAGCTGAGAGACAAAGACATACCTCATGACAAAGTGAACCACCAGAGGGCGGAATTAATTAAGAAGCGGATAGGAAAAAATGATCAAACGAGCAAAGCGCACACCTGTAGATGTCGCAGGCGTGCAGGTTGATCTCCTGGTCTATGGCGCTCCACAGCTCGGGGCCCACAGATTTAAAATCCTCTCCCACAGCGGAGAACAAGCTGCTGTTGACGGCATTGGCCACCTGAAAGGAGCACATGTGATGGACATTTTATGCCAGCAACCCCTTTTGAAAAGATGCCCACCGCGCCACTTACCCAATTGAGGCTGGGCTCCCGGCTGAACTCGTGGGCCCGCGCCGCACTGAAGTCGTAGTCGGGTCTGAAGGACTCGTTGAGCGTGGCGATGAGGTAGAAAAGAGTCTTTCTGCAGCACTTGTCGCTGAGAGGATTCTCTCCATCCTCGCTGCTCTTGGCCAGCCTGCACAGCACACATTTAGTCAGTCATATGGGGGTTGGGACCTCCTGCTCGGATCACACTCACTGAGAGGGGCTGGTGGTGCCGGTGGACTGAGGCGGGGAAAGAGCCTCCAGGATGTGAGGCTCCCCCTCCTGACAGAACTGCTTGAACATGTGCTTGTCATCACCTGCCATCTTGCAGGAGTAGCTCTCGATCCTGTCACATTACCCACATCATTAGCCACACTACTGCACAGGACCAACACATGCGTGATACATGTTCATATCAACACGGACCATAGTAGTATCTTTAGGCTGTCCTTTTCCACGCACAATGTCAACAAACACTAAGTACATTTTACTGATAATTCATTTGTTGTATTTCTTGGTAATTCATTATTCATGAATAATTACTGCTTTTGTCTTTATAATTCAGTATCAGTGTTGCTATAATCTATTCGTCTTCAGCAAACTATTACTGTAAGTTTATTAATAATTACTCTGATAGTATAATGGTAGGATACATATTGATACATTTTTAAAAAGTTCAACTATAATATATTTCTATACCAATAATTGGAAGATATTGACTAAACAATGTTAAATAGCTCACATTATCTTAACGCACTTGGAAACAGCCACAGTGTGTGTGTGTGTGTGTGTGTGTGCCAGTACAGACTTGATGAGGTCTTACATAAACTAAAGAGGTTAAAGGTTATCTGCTATTGGCACACTAAATAACAAGTACGACGCTCTACTGGTCCCGTGAACTCCTAACTACATGAATGGCCCATGACTCCCATGGTTGCTGTAATATCAGCAATAGAAGTAATAGAAATAACATGTAAAAACAAGACATTTTACCTGCCAATAATGCGAGACTCTCCTGTTTCTGCACACAAACGCGAGCTGAGCGCTTCAAAACTGGAGCTTTCCAGCAGCTTCATTGCAGTCTTCTGAAAAGAAAGAAATTAGGATGCAGGATTATAAAAGTGTAAACATGTCATCTCGTTTATCGCGAAGTGCTGGAAACCCCCAAACAACCACATCGCCCCCTCGCGGACACTTTGGACAAGACACGCATCATCCGAGCCCCTCCCCCACAATTTGTGCCCAGAAACAAAAGATGTTGGCGGTTAAAAGTCGGCCAAATACGAAACATTTTCCAGAGAATGACTTACTAAACAATATTCCCGCACAGAAGCAGATGAACTTCCACAAAGTGTCGCTCTGACCTTCTCGTTCTCGGCTTGTTTGCTCGCTCCGGAGACGTCGCCGCTAATGCTAAGCTAGCTGTCTTATTATTTCCGGTTCTTAGTCAACAATCGATCCGCATTCACTCGGTGGAGGCCGCGCTGCTCGGAGGCTCTTTGGGTTTATAGAAAAACTACTCTTTCCCATTAAGTGCGACGAGATGACATCCAGTGACTGCTTGCGCCCGTCGGAGTGTGTCTGGGGCGGCATCCCTTTCGACCTAAGTGCACTCAAAGCTCGGATTGTCGGGATCAAGTCGCCGTCTGAACAAGCGACTCGACCAACAGGAATGCAAAATCGGACTATTAAGCCGGAAACGATCTAACAATAAGTGTGCTAATGTGCCAGTCTTTCGAACGCAGGCAATTGTTGGCACTGTTGCCAACCTCGCAGTAACAAACGTAGCTATTGGCTGCCCTAGGAGTCGCGAGATGACGTCGCCGTCAATCGGCATTTTATTCGCATATGATGTAAAATACTGGAGGAAAAAACATCTTCCACTCCTCGTGGGAGACAGAAAAGCGAGTAGAAACAAATATATATGTTGACAAGTTATATTGGCCAAAAGTAGTTTTTCCCAATGACCCCGTCACCATCATGGAGTTTGGTTTGCGGTTGTGGGCTAGATCATGTAACACAACGCTCTGCAGCTTTTTCTTTTCTTGTGATAACAACTTTTATGACATGAAAATCCCCAAGAGCTACTCATGGGTGTGACATTTATTTTCCTCACTTTTTTGTACCCGAACTAAGCAAATATGCATGTTTTACCAGAACATGAACAAAATACTGCTACCCACACTCACATTTTGTATTTCAGAATGCATTTCGTTCTAACGTTATGACATTATTAACTGAAATGTATTAACAATTCATTGTGGGGGCTACCAGTTTGGTTTAGATTCATTTTAATGATGTAATATTTTTCATTTAGTCTAAACTATTATACATAAATGAAAACACCTATCCATTTTGGGTGTAATTTTGTTTTAGAATTAATATGTTTTATTTTTATCATCGCTTGCAGGCATTTAAGCAGATATGATTTAGTTGGATACGATGGAACGGTCATGCAGATTTCTGCGGTTATTACTTCATTCATGTCCAAGGTGTGTCACACGATACGTCCTGGGTTTGCTATGAATGCTTCGATTCACCATAAACCCTTCTTCTCCACCGGTTCCCTGCTCTCACTTCATATCACAGTCATCTGCAAACATCATAGTGCATGGAGATTCCCGTCTAACATCGACCCTCAGCTTGTCCCTCATCATAGCAAACAGGAAGGGGCTCAGAGCTGATCCCTGATGGAGTCCCACCTTCACTCGGAATATGGTAAAATTGTGAACTTTATAAAGTGTTTTCAGGAACACGGTGACATCCAGAAGTGTGTAAACAAACATTTCGAGGTCGTGGAAAACACGTGCAGATTGTGGTGTGCCAGAAGTGTATAAAAGGCAGGTTCTAATAAACAGGGGAAGCTTTTTTCCTCGGCTACTGAAGTGGTGCGTTTGGCTTCATCATTCTCCACGACAGGAACTCCTCTGTCACACCTACAGCACACCTTACTACTGCCTGACAGTCCTTGTACTTGTCCGGCATCGCTCTGACATACTTCTCTGCCACTCCAGACTTCCTCATACAATACCACAGTTCCTCTCTGGGCACCCTGTCATAAGCTTTCTCCAGATCTACAAAAACACAATGCAGCTGCCTCTGACCTTCCCTGTACTTCTCTATCAACAACCTCAAAGCAAATACTGCATCTGTAGTATGCCAACAGAGGACATAGCCTTGGCACAAAATAAACGTGGGATGACACACAAATAGATGTTCCTCCCAAGATGCCACCAGGCTCATACAAGGTACATTCTTCCATCTCTGCATGGGACATACTGCAAGCACATTCGTTCCGACTGTCTGACTTTGGCTCGCCTTGCAGTTTCCAGCTGGACCGTCAAACTGGAGCCAATGCCAGACTATGCTGGTTCAGTGAGTTCTCTGTAGGCCTGGCATGTCTGGTCTGCAGGCTTCAGTATGAATCCTTTTAAATGTGAAGGCACCAATGCAGCAGCAGCAACGGCAGATGACAGTGATGAGATCAGCTCTCTGGACTCCAAAAGGCATAAGGTATCGTATCAAGCTTGTGGAGGTAGTGTTCAGATGAAGAAAGCCAGCCTGGCAACATGGCAAGTGTTCATGGAAGGACATGCTAACTGATGCTATGATTGCACACAGTAACACAAGTCTTTATTATTATTCTCCTCCAAGAAGAGGAAACGTCTTAAGAAACTAAAGGTCTGATAGAATGAGTAGAATGCTGTGGATTTGTGGAACGTATAGACAGTCAGGGCAAGCATAGCGACCTCGCAAGGCTCGGAGAAAGTCAATTTTAGCAAAACGCGTGATGGCAATAAAAAATTCTTTAATAAAGTAGTACACAGTATCAGGGGTGTATGCCAGTCAGGTGGAAGCACCACTGGTTCTTATTGCAAGAGGACTGGGATTCAAAACCCCTTCAAGCCAAATACCGTCTTCACCTGATCAACTCTGCTGGTGCCAACACTGATTTGTGATGCAAGGGGCATTTAGAACCTGGTCATGGCTGATGGTACCTCAGGCATCTACCTTTTTGTTGGTTATATCTTTCTAGAAAAAGACAATCTATATTTATAGTCAACCTCACCATCATTGCTGGCTATCTCTGCTGGTAGGACCAGAAAATCTTGGAGCAGTCACTCCGTGTTCGCAACCTGGTCAGGATGCCTCATTAGAATGGGTGTCCAACCCCAATCTTTTTGTCCTAGAAAAGGACAGAAAGACAAAGTATTTCCAGGCAATCATCACCACCAACAGAATACCATAAGTGTTTGCCAGCTGGTTAGCTCATCTGGTAACAGTTCTGGGTTTCAGTGCAAGGTGTTTAGGGTTCAAAACCAGATCCGTGCATATGTATAGGTTGATTTTTGTCTAGAAAAAAGACAAACCAATGGCTTCCTTTCTCAACCATCACCACTGATGCAATATGCTGAGTGCTGGTAGCACCGCTGATACATGGTGCAGGTGCTTGCGGTTTGAAACCCGGTCAGGGTTGCTCAACAAGTGGTAGGGAGTTGCTTCCACATTTGGTGATCGATGAGGCACAATGTGGACAGCGACAATGGCTTGTAGAAGAGGGCAGGTGGAGTGGAGTTTTTTTGTTGTTTTTGCCATCGTTGGGGGGTGTGCACGCCCCCTGAACGCACATTATGGTAAGTATCACCGCACGACGGCGAAGATGACGAAAGAACTCCACTCCACGAATCAGCCTAGGGAAAGATGTGCCTCAGAGATCAGTCAGCTGGATGAAGTCAACATATAGGAGGAGTAGGCGCGCGTACCCGTGGGGTGGGGTAAGAATGCGTGGGAGGCTGGAAAACGACTTAGGCGGCTGGTTTTAAAAAAAACAAATAAAACATTTTTCAATAGACTACGGTTGAGAGATCCTGACCAGGGTTCAAACCCCGATCACGTGCACTAATCATCGGAGCTACCAGTGAGCAAAGCAGCTGGCTAAACGCTTGATATTGTATCGGTGGAGATGATTGAGAAAGGAAGCCATTGGTTTGTCTTTTTCTAAACAAAGGAAGTACAGTTAAATTACCAACATTCCCATCTGGCCTGATCTGGTTTCGAACCCCAACTGCAACCGAGCACCATTACCTGGACGTGCCACCAGATGCGCTATCCAGCTGGTAAACACACCTGATATTGTATCGGTGGTGATGACTGATAAAGGAAGCCATGGTTCATCTATTCCTAGACAAAACATATACAGTTGGAAGCCCAACGTTACCGAGTGCTATGACAAGGCTTTGAGCACCCGGCACCTGAACCATGAACCTGCGGTGCTACCAACTGGCAAACCCTTTTGGTATTGTATTTGTAGTGATGCTGACCTGGAAAAACAGCAAGGAAGCTGTCTGTCCTTTTCTAGACAAAAAAAAGATACAAGTGGTTGGGCACCCATTCTTACCAGGCATCCTGAACAAGTTTAGCCAACATTGGTGGTGAGTGGGACTATAAATATAGATTGTCAAGAGCTACCATCTGGCATCCACCTTCTGGATGCTTTTTTTCTAGAAAAACAAATAAACAACCATACCATCAGGCAACCGCCAAAGTCTGCATGATCGTTCATGCTCAGATCATTCGTCATGGCGGTGGGAGAATCTGAATAGACTCAAATGCTTCATGTATCCAAAATATATATTTTGATTAGTATAATATATAACTCATTTAAATTCATTCATTAACTTCCGGCGCTTTAACCAATGCTTACGGCCTTCGCTTCCGACATCACGTGACTTGCAACAAGATGGCGCTGTTGCGTGGTTTATGCAATAATCCATTTTTAATTTGCGTAGTATATAATTATATTTAATTACAAATAAGTCATTATTCATCATTCATTAACTTCTGGCCCTGTAACCAACACTACCCCTGGTAGTACGGCGTGGCATGATGATGACATCACCCGGCTGTGGCGTCACCTGGTTAGCCACACCTGTGACCTTTGAGTAATTAAATTAGACACATCAGTCAATCAATTCATCAATTAAATTTAGACAGGAACCCGACTCTCTACCTCTCTGAGTTAGGTGATGGTGACGAAAGATGCTGAAACTTGAGAAAGGAAGACATCGGTTTGTGTTTTTCTAGACAAAATAAGTACAGCCCAACACTACTATCTGCGCCTTGATTGGGTTTTGAACCCCACGTACCTTGCACCAGAACGCAGAAGTGCTAGCAGTCAAATTAGCCAGATGGCAAACCTGCATTATATTGTACTGGTGGTGATGATCACAGATGCTGGACCTGTTTGTATTTTTCTAGACTAATTGTCAGACATAGACGGATTATATTGAAGGCCATGGCGGGTTCTGAACCGCTACCTTCTTGCACCAAGACCCACTGGTCCTAGCAGCAGAGTGTGCATGACATTGCATTGGTTTTGATGGTGATGATAAACATAGGTTGTCTTTTTCTAGAAGAAGTTGGATGCCTGTGGGAGACTATGTAGAAATCCATTTTATGTTTTCCAAAATTCATCATTTTAATTTTATTTTTTTAGAATTCCGTTTCCTGCCTTTTACTTATATTTTACCAGCACATATTATATTTTACCAGTCTGTGATTTTTGGGTTTGTGAATAAAATGTCTGTTAACTAAATGCAAAAATTCGTACATGTATTGATTGCCAATTTTGCCCATCATTGCGAAAGCACGTATTGTTGTGAATTTTGTATTGTCACCAAGCAGCAGCCATCCCCATCCCCACCAATGCAATGGCATGCAGGAGGAGTGGTCCAAGTCAAAGAAGTAGGAACAGAATTGGACGCAAGGTGGTGTTAGAATGCGCGGAGGGGATAGGATTAGAAACCGATTTAGGCAGCTGGTGCAAACCTTCTAACTAAAAAATCTTTATCAATTGTTTGTGACAAGATTTATAACAGTCAAGTTTTATGAAAAAAAATCTTAAGACAATTCTTCACACATCTCTGAGGCACTTTTGATCCTCCTTTAACTTTTCCCAGTTTTTTGGAAGGAATGTCTTATTTGTCATGAGTCGATACTTTTCGTAATTTCATGCTGGATGTTCGATGTTTCCGGGTATTGAACACCATGCACCTGCACCATGAATCTGCGGTGCTACCAGCGGAGTTAGGCAGCTGGCAGACACTCCTGATATTATATTGGTGGTGACTTGGACAGATAGCAAGGGAGCTGCTTGTCTTTTTCAAAAACATACAAGGACTGTAGTGGGCGCCATTGATGGAGCCCTTGTAGACATGAAATGACACTCTAATTATCAGTGTTGGGCACTTTACTTTGAAAAAGTAATTCATTATAGTTACTTCTACTAAAAAGTAACTGAGTTACTCCACTATAAAAGTAACTAGTTAACAGTGAAAGTAACTACATTACTTTTAAAAAAAAGTTAAGAAATATCAAATAATTTGGATTTTTTCAAAACAGGTTTTACAAGCCAGGTACATAGAGTAGAACAGCAAAGGTACCTGTACAGTAGTTTTAATATTTATTCTTTTTCACAAAACTAAACAGCAAAAAAAAAAACTAAAAATACTAGCAAAATAAAAAATAAATCAAACTTTCACACAACTCAAGACAACTGGTGGACATACAGTACAGAAAAGTAAACAGTTTAACAGAACTGCTTTTAAAACAGCAGGCTACTGAAAACACTACTGTATAGTAATAGTACTCAAAGTAATAGCAATTGTACTGTACAGTAATAGTACTGACATTTTTTCAACAAATCCAACTTGAATTCCTTAACATTCATTCATTCATCCACCCAGTCATCCCACCATCTCTGCCATTAAACCAGTGATTGTATCTTAACAACACCTGGCCTGCTATCATTGCCGGTGTCCACAGTGTTTTGGGCCAGACATTTAGTAGAAGCGTGTGCAGTCGAGAGGTGCTTCATTACACAGGATGTGGACAAACACTCTGCTCTGGGACACAACGTACACTTAACATGTACACTTTGATATTTTAGCTCGATAGTAGTGCCTCTGTTTGCACAACAAGTTTGCACCTCGAATACGAGAGTTGTCACTTCAAGTTGTTTGTCCCCACCTCACTGGCATTATAAACCCAGTTATTAGTATTCCCAAGGAATAACCACATTGACTGGGTCCAAAACAATAACAAAATGGGGAAATCAGGAAGCAAAATAAAGAGTAAGAATACCTTATTAAATAAAGATTCATCGAGCAAGAAAGCCCAGACAAACAAACGCCGACAAGAGGAAGATAACGAGACAGGTCAATGTCTTAGGTGAAGGGCAGAAGTAAGTGATAAAGAAGTACGGGTGCAGGCACCAAAACCAAGCAAAAAACAGATGTCATTTTTAGAACTGACTAATTACTGTCGAGTTTGGGTTCCTAATTATGCGGTAATACCGGCACCATTGTCAAAATGAATGTATGAGGATGACCTAAAAATGACATCACCGATTAAGTGGACAGAAGAGGCGAAACAGGCGTTCTGCAAAATAAAAAGGGTTCTAGTGTAAGGAGGTAAGTAATCCATCGGATTGCTGAATTTGTATGACTTAAGTGCACTAAATTGTTTGTTATTCTGTTGTATTTAATTCAAATTCTGTAGTTCATGTTCCAAAAGACTGTGTGTGTGTGTCAGCGTCTGTGTCCCCTTATCTGAAAACCTTACAGCTGTTTCCTCTTCATTATCTTCAGTGAGAGTGTATGTGTGTTTGTTTGTGAGAGTGTAAATATTTGACTCCTTCAGAGTATGAGGTTGAAAATTGCAGTAAAAAGTCTTATGGTCAAAACTACTATAAAATAATCCCCTGCTTGAACGATCCCAATGGTGCCTTTTGGAAAACAACTTTAAACATTACTTAAGTTCGAACAATTTGAGGGTTGTTTTCCTTTTAAATATTATTGAGGGTAGTGTATTTGAATTTTGTTACTTGTACTGATATGAATGTGAAGGCAGGAGACTTTTTGCCAGCTATAACCTTGAATTGTGCAGTGTTTATAATAGCTATAGTTACCTTCATTAAACATGTTTTACTAAAGCACTGTGTTTAGGGAAAAAGAGAGAAAGGAATAAAGGTTGTTTCGGGGATTTTTAATCAAAACGTAATACAAATTGAGATGTCAAATTGCCTAAGATAAACATTTTAGTGTGCAACACTCCTGCATAGCAATTTGTGTATGCTTATGCATTTCAAACTTATTAAATGTAGGGAGTGCATAGATGTATTGGAATAGGGGAAATTCCTACAGGGGTAGGATTAACATAGGAGTCGCTTCTTCGTGCTTCTTTTGGGCATGTGGAACTGTCAATGATGATGTGTTCCAATGTAATTTACAATGCATGTTAAATAAATAAAACCATCGCAATTGTGATAACTAATAATTAGAAATAACTAATAATTTTGGAGACTCAATTTATGCAAAGTAACAATTTACAGGTTCATTTCATTTATTGAAAATGCTAATCCTATGCCGTTGAACTCAAAAAGAATTCTGATTAATAAATCAGGTTTCATGAGCAAAATTTAATTGTAAATAAAGTTAAGATTTGTGCCCTTCTTGTGAATTAAAGTGCAGCGCTGACTGACTGAATGACAAGAAAATTGACAATCCTGACATCTTTGTATGCACTGTTGTTTTTGCTAAATGAGTTGATTTATTTCTGTATCTTTATATTTAGTTATATCTAAATGTGCAAAGCATTACCAACAGCTGGTATAGGCTTCAGCATAAATGTGACCAAGTGTTACAACAAACTATTGAGTCAATTAAGAGTAATCACAATACACAATTTAACAACAAATTGGGAGCTGTACGTTATTCAGACAAAATAATTTTCAAAAAAATTGAGTAATTTTTTATTTATAGAATAAACGAGTAGAAATACAACAATTTCAAAGCAACCACTGTAGTAGACAGAGAACTTCTATTCATATTTAGATAGATGGATGACAGATAAGATAGTGTTTTCCACCTTGAAGTGATGGAAAAAGGGGAAGGGTTAATGTGGTACTATGGCAAATTAAACAAAAGCATTTTAAAAAGTATCTAGTACTTTACATATACTGCTCATGCAATGAAGAACTGCTTGCTTGATAAGCTCATATTACATTTCTTGTGCAATGACTGGAAACACGACATGATCACGTCTGTTGACGTGATCATGTCTGTTGACAAACCAGTTACACATGCTCAATTCCTACATAATCTGTTAGACACGGTGCAGCTTCTGGAAAAAGTTGCTATTTGCAAATGTGCTGCACATACTAATGGCACTGATGACATCACAAAAACAAACGCATTTACAGACAAAATAGCTGAAGCTGCCACTAATTAGAAAAAATCCTTATAAATAACCTTTCAAATAATTGCACTCGCCCACCCTCATAGTGCTGGACTTGTAGAACGTACACCTGAAGGTCAGTGAAGACATTCTAAGACAGCAATCCTAATAGAGGCGAACTATCTAAGGTTTTCTGCGAAATGATCAAGAGAATGAGATACATTGTGGGAGGATGGTTCAGATAGACCAAAACGAAGCGTATCACATACAGTACATACACCATGGATTATTAGTTGGGCCTACAATAATTCCATCCCAGTCACTATTGGTGCGAACACAACCACAGAGGTTCAAATACACATTTCATCATTACTAATTATCATCACTCGTTTTTAAAGAAAAAGACACCAAAAATTACCACCAAATAATTTCACTTGTGTCAGTTTACCAGGAACGGGTATCCACTGAATATTGTACCGCTACACTAAATGCAACATTTCCATTCAAACCTCTATCATGCAGCGATATTTGGTGGTGGTGTGGTGATAGAAGTCTTTTTGATTCCTTACCGAGAAACGCTTCTGGAAGATGTGCATTGATTACATCAATATTACCTGTACCTGCTTTTCCCTTAGCAGTAACGGAGATGGTATCTTTGGCTGAAGTGAATCTTTGGCCATTTTCTACAAGGACAAAACGAGAAACACAAAAAAATTTGTGACTAGGAAACAATAATCCGACATACATTTATGCCATCGAAGTACCAACGGGCGTGCCAGATGAGTATAAATTGGTTACCCAAATTGCAGCAGGTTTTGATCTTCCCATGGATCACTTCCAACAAAAATGTGGACAGAATAAACTACATCCACTACAATGTGCAAAAACTGGGCAATTGGACACAATTTGGCTTCGAGGCAGTGGGAGACCAGCTCAAGGCCACCTACCTCATGGCCTGCCAGAACAGGTTGGCTCTGCAGGACATCTGGCTCTGGATTTCCCCCCAATGAAGCATGAACTGAAAATCTGAAAAAAAGAAGTTTGTGTAGATATAACTTGTGTGCAAAATTATGATAAACAGGAGGGAAATGTTAGGGATATGTATATAAACGTTATCATTTATTTTGTCCTATACACATTAGTTCTCTATTCTTAAGAAACGTCTTATAACTTGTGCTGCCAAAATCTTTATATGTGTGTTCAGCAATTTAATCATGTAGCTGTAGAAGAGAAGGCCAGGGCAGCTTGGCCTTCCGATAGCGCTTGAAACATTCTGTTCTAATGATTAGCACATTAGCCTTCACACTGTTAGATTAAAACACAATGTTGACACGTTGCAGCTTGAATGAAACCCCTTCCTTTTAGGGCTGCAATGTGTTTTGTGTAACTAAGAACATCCAAAGAAAATAAAAAGAGGCTAAAACAAACCAACGGCATTCATTTTAACTCACTGCTTATTATACACTCCCGTGGTGCAGGGCCTCCAAATGGCTGCTAGCTAGCAAGGAAGCCAACCAGTTAGCCTCCACTTTATTTCATCTAAATTTAAGAAGCCAAAAACAGCACTTCCACTCCATCATGTGGGAGGGGTTGGGGTAGAGAGGATTAGGGACCACAGGCTTTCCAATGATACCGCCTATGACTTTGTACGATTTCCAGAAGTAGGCGTTGAAATACAAACCTGCTTGGCCAACATAGACAGCCAAAAACGGGTTGGCCGGATGTAGACGCGTTCCGCGCAGGTGTTGAACCGATCCCGCTTCCGGTACACGTTGCGCAATGGATCTTGGTACCGACGCTTGGTATCGAATTATGGCAAACATACAATGTAACAGATCCGTGCTTGTGCAACTTGAAGAAGGCCGTAATGATGTCTGCATTTATTCGTAGACATGCTGGTGAAGTAGGCAGACGGGTCCTGATGAGGATCCACAATCATCACTCCCTCCCTTAGGCTGGTGATAAAAAGGAAAAACACTTTTAAATTGGTCTACAATTTGGGCGCAGTTGTTGATATTTCCTTGCAAATTGCAAATGAGCCCGTTCCTTAAAGTCCACAAGATGGCGACTTCCTACTTCTGGGAAGAAGGAGGTTTCGCTCTTCTAAACTCGCATCCAAATGCACCGAAATTTGATTAAACTTTCAAAAGATATTTGATCATAAACCCTAAACGGTCAACTAGGCTGAAAACGTTTGTCTTCAGTCTTCAAGTATATTCAAGGTAGCGTTAGCATCATGCCGAGCTAATCTGGTTTACCACGATGGAAACTGTCCTAGAATTCACATTTACATGTGCTGCTGTCAAATGCTCTAGGAAAAAAGCCTAACCTCAAAAAGTTAGAAAAAAAACCACTCAATCTTCAAGTAAACTTAATTCTTGGTTTGTTCTGTTCAAATTGGTCATGCGTTCATCCAAATAAAGTAACATTTTATCTCGGCCATCACACGTTGACTATTTAAAATGAGCACAATTGAAGTGGCTCACGTCGACTTCAGTGGTTTGAGTAGCACCCTCTTCTGGCCAACATATGTAATAGCAACTGACATTCACTAAAAAGGGGAAATACAACAGGTCTTTTCCATTTCATGATGGTCTTTGCATTTACCGGATGTCTTACACTAAATGGAAAAAGCAATGTCTATTCATGGACCCGCCTACAGACTTTGCTGTGGGTGGGTTCTGCTGCCAGTACATAAAAAGTGATGGTAAAATGGAAACGGCAAAGACAAAATAGAATTACAATTAGACTACATGTGTATTTTCTTATTTACAAATGTTTTGCCTTTTAATTTTGGCACTTCTGGTATTCTACAACTGAAAAACATTTACCTTGTAAATCTGTAAAACCGGGTGAGTTCCGCCCCGTGGCATTGCAGCTCGCACATTTGCACTTTGGGTGCGTAGAACTCTACATCATGCTCTCAGTGTGCCACAGAAGCTGACTGTACACTGTCGGCTTGTATACCTTGCAAGTTGCTGGAGCAGTGTCAAACATCTGAAACACATTTTATTTTTAAAGAACAAAATATAGCATAAAACTGTTTAAAAATTGCTTGGCAACTTTAGCAATACATATTGTTATATGACCACAGTGACCTTAACTGCAATGAGCCAATGCATCAAACCATATAGGACACCTATACATTCCATTTACATTTTATTGCATGTGTCATTTGTTCAGCTAAGGGTAATATAATGACAAACATCCTCCAGGCCTGAGCTATCATTGTCCAGGTACTCCAAGATCACGTTACCCCCATTGTGCAGGGGGTCTTCTGGGCTGGTCAGCAGCATGTGCAGGCTGTCGTCCTGTGGCAACACCTTACCTGTGGCGGGGTGGCAGAGACGCAGCTTCTAGCAGAGAGCAAAGAGGACAAAAAGATGCTCATGGAAAAGGAGGTCAAAACACTGAATCATATTCCGAGAGGCATTATATTAGCATGTCTGTGTTTTAAGTAAAGCACCGTTACATGTTAATATTATAGATCTGTTTTGGTACGTTTATAATGTGCATTTTTGTGGAAGGAACAAAAGTCCTGATCTGTGCAGGTGATTTGTATGCATGCTTGGGGTCACTGTCATGCTGAGAGACAGGAAGTTGCTATTCATCATATTTTTTTTGCATCATTATCCAACATAAACTGTGTTGCGTCATTACCTTTGCTTTGAGGACATTGTTGTTGTTCTTGAGTGAAGCCAGCGAGGCTGCACAATCCACCACCTTCCCAACGCTCCATTTGGAGCAGAAGAACATGGGCCGACTGCTGACGTCCGACTCTTTAGGTAGATAAACTTGAAAATAGATTCTTTCAGTCTGCAAACCAAAAGGCGTCAGCATGTGGGTCCTTGATCACACTATTAAAGCAGGAGTGTCCAAAAATGAATGAATGCAAGGAATACTTTGCAATGCTACACACTTACACATGCAAAGAAGTTTTATAGTATATATAGAGTAACCCCTCCCCATGTCGCGGTTCATATCGCGGCCTTGGTGCATCACGGATTAAAAAATATTTTATATGTAAAATCTATATTGCGGACTCCTAATTAAAATTTTAATTATTTTTTATTAAAAATGGTAATTGTATTTTTCTTCTTCTACATGGAGCATGTAAAATTAATTTGTTTTAAAAATTGTTTAAGACTGTATAAAGGGTTTATATAAGTATGTTGGGAGGGTTTACAAATGCTTAAATTTATAAAGATTATAGAAATATAAAAAATTAAGAAAAAAATATCCCGTAGATTTATATACTAACACATGCGATAGACGAGGGATTACTGTACATATATTTGTAAGAAAACATTGCTTTGTGATATGGGGGAAAAACAATTTTGCTTTATGCTCTTTTGTTCCCATTTTTCCAAATATTTCCAATTTCTTCTTAAAGTGTCACTGACATGATGTATCAACTTTGCTTAAATATGCTCTAAAAAGACAGGAAGAAGCAGAGATGAAGATGCGCAGGTTCTCTTTGGGTGTGACAAGGATGGACAGGATCAGGAACGAGTACATCAGAGGGACAGCACGTTAGAGGTTTTGGAGATAAAGTCAGGTGTTTGGTGTTTAGAATACAACATGTAAATAAGACACGTCTTACCGGTCTGTGGAAACTTTGAAGTGGTTCGTCTTGTCCCGTCCTGTGTAGCGTAGCATCCAAAATGAATTTACACCATACTCTCAAGCTAAAGAAGGTTAAAGCTAAAGGTTAAAGAAGGTGTTCTTTCAAAGCAGTCTTAATTGAAACGGTCATTGCAAATTAAAGACCTCGTGGTCGGTTCCTATTCATCTCTTGTTCTCCGGACTTGCTTTGTCCATTGTCGCCTTAAAGCTTGTCTTTTTGGAAAAGAAAAACATACAGTATCGCTCAGACACAATGAAGAGCCAGCAACACAAAATGTATACTCTTTTGCAGACCTCACTGCCGGAAACTCCTCTTTTCTGGACAGAAAACTGCAGTCGGCCGCAATTTACAATAATGTACTTTTTCCCCAATTTAACGGCATGTTTCCCTAAATGAACACGTTGAACATACTGTAATTACAAACAACGTTGATCGATCATGTCAGTGAGCCTTTACTAAATTACAGCACTTTTTCCCCTTTCTGCTGATTTATATTTCCACTATTTCAACTTTCTCACTCATTCCCATAATATTTTCACTTTATTCTGGTAACATAACTTTGTTCATTGTTTTGTTTCTAATATTACGACATTAAAACATTTCAACTCCTCAACTAAAATTACATTATTCCTCATAATATTTTAGTTTCTTCTTTTTTTCCCATTACAGCAAAACTTTAAATATTTTGACTTTATTCTTGCTAAATGACAGCAGTTGATTTTTAATTTTGCAACTATTCACCTTTTTACAATTATTTTATTTCCATAATATTTTGACTTTATTCTCATAACTTTTTCACCATCTAATTTTCCAAAGATTACAATTTAGTTTCTAGTAGTAGGACTTTAAAAAATGTCTTTATTTTGAATATTGCAACTTTATGCTAAAATTATGTAATTTTTCTTTATATTACAACATTATACTCGTAAATTGACCACTTTCTTATTAGAGTACAATTCTTTTGAGTTTTTAGTTTTTTTTGTTTAAACATTTTAGAGTGTGGCATGGGCCAATAAAAAACAAAAAAACGCCACAGGCTGCACTTTGGACATCAATGATTTAAAGAGTGACATTGAAATAGGCAAGAATAAGTTTTATTAAATACCTGCGGCAAGCCCTTGTCTCCGACAGCGTGCAGTTTCAGTTTCATTAATGCTACCTTTGCTGCTGTGGCACTGTTCTTTGCTCCTTTCCGTCCTTTGCTTTTGGATCCATCCTTTGACTCTACGAGTTGTAAAAATTGTGTGTAAAATATGAAACAACGATCTGTTAAACACTGTGGACAAAAGTACACGGACATCAAGCTTACTCTAAAAGCAGCGGCGTTAATCAAGTAACTGACCCACAATCCTTTGCACCAGCTCTTTGGTGGCTGCCATTCGTGGCTTGTGGACCTCCAACTTGTCACACCTGTGATCATCCTGATGACGGTGGCTGCAAGGCACACATGACTTCTTTCACCAAGCAACTCCAATACAAAGCAGGATGTTGGGGTGTATGAACAGAACGCCAACTTACGCCAGACAGAAGTGTTTTTCACACTGTGGGCAGCTGACAGGCAGCACTTCTTTTACTTTGCACTCCTCCAAAGAGCAGGGATGACTTGTGCTAACGCTGCAAGCAGAAGCTTCTCTTTTCTTACCCTCCTGAAACATCAAGGTGGTGATTTTTATCTTCAACAATCTTACACTAATACTGTATACAGTGAAGCATTCTGTACCTCTGAACATGAGTGGGCTTCTCTGCTTCTGTGTTCAAGGCTGTCAAAAGGGGCATCGTATATTACAATATTGTCATCGCCAGCAAGAAGGGATGAATAGGAACAGATTGATGATCTTTTTTTCTTTTTTTACCAGTAAACTCCACGGCAGGAATCACAAACAAACGGTAGAAAATCTAAAGGAAAGGAAACAGTGCTCATTAGACGCAATCAGATGAAAACCGATGTCCCATTTTCAACTTAATTATGTCTCAGACAGCAAATTCAAGGCTTAGTTGGGGTTTGCCGACACGATGTTGTATGACATCCCATCGTTGGTGTAGTACATCGACAGTGACTTACCCCCTAATCTGTCCCATGAGTTCATTTCTGGTTGGATTTTGGTGTGACTTGCTGGGGCTCCAAAGTGTAAGTAAAGAGTTTGGCTTATCAAAACAATACTGTATGCATTGAAAAAAATAATACTGTACATTTGCATGGCAAACATGCCCCCAAATCAATGCTCCCAAATTAATGTCATGCTTGATGCATATAGCCCCAGCAACTAACCGGATCTATGTTCTCGTTTTACCAATTGGGGGTAAGTCCCTGTTGGTTTACTGCACTAATGATTGGGTTGTCATACAATTTCATGTCCAATAATCCCAACAATGCTTTTAGGCACGCAGTTTTAGGTCAGAGTAGAATTGGCAGAATGAACCTGAAGCCTCGTAGCTTGGGTCAGGAATCCTGAATCACACTGCTTTGAAATTATGCTTGGGAGCTTGTATCATTCATGCGACTGTCACGTGACCGATTACGTCGGAAGCTTCAAAAGGTCACCGTGGTTTGCATGCGGAGTATGATACATTTGGACATGTTGGCAGGTCTGCACATTTAAAGTACTCCCTGCTTTTCGCGTCACGCCCCACTTTTGAGAATCACCATAAGCGGAAAGATGATAATGACGATGATGGTTTAGCGATATTGATGGCTTTGACTTCACTCTTCCACCACATGACGCTAATGTTCTTTTTCAATCAAGCGCCAAAGGTCCGAACATGTTCCGGTATCGTGCCAAAGTGGGTATCCCGGATAGAATGTGTATCCTCAAGTTTGAAACTATACCAAATTCACAAATCTTTTCATATAGAATCCATATTATAATAGTAATAAACCTGTTGATTATAGGAGAGGGTGCACACTTAATACCAGTAATCAGGGATACCTACCTAGGCACGACACCGGATCAATTTGCTTCCCCCGCCCATGTATGCAGAAAGCTAGCTAGCTAGCCATCCATCCATCCGTCCATCCATCCATTTTCTTGCATTTATTCGAGGTCGCGTCGCGGGGACAGCCTCCTAAGCAGGGAAAGCTAGCTACCGCAACAGATTTATGCTAACAGTGCTGCAAAGTCTTTTAACAACAAAGAGAAAACAAACCTTTTTGGCGACAAGAGTCAAGCTGACAGTGCTTCCCAACGTCTAATTCCGCCATTAGCGCGACGAGCTCCTTCTTCTTCGACTGTCAAGCAGCGTTTGTGTGCATTTTGGTGTGCATTAGTGCCACCTAGCGTAACTGCTGCTTCCCGGATGTAAACGCCAGCTTGGACCCGGAAGTGAGTTAATATTATTTTTCTTTCTAATACCAACCAATATTTTTGGTGTTGATTAGATGGTGACTACTTACTAGCAAAACGATGTATATATAAATTCATTCATTCATTAGACACAACAAATTAAAATGATTAAACATCTGCATCTTCACTGCGATGACGTAATGCAGGTAAATGGAGAAAGGTGCGGTAATAGGTGTGGTGAATTCTCTGTTTGTTTCCAACCGATCCAGTCGAGCAGGAAAATCTGCTTGACACACACCCTGGAAATCCTAAGCAGCTCTTCCTCCATAGAAGCCCAGCGAGTGTGTGTGCCGTCCCAGTCCCAAGCTCCCCAAAATGAGCAAAATCTCGAAATTCTTCAAGGGGAGCTCCAGCTCAAGCGCGTCCAAGTCCAAACAACGATCCGGAGGAGGACCCTTGCCCCAGGATGCCCTTAACAAACTGCGGGACACGGAGGACATGCTGACCAAGAAGCAGGACTACCTGGAGAAGAGGATCGAGCAGGAAGTCATGATCGCAAAGAAACATGGCACGCGGAATAAGAGAGGTATGTTCGTTCCATCTCGTTTATAAGTCTAAAAACGCATCATCGGGTACAAGTGTGACCTGAAAGACATTTCTCGTCGGCTGAACTGACTCTTTGGCAGCAATGATAACTGAAATTCTCACACGTCCTGTCCATGTGACCTTTCAGCCGCCCTGCAGGCCTTGAAGAGGAAGAAGCGTCTGGAGCAGCAGCTCACTCAGATCGACGGCACCCTCTCCACCATCGAGTTCCAGAGGGAAGCACTGGAGAACTCCCACACCAACATGGAGGTGGTCCGGAACATGGGCTACGCCTCCCAGGCCATGAAGAAGGTCCACGAAAGCATGTGAGAATCTAGTCTACATTCCGTCACACCAAATAGATGTAGATGTAGATCAAGTCAAGTGTACCTAATGAAGTGTACTTCCTGTAGCACTAATCACTTTCTCTTAAGCCAAAAATCAGGGTTGGGACAAATGCTGCCAGACCTTTTGTTTGAATAAGTTCATGTCTTCTGTGCAGAGACCTGAACAAGATCGACGATCTGATGGACGACATCAACGACCAGCAGGACATGGCCCGCGAGATCAATGAAGCCATCTCCAGGCCGTATGGCGAAACGTACGACGAGGATGAGCTGCTGGCCGAGCTAGAAGAACTAGAACAGGAGGAGATGGAGGACAACATGAAGAGCATGGGGGGCCTGCCATCGGTGCCCAGCGCCAGGCTGCCATCAGGACGGACGTCCCACCGTGCAAGTATGAACTATGAACGCTGGAAAAGTACACTATAATGTCCATCGGCTAACGGTCCTTTCTTTTGCCAGCGGCCAGGAGACGCGTGGAAGACGAGGACGACATGCGTATGCTGGCTTCATGGGCGACATAAACAACATTTGTGTTTCTTGTCATGTTTTTTAGCTTCTAGCACTTTTGGGACACTTTACGCTTTATCTATTTATCTGTGAATTACTGTTCCATCACTTTTCTATCCTGTTGACATCTTTTTATTCTCCTCGCGTTCAGCCAACTGAAGGATTTCCAAACTACACTACATGCAATTTGACTGTCGATTAGGTCAGACTTTGTTTGAATATTGTAAATAAATATCCAACCATAATAAAAAGACGGTTTCTTCTTACTGATGTGCTTATTTTGTTAAGACATGACGTGCTGCTTATTTCTATTTCCACAATAAAACTAAAATTTTGACTTTTACTTTGGTGATCATTGCCGGAAGTGGGAGCGTCTTTAGTGACGTCACCAAGCAGGAAGCCGTTCTTCCGCACTTTGGCGGACGTAATTGTCAAAACCTTGGAAGTTCGCGTGTTGCAACATTATGGAAGCAAGCAGTCTCCGTCAAACGTGTGGTGAGTTGGCGTCTTTCTTCATTCTGGTCCACATGGAACCTTTTATTCTTTTGACGCTAGTAGCCCCCCGGCAAACGCTGTACATGTACGCCATTAAAGTTCTCCTAAGTTGACTTTCACAGTTGCATCGCCTTTCAACTTATTTCCACTTTGTCGTACAGAAAGTTCGGAGACGCTAATACGTCCCGACTTAATGCGGTACACCAATACTAATTAGTGTAGTATTAGTAGGTAAAGGTGAGCAATCCTCGTCTTGTTTATACACCAAGCTTTTTCACGCTTCAATGAACGTAATGGACTAAAAAATTGACCTTCGTTTTTCAGGGGCTTCAGGGTCTGGAGATAGTAACAGCGGCCAAAAGGTTGTCCCGAAGGTCCTGGCTGAGCTGCGTCTGGTGGTTCTGGGCTGGAGGTGGCCTGGCAAGAGCCTGACGGCCAACACCATCCTGGGTCGGGAGGAGTTCCGCTTGGAGCGTGCGGCCGAGTTCTGTGTCACCAGGCAGACAGAGGTGCAAGGCCGGCAGGTGACGGTGGTGGACACGCCCGGCTGGTACTCTTCCCAGGACACGCCGCTGTCCTACAAGAAGGAGATCGCCAGAGGAGCCACCTTGTGCCCCCCCGGCCCGCACGCCTTCCTGCTGGTCATCCCTGTGGGCATGTTTACCGAGGTGGACCGTGCCCGCATCGAGGAGCACGTGGGCCTGTTTGGCGAGCGCGTGTGGAGGCACACCATGGTGGTGTTCACCTGGGCCGAGGTGTTGCGGAACATTTCCATCGAGCGGTACATCCGCCGCGAGGGCGCCGATCTGCAGTGGGTTCTGGAGAAGTGCAAGCGCAGGTACTTTGTCATTGACAACTGCGTCTTTGAGGAGCAAGCCCAGGTAGGACGCTTGATGGAGAGCGTGGAGAAAATGGTTGCTGACGAAGGAGGCCACTACTACCCAGAGGAGGCTGCGGACCAGCCGAAGACACCCCTGGATGAGAACCAGAACCCCTCCAGAGACGTGCATGAGTTGGGCGCCAAGCCCAAACACACCTCTGGTGCGACTTTATCCCAAGAGGCAGCGCCGCTTTCCACCAAGTGACTCCTGATAGGTTAGCACTGCTGGCACATTAGGGACACCTTGATAGTTTAGAACAAGCCTCTACACGGACCAATTTCTTGTTGTAATTCACCAACTTGTCGTAGGGCTACGTAGTAGTCGTCAACACCAAAGAATGTCCCCGTCATGAGGCGATGCAGCCATGCAGGTGTCCTGATAACCAAAACAGAGTAGCACAAGTCCGTCTCCCTAGGAATGTTTCTGCTTTTAGGAAAGAATAGGAAAGGTTTGCGCTGCTGTTACATTCATGAGTATTGTTCTTCTCCTCTGACACATCTATTTATTTCTACTGTTCTTTGTAGTGATGGTTTCAATGGAGGTGAAAGCAGCACACTATTAAGTCCAATAATCTGTTCCATCACGTCCTCTAATAACAAAGGGAAAAGGGCGCCTCTGCTAGTTGCTACTGAGTAAGTACTGCATTCCATTTTGGCCTGATTGCAATGAGTCAGCAGGTGGAAATGGGTGACCAAATAGTAAATGTAATAAATGCACTTATAACTGCCTTGGGCTTGTTGTGTTATTATATATGTATATGTATATATATATATGACTAGGGGGTGGGGGTTAAATAAGCTTGTCTTCTTCCCACTCCTTTTCGAGCCAGTTGTTCTCTAAATGTGTATTTTGACAAAGTTCTATTCTGTGTTTATGTAGCTCTAAATAAATGTGTATGCTCTCTCCCACACACAGTCTTTGTGGAGGACCTGACTTCACAAAGGAATGGAATGCTGACCAACTTGTCCTCGCGGTTGGGTTTTTTTTGGTCATCTGATGTAACTTTGGGCACTCAAAGGCGACGTCTTCTTTGAACTGCCAACGCTAACGTTGAATGGCGACTTCTATTTTTAGTCATTTTATCACCTGACTTTGTCATCTACCATTTGTCACCGGAAGATGGCAGCAGATCTCCATCTTAACCATTATCGTCCATTATTCTCCAAGCCGAAACATTTTTAGTGACCCAGATTACTTTTCTCACCGCATCTTCTAAAGGTGTTTACGTATCAGGCGGATTTGAAACTTGTGTTTGACTATAGCTGAAGAAAAACGCGGTCGACTTCAGAGCAGCCTTTCAAAATATTTTGTTCAAGCATGTTTGTCGACAGAACATTTGTGATTTAGCTCACTTGATGAAAAATAGCCAAGTTCCAACTCGTGTACAGAAAAATATTGAAGACAAGAAGCATACACCCACCTACCCACCTGTCCACTAACCATGAAAATGTGCTCTACCTTTAGCCAACCATGACTTTAGTGTCTATCACGCCTCGCCAGATAAGGGCAACGATTGGAAAACGCAGTTTATTCGCGCCAAAATGAACAAGAACAGAGCGCCACACTTCTGTTGGTAACGGTAACGGCGTTGTTTGAGTTAGTTGAGAAGTTCACGAGGGTACCTGTTACTTGTTTGTGCCATTTGACGTCGTCACTAGTGGTGGGAAGTTCGGACCATTTTAACGACTCAGATCTTTGAGTCCCGTTCAGTAAAAAGAACGAATCTTTTTTCGAGTCATTTTGTTCATTTTAGCAAAATATGATTAAAATGCAGAATGTTTCTTCCCTATCACATCTACTGCTTACACAAACGTTAATCACACTACAAGAATTATAATGCTATAAGAAACTGAAAAGATTAATTCGTTTCGTGATGAACGAATGACTCAAACCCAAAGACTCGAGAGGTGAACTAATCAATTGTTTTTCCGGCTCAGGCAGCATAGGTTAGGCTTATGAGGCTGTCGTGTAATGAACGAACGACTAAAACCCGAAGACTCTAAACAGGTGAACTGATTCCACTACAGAACAGAATGGATGTTACGCAAATGCGCATGTGCGACTGAACGAATCACTCCCCGAGACGATTCGGTCTTCCCGAGTCACATTCGTTCATGAACGACCCATCACTAGTCGTCACTCCTAACACAACTGAGGAAGGAGTGAGTTGATGGACACCAGAGGAGACATGCGGGAGACAAGACGAGAAACTGTAGACAGGGTCTGGTACCGTACCGCTTGCCCTGTAAACGACCTGTCAGATAAGGCGACGTGATCCGCTGAGGTGTTCAAGAAAGGCGTACCGTTCATACTTGTCATCAGCAATTTAAAAAAGAAACAATAGAAAAAGACACTTAGAAAAATATTTGTTCAGTAAAAATCCAAGTGACATGAATATGTAATGAATGTGTGAGGCAGTAATCAGCACATGAATGCTTCATTCAGAGAACAGCAGCAGCTCTTTCCTGCCTACTTACAAGTCAAACAAAACGATCCATTCGCACACACACACTTACAAAATAAATTCATCACACACACACACACCCTTAAATTCATCGCACACACACACAAGCGCCTGTCTTGTCAAGTTGCATTAGTACCACCTGGAAAAAGTGCAAACTCCTAAAGCAAAACTTCCAAAAGAAAGAATAAAGAAGATTATGTTTCCAAGGACAGATTTGGACTTTGTGCTCCAACACACTGCAGAAAGTTAGTCCAGCCTGCAGCGCTCTTTAGAAGCAGTAGGGGGCAGTAAACAGAAGAAGGAGGAGGATGCTGGATGGACATCAGCATGTCTCCATGGCAACGACAGCCCCCCCCCTCTCACTTCTCAGTTCCTCGCCATGAGAAGTTACTTCTTCGAGGTTTTTGCTGCTGTGTCAGTCCAACTCCAGATCCATGTCCCTTTTCATGTCCAGGACCAGGAGCACATCCTCAAGCAGGATGAGGAGGGCTGGAGCGAAAGAAGAATAAATTGGGAGGCAGAGGGGCAGTGAGAGTGCGACCCCTCAGCACTGCTCACAAACGATGAAGCCCTCCTTCTCCTGACCTGCAGGCTCCACCTCCGCATACGCCGGCCGGCCCGATCCACGACGGAACTTCATGGAGGGCCACCTGCTAGGCCGTCTCTGAAGACACAGAAGGTCAGATGTCACCAGGTGCGTGATAGGGCACAATTGTTTTAAATTCTGCTCACCTCCATGAGGAAGAGGCTGGCAGCCGACGTGGGATGATGGTAGATGTAGACCAGCACGCCCACCACCAGGATCAGCATTACCAGGAGGACACCCAAAATTAAACCTGTGTGCAGAGGATGCGTGTCCGTCTTCCTGTCTGCCACGCTGTCCACTGGCATCACTAATACAATGTAAATGTAATATTACGTATGAGTTGTATGTAAACGAGAAGTCCAATGACACATGCTGTACTTTTATCGGCCAGCAGGGGGCATAGGCAATCTTTCTTGCCTTTGAAAAAGAAACATCATCACAATTAGACAGACATCCTTTGATGTGGTCCTAATTAGGACTCATTTCTTTAGACTTATTATTCATTAATAACGGGGGGGGGGGAGATTATGGTAAGTATTAAGGTATGATATGCTTTATTTGCTTTAGACATGCTTAGCAACATTTGCATATCAAATAAGGGAAAATTAGGCTTTTTTGATTTTCCATGATTTCCAAAAACACGCACCAAAAAAGGGTGTCCTGCTATGTTGGTAAATGATAAACATATATATGTATATAACAAAGTAGCGGGTGAAGCATTTTGTATCTGGGCTTTCAGTGGGGACTTAAGCAACCCAATCCCCCTCTTAATACCACCACTTTCACATCACAATTAAACAAACCATCAACAATAAACAAAATCACAGAATTTGGAATGAATAGTGATATTAGTCTTGGAGATTAATAAAGTATCTATTTACTAACGCAGCAAAGCCAGTTCAGCCTCTGCCTTTAATTACATGGTCTCTATACAACTCTCTAGGAGCAGTGCAGAATCAATATTTATCTACTAACATCACATGTGTTTTAATTCATATTTATTTTTAGGTATTATTTATTTTAATTTTACATTTTAATCAGTTATTTATTAAATCAAATGTATCACACTCCCTAGTCGCTGTTCCGGTGGATGTGGAAAACCAATCCCAGGATGACTTACTGTATATGCAGAGTAAAGATCTAAACTCACTTATTACTTCATTGGATGCACGCGTCTGCCTGTTTTGTTTGTGTCGGAGGAGAATCATTGTTTAATTGTTACGATGAGTTCAAAGGTTCAATGTAACTCTGTGCATGCTAGCTGGCCTTGTGAGGCCAACCTGAAATGTGAATGGCTAAAGAAACAGCCCCATTACTCATAGTGGAAGTGGAGTGGGCCAGCAATCCTGATTCTGAAGGCCCTGACATGACAACACATAAAAGCTGACATCTGATTGGCCAAAATAATCTAGCATACATATACAACGCTGGAAGCACAAAATGAAGATAATAAACTGATGGGAATAAATTGATAGAATTTTGTGGAACAAAGACTACAAGTGAAGTAGTTAATGGTCAGTGCTTCTGGTAGTGTCCCGGCCAGCGGAAAGGTTTCTCTAGACATTTTTACTCAACCATGCTAGACCAAAGACATACCTTGGTTTTCTCGAAGATGCAGGGCGATCTTGGTATCGTCTGTGTGGACACAAACGAATCAAAGAATCAATATTTCTCCCTCTGGTTGTTTTTTACAAACTAATTGCCCCTCCGACATTTCCCTCCTTTTGAACTGCAAATTAAAAATGTATTCATTCACGTGCATAATTCACAGCGTTAGTATGGAAATGTAGCGTGACCCACTTCACGTAAACTTTATGCAAACGAGCCACGCCAGACAAATGACTTCAAAGGGTGTCTTTGCCTTTTCAGACATGCTGAAATGAATCATTAACCGAGTTGTGCTTAGTTAGCCGTCATGAATATGGTTTAGTCAACTCAATGGTCTGGTTCTCCCGTCATTGCACTGCATACACTTACAACATGCAGCACCTTCCTCTCCAAATAAGTAAAATCATTGTATTTGATTTGATCCATTCCAATTTGGTCTAACTTTTAGGAAAGAAGGAGGAGCAGAGAAGGTACAGAAAGTTTGGAGGACATCTCGCCCACTGTCTTGTCACCAGTAAAGGACTTTGCCTGCTGGGATCACACGCTTTGCTGCTTGACACTGCAAATATCAAAGCCTGACCCCACGCCCTTTAATGCTAAAGCCTCCCCGAGGGAGGCTTTACTGTTTGAAGGACAGAAAGGCAAGATAAAAGCAAGGGCTAGATCTTTTTACAGGAATAATGAGGATAAGCGGCATAGAAAATGAATGAATGAATGAATTAAGATCCTAAGCAGGATAACTTGCTAGCAAAGATAACAACGTTGTGTGGAGAAGACCAAACTACCTTCAGTGGGCGCGCTGGTCGGAGGCTGTGAGCTGGAAGGTGAGGCTTCTTTGCTCCTGGGTGTGGTTTTGGCAGCAAAGGAGGTGGTTTTGGGGTAGAGGTACGTGGTGTCAGTAATGTCACACATCTTGTTCTTGGTCTGCAATGCACAACAGAGCAGTGTGCTGAACTGTAGGACGGAATTTGCACATCCCATCTTCACCCCTTACCTCATCGGGACAGCTGTGGTCCACCCAGTCTTGCCGATGGCGATCAAAGCCACTGGAACATCTAAAAGGAGAGGATAGACAGTCAATAAAGCTCCACCAGCAATGTTAGCACAAGCTGAGGAGAACCCATTCTTGCCGCACGGGGTCGAGGCTGGGCTGGCGGGGTACCTGGCTCATTAAATGCTGGTAGCTTAAAGTCAGTGTTTGTTAGATGTCGCTGATGAAATATGCTTTTATTTGGCCTGAGGTTGTCATGAAGCAAGGAGCAGTGGAGGCCCAACCACAGAACCACGCTAAGCACTCAATGCTAATAAATATGTAACACAGAAACCATTCAAAATGCATCAACTTAAAAATCAATCAGAACATTATTGGACACTGAAGTGTTCCTCAGCTGCTATTTTTTCTGCCCAACAAAACAAAGCAGTCAGCCGCCAGGAAACACTTTGCGCCTCGTCACTGGCACTTGGAAAAGGCATAAGATGAAGAAAATATGCCACCTCATAAAAAGGTCAAAAGAGCGTGTCTTTGATGGTGGATGTGTGTTAGACACCTCCTGCTGGGTGCACACATTCATGACCTCTCTCGCCCTCTCTCTCTCAGTGCTGCATTGAGACTGCCAGGTCGGACCGCAAAGCTTTGCAGTCAATGGAAAGAAAAAATATGGCCGGCTCCTGGTGCTGTGTCTCGCAAAAGTGGTGCTGACAGAACTTCAGCAATGAGCTTTTCGCATGTGCTACCGGCTGCAGGGAGAGCACTGGAGTAGCTGGAAACAAAGAGTGAGGTTTGAAGCCAAGGAGTTGGAGGAAGCAAATACACACACGGTTAAACTCCAGAGGAGACATTGCATCATCAAAAGAATAATGCTACATTAGTGTATTTATCATACATAAACTGTACACACACTACAACATAAGTAAATATACAGTGCATGTTTAACAATGACATGTATAATTTATTAGGTTATAATAATCATGTCAACATGTCAAACAATCACTTACATTTACACATTACAGTCATCCTCCACCACGTCATTTATAAATGTTTCATTTTAAATATATGATAAAGTGGTCGCCAGCCAAAGGCAGGGCAGATATAGACCAGTGTTTTTCAACCACTGTGCCGTGGCACACTGCTGTGCCATGGCGTAGTGTCTGGTGTGCCGTGGGAAATCTTTCACTTTCACCTAATTGGTGTATAAATATTTTTTTTAAATGAGTCCGCCAATAATGTGCCATTGCTGAGTGTCTGTGCTGTCGAATGATCGGCAGAGTAATCATGTAATGAGCTAAATAGCAGTAGGTGACAACACTTTATATTGA
The DNA here is from genome assembly GCA_024372805.1 of Oostethus manadensis. Lineage (NCBI taxonomy): Eukaryota > Metazoa > Chordata > Actinopteri > Syngnathiformes > Syngnathidae > Oostethus > Oostethus manadensis. Next base: position 4,693,907 of record QODF01000026.1, on the reverse strand, counting down.
CTTTATATTGTTTCTACAGTATAGGCTACAGAGATTAATGTTTACATTTTCTGCTGGTGGTTTGCCTTGGGATTTTTGGAATGAAAAAAGTGTGGCTATGCTCAAAAAAGGTTGAAAAACACTGATATAGACAAACAACCATTCACACCTTTGGACAATTTAGATTGGCCAAGGAGCATGTTAGGAGAAACCAGAGTACCCGGAGAAAACCTACAGAGGCACGGTCAGACATGTAACAGTCCATCCTGCCGCCCGGCGACCACTTGCGACTAATAGTTACTGTAAGTGGAGCAAGTGACATTTCTTACGGCACGCAGTCCGGGCAATACGACCACAACGCTATGCAAGCACACTGCACCTACTGTATGTTGTAGCAGGTCAAAGTGAGAAAGGTTAAAAGCGATTATGTTTTGCGGCTGGTGACAATTTTTCTTTAATGGGCAAATTAGGACATTTCAGGTCATGTGATGATCTGAGCTTGAAGCCACCGACCTGTTGAGTCGATGGCACCAGCTACAGTTGAAGTTGATCTGCGAGGAGACGCACGCTCCGCACGTTCTGAACTGAAGACAAGCTGGACAGGGAAGACATTATGTCAAAGTGTCCACACACAGGAAGCTGTCTTTTACTTTGTCTCTCACTGGGCAGAGGGGTCATTTCCACGGCGGTGGCGTTGGTGATCTTGAGCTTGGTCAGCTCCACGCGGTGGTATTCGTAGATAGTTCTCCGCGTCACGTCTAGGAGGCAGGAGGTGAGAGAGGAAAGAAGTAAGTCAAAAAGTGGGACAAAGAAGAAGGCAGAATGAGGTCAAACGCTTTATGCCTCCCTCTCTTTGTGCACATGGCCGAGTGGCGGCAGCATAAATCAGCTGACGGCTGTTAACAAAGCGAGTCAACAGCGCCATCCATCCTGTACTGTCATTGTGCTGCAGCCTAATAAGCAAGAAACATTTTCTTCTCTGCTAGCAGGTACATTTTGGCTCAAGCAAGAGAAGCCTTTTAGCAGATGGACTGCAACAAGACTAACATTATATTATTATACACCGTATAGTGAAATAGTCACATTGAATTATTTAAATGTATTATTACTTTATATACTGTAATAGCGTATTATACGTATGCAAACAACAGAAATGATAAAATACTCTTTAAAAAAATTATATGATAATGTTTGTATTATAACAATGTATAATAAAATACATAATAATAATAAAAATACACCCCTCTGTGAAACACCACCTTATCGTGGTGGAAGGGGTTTGAGTGCCCGAGTGATCCTAGGAGCTATGTTGTCGGGGGCGTTACGCCCCTGGTAGGGTCTCCGAAGGCAAACAGGTTCTAGGTGATGGGCCAGACTAAGAGTGATTCAGAAGAATTCCCTTATGAAGAAGAACAAAAGGAGTGACCGCACCTCGCCCGGACGTGGGATACCGGGGCCTCACCCTGGAGCCAGGCCTGGGGAAGGGGCTCGCAGGCGAGTGCCTGGTAGTCAGGCCTTCACCCGTGGGGCCTGGCCGGGTATAGTCAGAAGAAGCCACACGGGAACTCCCCCTCCGCAGACCCACCACCTGCAGGGGCAAGCATAAGGATCCGGTGCATTGCGATTTGGGCAGTGTTCGAGGGCGGGTGTCTAGGCGACCTGGTCCTCGACGGCCAAATCTGGTTCTTGGGACATGGAATGTCACTTCTCTGGTGGGAAAGGAGCCCGAGCTTGTGGAAAAGGCGGAGACATTCCGACTAGGTATAGTCGGACTCACATCAACCCACAGTTTGGGCTCTGGAACCAAATTCCTTGAGAGGGGCTGGACCTTGTTCTTCTCTGGAGTTGCTGCAGGGGAGAGGCGGCAAGCTGGTGTTGGCTTATTATTAGCTCCCCGGCTTGGTGCCTCTGTGTTGGAGTCATCCCCAGTGAACGAGAGGGTTATTTCCCTACGCCTTAGGGCTGGGGAAAGGGTCCTGACTGTGGTTTGTGCGTACGCGCCAAACGGCAGTTCAGAGTACCCAGCCTTCTTGGAGTCTATCAGAGGGGTGCTGGAGAGCACCCCAGCTGGTGACTCCATAGTTCTACTGGGAGACTTCAATGCCCATGTGGGCAATGACGGTGTGACTTGGAAGGGCGTGGTTGGGAGGAACAGCCTCCCTGACCTCAACCCGTTTGGTGTGTTGTTGCTGGACTTCTGTGCGAATCACAGTTTGTCCATAACAAACACCATGTTCAAACACCATGGATGTCCATAAGTGCACTTGGCACCAGGACACCCTAGGTCGCAGGTCTATGATCGACTTTGTGGTCGTATCATCAGACCTCCGTCCGCATGTTCTGGTGAATAGAGGGGCTAAGCTGTCAACTGACCACCACCTGGTGATGAGTTGGATTAGATGGCGGGGAAGGATGCTGGACAGACCTGGTAGACCCAAACGCGTAGTGAGGGTGTGCTGGGAATGTCTGGCAGAGTCTCCCGTTTGTTGAGTCTTCAACTCTATCTCCGGCAGACCTTCGCATGCATCTCGAGGGAGGACCGGGATATTGATTACGAATGGGCCGTATTCCGTGCCTTCATTGCTGAGGCAGCCAGTCGTAGTTGCGGCCGCAAGGTGGTCGGTGCCAGTCGTGGTGGCAAGCCCCGAACCCGATGGTGGACACCGGGGGCTAGGGCTGCTGTCAAGCTGAAGAAGGAGTCCTATCAAGCATGGATGGCTTGCGGGACTCCCGAAGCAGTTGACAGGTACCGGCAGGCCAAGCGGCATGCGGTTTCGGCAGTGGTCGAGGCAAAAACCCAGGTGTTGAAGGAGTTCGATGAGGCTATGGAGCACGACTTTCGGTCGGCCTCGAAACCGTCCGACACCTCAGATAGGTGAAGCAGCCCACAGTTCACACTGTTTACAGTGCGGAAGGGGGCTTGCTGACCAAGACTGTGGAGATAGTTAGTCGGTGGAAGGAATACTTTGAGGCCCTTCTTAATCCCACTGACATACCTTCCGTAGAGGAAACAGAGTCTGAGGATACGTACGTGGACAGTTCTATCACCGTGGCTGAGGTAATTGGGGTAAGGCTCCGGGGGTAGACGAGTTCCGCTCGGAATTCCTCATGGCTCTGGATGTTGGAGGACTGTGTTGGTTGACACGCCTCTACAACATTGCATGGGAGTCGGGAACAGTACCTCTGGACTGGCAGAACGGGGTGGTGGTCCCCATTTTTAAAAAGGGTGACCGGATGGTGTGTTCCAACTGTAGGGGGATCACACTCCTCAGCCTCCCTGGGAAAGTCTACTCCAGGGTGCTGGAGAGAAGGGTACGACCGTTAGTCGAACCTCGGCTACAGGAGCGGAAATGTGGTTTTCGTCCGGGTTGGGGAACACTGGACCAGCTCTACACCCTTGCAAGGGTACTCGACGGTATGTGGGAGTTTGCCCAACCGGTCTACATGTGCTTTGTAGACTTGGAAAAGGCATTCGACCGTGTCCCTCGTGGTGTCCTGTGGGGGGTGCTCCGGGAGTACGGGATTGATGGTCCGCTTCTACGTGCCATTCGGTCCTTGTACAATCGAAGCAGGAGCCTGGTTCGCATTGCCAGCAGTAAGTCGAGCTTGTTTCCGGTGAACGTTGGCCTCCGCCAAGGCTGCCCTTTGTCACCGATTCTGTTCATAATCTTCATGGACAGAATTTCTAGGCGCAGTCAAGGTGTTGAGGGAGTCCAGCTTGGTGACCTTAGGATCTCGTCTCTGCTATTTGCAGACGATGTGGTCCTTATGGCCTCATCAGGCTGTGACCTTCAGCGTTTACTGGAGCGGTTTGCAGCTGAGTGTGAAGCTTCTGGGATGAGACTCAGCACCTCCAAATCCGAGGCCATGGTTCTCAGTCGGAAACGGGTGGACTGTACCCTCCGGGTTGGGAGTGAGGTCTTGCCTCAGGTGGAGGAGTTCAAGTATCTCGGGTTCTTGTTCACGAGTGAGGGAAGGTTGGAGCGTGAGATCGACAGACGGATCGGTGCAGCATCTGCAGTAATGCGGTCGCTGTACCGGACCGTCGTGGTGAAGAGAGAGCTGAGCCGGAAGGCAAAGCTCTCTGTTTACCGATCGATCTACGTTCCCACCCTCACCTATGGTCATGAGTTATGGGTCATGACCGAAAGAACGAGATCGCGGATACAAGCGGCGGAAATGAGTTTCCTCCGTAGGGTGGCTGGACTCACCCTAAGAGATAGGGTGAGGAGCTCGGCCATCCGGGAGGAGCTCAGAGTAGAGCCGCTGCTCCTTCACATCGAGAGGAGCCAGTTGAGGTGGCTCAGGCATCTAGTCCGGATGCATCCCGGGCGCCTCCCTGCTGAGGTGTTTCGGGCATGCCCAGCCGGGAGAAGGCCCCAGGGAAGACCTAGGACACGCTGGAGGAACTATGTCTCACAGCTGGCCTGGGAACGCCTTGGTGTCCTCCCGGTGGAGCTGGAAGAGGTCGCCGGAGACCGGGAAGTCTGGACTTCCCTACTGAAACTGCTGCCCCCGCGACCCGGACCCGGATAAGCGGAAGAAAATGGAATGGAATAATAATACATATATAATATAATATATACAAACACACAGGGTGGGCCAAAAGTAGGGTTACAGTTAACATTTTACATGTATTTGACATTTATACATTTATTTACATACATTATATTTACATTAGACTTTGTTAAAAACTGTACTTAGAAGGTTTGCTCTAACTACAGAAAGATTTAATTTATAAATAATGTATCCCACTTAGCAGCAATTCCCTTATTACAGTCAGGTATGGAATCAATTAATTGGAATAAAGGAGAGACTACTGTTTACGTCTTAAATATCTACATGGGTTGCTATTAGCATGTTTACTATATCAAAAATATACCAATTTGATTTTTTAGTACGCAGCCCTCGCTGGAAAACGTTAGTGTTCTGTGGTGAAGAACACATGTTGGATGTGGGACAACATGAAACGAGGCCAATCATACTGTATTTCAAATCTTTTTTGTCAGAGGAGGTTTTTGAAGCACAGCACACACTCACTGGGGATCTGCTGGATTTTGTGAAGCACCACAAAGGCATCGGAGAGGCCCACCTTCACCGGGTGATTGACGGAGCTGATCTGTGACACCTCGATGGGGATCTGAAATGAACGTCAGTTATTTAGTTCCGTGCGCAGTCTGAGTAGAGGTCGGCAGAGCGGTGGATGAAAAGAAAGCGTGCTGGCCTCTTTGTAAGCAAAGACGATGCGTCCGCTGTCGTGTAGCGTGGCCTGGAAGGTGAAGCTGCCCAGGTTGTAGTTGTCCTGCAGGTGGACGTGGTCCCACTGCACCACCAGAGATGTACCTGAAGGGCTCAATAACACGCATGCAGAGCTCATAAGCAATGTTGGCAGCTGAATGACAGTCACAGAAAGCTTATATGAAAGCGCAACCAGAACAATTTGACAAATACAATTCTTAGCATTAACATATAGGTATGTTGCTCAGTGGAGCACCTCCTCCATGTGCATGATTTTAGTCCTGTCCAAAAATCTTTCAATGTCAAACGGCAACAAAACACTGTTCTTCTCCTGTTAGTGTTTAGAGGAATGTGAGGTTTCAGAGAAAAGGTCATCTCAATGTGTGAGCGTCAAAGAAGGCATCAGAAAAGAATGATGAGCTGGCAGTTTGGTTGTAGACAATAGAAGGTCAGTGATATGGTCATGATGGACCGCCTCCATCATTCTTGCAGTGAGCAAACATGATATATGGCAGCGTTACAGACGTCATAAACAACTTACCGTTGTCAAAGTATATGACGGTAGAGTTTCTGGACACACTGGGGTCAAAGTTGGCCATAAGTGGAGCAATGTATTGTGTGGCAGTTAGCATTCGGTGCACAACATCTCCAGTGTAGATAAACCCTGAGACAAAAAAGACAGCATAGAACACGCATTCAGAAAATGCAGAGCAAAAAAAAATCACCATCATCAAAAGTGAACAGGAAAGGACATAAGTGTTACTAATCAAGCTTAGTAGGATGGAATAATAAAAGTTAGGTTGGAGGAAGAAAGATTAGGTTGGACGAATGAAAGTTAGGTTGAACAAATGAAAGTTAAGTTGAACGGATAAGTTAGGCCCCTCCGTGAATCACCACCTTACCGCGGTGGAGGGGTTTGAGTGCCCGAGTGATCCTAGGAGCTATGTTGTCGGGGGATTTATGCCCCTGGTAGGGTCTCCCAAGGCAAACAGGTTCTAGGTGACGAGCCAGACTAAGAGTGATTCAGAAAACCCGTATGAAAAAAAACAAGAGGAGTGATCGCACCTCGCCCGGACGTGGGATACCGGGGCCTCACCCTGGAGCCAGGCCTGGGGGAGGGGCTCGCAGGCGAGCGCCTGGTGGTCAGGTCTTCACCCGTGGGACCTGGCCGGGCCTAGCCCGAAGAAGCCGCACGGGAACTCCCCCCCGCAGACCCACCACCTGCAGGGGCAAGCATAAGGGTCCGGTGCTGTGTGATTTGGGCAGTGGTCGAGGGCGGGTGTCCGGGCGACCTGGGCTTCGGCGACCAAATCTGGTTCTTGGGACATGGAATGTCACTTCTCTGGTGGGGAAGGAGCCCGAGCTTGTGGAAGAGGCGGAGAGATTCCGACTAGATATAGTCGGACTCACCTCAACCCACAGTTTAGGCTCTGGAACCAAATTCCTTGAGAGGGGCTGGACCTTGTTCTTCTCTGGAGTTGCCGCAGGGGAGAGGCGGCGAGCTGGTGTGGGCTTATTGTTAGCCCCCCGGCTTGGTGCCTCTGTGTTGGAGTCATCCCCAGTAAACGAGAGGGTTACTTCCCTACGCCTTAGGGCTGGGGAAAGGGTCCTGACTGTGGTTTGTGCCTATGCGCCGAACGGCAGTTCAGAGTACCCAGCCTTCTTGGAGTCTATCAGAGGGGTGCTGGAGAGCACCCCAGCTGGTGACTCCATAGTTCTACTGGGAGACTTCAACGCCCATGTGGGCAATGACAGTGTGACTTGGAGGGGCGTGGTTGGGAGGAACGGCCTCCCTGACCTGAACCCGTGCGGTGTGTTGTTGCTGGACTTCTGTGCGAATTACAGTTTGTCCATAACGAACACCATGTTCGAACATAAGGATGTCCATAAGTGCACTTGGCACCAGGACACCCTAGGTCGCAGGTCTATGATCGACTTTGTGGTCGTATCATCAGACCTGCGTCCGTATGTTCTGGACACGCGGGTGAAGAGAGGGGCTGAGCTGTCAACTGACCACCACCTGGTGATGAGTTGGATTAGATGGCGGGGAAGGATGCCGGACAGACCTGGCAGACCCAAACGCGTAGTGAGGGTGTGCTGGGAACGTCTGGCAGAATCTCCCGTTCGTCGAGTCTTCAACTCTCATCTCCGGCAGAGCTTCGCCTGCATTTCGAGGGAGGACCGGGATATTGAGTCCGAATGGGCCGTATTCCGTGCCTCTATTGCTGAGGCAGCCAGTTGTGGTTGCGGCCGCAAGGTGGTCGGTGCCAGTCGTGGTGGCAAGCCCCGAACCCGATGGTGGACACCGGGGGTTAGGGCTGCCGTCAAGCTGAAAAAGGAGTCCTATCGAGCATGGATGGCTTGCGGGACTCCCGAAGCAGCTGACAGGTACCGGCAGGCCAAGCGGCACGCGGCTTCGGCGGTGGTCGAGGCAAAAACTCGGGTGTGGGAGGAGTTCGGTGAGGCTATGGAGCACGACTTTCGGTCGGCCTCGAAGAGGTTCTGGCAAACCGTCCGACACCTCAGAAAGGGGAAGCAGCCCCCAGTTCACACTGTTTACAGTGCGGACGGGGGCTTGCTGACCACGACTGTGGATATAGTTGGTCGGTGGAAGGAATACTTCGAGGCCCTTCTCAATCCCACTGACATGCCTTCCATAGAGGAAGCAGAGTCTGAGGATACGTACGTGGACAGTTCTATCACCGTGGCTGAGGTAATTGGGGTAGTCAAATCACTCCCCAGTGGCAAGGCTCCGGGGGTAGACGAGTTCCGCTCAGAATTTCTCAAGGCTCTGGATGTTGGAGGACTGTGTTGGTTGACACGCCTCTACAACATTGCATGGAAGTCAGGAACAGTACCTCTGGACTGGCAGACCGGGGTGGTGGTCCCCATTTTTAAAAAGGGTGACCGGAGGGTGTGTTCCAACTATAGGGGGATCACACTCCTCAGCCTTCCTGGGAAAGTCTACTCCAGGGTGCTGGAGAGAAGGGTACGACCGTTAGTCGAACCTCGGTTAGAGGAGCTGCAATGTGGTTTTCGTCCCGGTCGCGGAACACTGGACCAGCTCTACACCCTTGCAAGGGTACTCGAGGGTATGTGGGAGTTTGCCCAACCAGTCTACATGTGCTTTGTAGACCTGGAAAAGGCATTCGACCGTGTCCCTCGTGGTGTCCTGTGGGGGGTGCTCCGGGAGTACGGGATTGATGGTCCGCTTCTACGTGCCATTCGGTCCTTGTACAATCGAAGCAGGAGCCTGGTTCGCATTGCCAGCAGTAAGTCGAGCTTGTTTCCGGTGAACGTTGGCCTCCGCCAAGGCTGCCCTTTGTCACCGATTCTGTTCATAATCTTCATGGACAGAATTTCTAGGCGCAGTCAAGGTGTTGAGGGAGTCCAGCTTGGTGACCTTAGGATCTCGTCTCTGCTATTTGCAGACGATGTGGTCCTTATGGCCTCATCAGGCTGTGACCTTCAGCGTTTACTGGAGCGGTTTGCAGCTGAGTGTGAAGCTTCTGGGATGAGACTCAGCACCTCCAAATCCGAGGCCATGGTTCTCAGTCGGAAACGGGTGGACTGTACCCTCCGGGTTGGGAGTGAGGTCTTGCCTCAGGTGGAGGAGTTCAAGTATCTCGGGTTCTTGTTCACGAGTGAGGGAAGGTTGGAGCGTGAGATCGACAGACGGATCGGTGCAGCATCTGCAGTAATGCGGTCGCTGTACCGGACCGTCGTGGTGAAGAGAGAGCTGAGCCGGAAGGCAAAGCTCTCTGTTTACCGATCGATCTACGTTCCCACCCTCACCTATGGTCATGAGTTATGGGTCATGACCGAAAGAATGAGATCGCGGATACAAGCGGCGGAAATGAGTTTCCTTCGTAGGGTGGCTGGACTCACCCTAAGAGATAGGGTGAGGAGCTCGGCCATCCCGGAGGAGCTCAGAGTAGAGCCGCTGCTCCTTCACATCGAGAGGAGCCAGTTGAGGTGGCTCAGGCATCTAGTCCGGATGCATCCCGGGCGCCTCCCTGCTGAGGTGTTTCGGGCATGCGCAGTCGGGAGAGGGCCCCCGGGAAGACCTAGGACACACTGGAGGGACTATGTCTCACAGATGGCCTGGGAACTCCTTGGTGTCCTCCTGATGGAGCTGGAAGAGGTTGCTGGGGACTGGGAAGTCTGGACTTCCCTACTAAAGCTGCTGCCCCCGCGACCCGGACTCGGATAAGCGGAGGAAAATGGATGGATGGATAACTTAGGTTGCATGGATGAAGATTTGGTTGGATGAATTAAGATTAGGTTGGACGAATGAAGATTAGGTTGAACGATTGAAGGTTAGGTTGGACAAATGAAGGTTAGGTTGGACAAATGAAGGATAATTGGGTGGGAACAATGAAGGTTATGTTGGTTGAACTCAACTGGCCATCAGAAAATGTATTTTGAATACAAAGAGAAAGAGAAACTGCCCTTAGCTAGAAGTTAGAAAACGATGTCCACCTATGGCAGTAATTATGCTTTGCTTTGTTTCTATTACTAACATGGATGACAACACATTTTTAGCAATGTAACAAGTGGGCTTTTGCTTATGCAGAATGTGGAGACATGATGGGAAGGGCAACGCTAGAGAGTCTTATTTCATGTCAGCATAAGGGGGTCCAAACACATCCGTCACAGACGACGTGATGGAATCAATCTTTCCCTAAAGCACAGTCAGCAATGTGATTTAATTCCTTCGAAAAAGTCTTTCTGCTTGTGGAAAAGAAATGAAAGCAGACGGCGACATGACGGGAGTGTCTTTATCCACAAAGCCGCATGTAAATCACACTGCTGGATCCACACTTAGTAATAATAATATGAAGAATTTCATCTCATGTAGCACGGCTAGCCAAGTCTTGTCCTCTTAGCCTCTAAGTGTACTGTCATCTGATTGGACGGCTCAGACATCCTCCAACATATAACAACACTTGAAGTTTGTTCAAATGTGTCTCATAGAAGCTTAAGTACATCAAGTCCCTAAGTGACTTCTGGAGTGGTTGTCATGTGACATTCCCCCCAGAATATGACTTCCCCAAAATGGCAAGTCTCATTTGAAAGGCATTGAACAGTTTCATGTTCCAAAAATCAGATTTGGCAGCCAAAGACCAGGTTGCAGGGTGAGGAGCTCAGCCATCTGGGAGGAGCTCAGAGTAGAGCCGCTGCTCCTTCACATCGAGAGGAGCCAGGTGAGGTGGCTCGGTCATCTAGTCCGGATGCCTCACGGGCGCCTCCCTGGTGAGGTGTTCCGGGCATGCCCACCCGGGAGAAGGTCCCGGGGAAGACCTAGGACACACTGAAGGGACTATGTGGAGCTGGTGGAGGTCGTCGGAGACCAGGAAGTCTGGACTTCCCTAATGAAACTGCTGCCCCCGGGACCCGGTCCCGGATAAGCGGAGGAAAATGGAATGGAATAAACAGTTTTATACGGTTTAATGGTTTAATAACGGTTTCTTACCATATCCCTTCAGTTAAATCATAGAAAACAAGCTTTTTTTAAAAACATCACAAAGTCTTCTGTCTTTCACCATTGGACTTGGAATGGATTCTTTTAGATTATTCTCAGCTTTGTTTGTCTTGCTGACATGATTTCAATGAATGAACTTGTTATCTGTGTAAATGTAACTAGATAAGATAATTTTCCAGGAGAGGTTAGTGTGGATTACCCTCACACTTAACACAAACAGCCCCCTCGCTGCTAATCACCCAACATCACTGCACTGTTAACTGTCACGTTCACCTCTGCACCGTACTGTACCCTATCTTTTAATTTATTCCTCATCGTTTGGCAGTATTTGTATTTGTATTTTTCTTTGCTGATTGTAAATACTGTACTGTATATGATATGTGCCCTCTTTTATATTTATGTATATTTAAAAATTCCCTGCATGTACACTGCCCTGCAGGTGTCCTTTTACATTTTAATACTCCTTATTTACACCGTTTACACCGACTTGCACTCAGGAGGGAAACAAGGTCATGTGGATGTCCTTGAGCTACGAATCGTGAATCTTAGGTGTGTGTCACCAACAAAACGAGCAGAAACAAGGCAGGACACCAGGATGACTAAATTGGAAGGAAGCAAAGAGACCTGCAGGCGGCAGATAACTTCCTCCTCTTCCTCGTCTTCCTCCTTCCATGCTGAGGAATGCAAATTCTCCTAATCATCTCCCCGCCACCCAGAAGCTTTTTCAAGACGCAATCATGATAGAGATTTTGTTTTGTGTTGTTCCGCTCACATCTTGGAATATTTGGCCATAAGCTGCCTTCTTTCAAGTGATAATAGCTTTTGTGGCTTTTTTTGCCTTCAAGAATTGAGTGGAAAATTGCTGCGTTGCCTCCCTCGCCTCGTGTCTTCCGACTGCCGACTTTTCACCCCCCCCCCCCACGCTGCACACACTTAGGAACCACTGACTCCAAAAAAAACAACATCAATGTTGTTTTCATGTGTCACATGACTGACATACACGACACTTTAACCTTTTCCTTACAGGGGTGTATATTGCTATGGTAACTGCTATGCAACGCTTGTATCAATATACTACACAAGCTACAAAGGAAGTCCAGTTTGATGAAAACAGAAGACAACTGAATTAGATGGTGCTTTATTAACGCACTAGTGAAGATAACAATAATAATGTACGTTTTCACAGCTACAGTAACATCAAAGTCTTTCCTTTTATGCCAACATCATGCACGCACACGCAACTCTCACTTAGGTTCTCTTTTCCTAGCAAATGTCTCAAGCTTCAATCTTACAGACCACAAACAACTGTAATGGTGTTTCTTTGCAAAGTGACATCGCCAACTAGTGGTCTGGCAAGCACACTGCAAACATTTAGACGGTGTGGCGTCAGCTTTTACTAGCTTGTAAGTGATACGAGCGCTGCCTTATCAATGACTGCGAGGCTGCTTGGCAGGCACACTCTTGTTTCCACTCCAAATCTGTCTTTCTCCTTCTTTGTTTTGCCAGCAGATGTTGCTGGACGTTAACATCTAGATGATAACAGCTAGACGCTAGACGCTGTGGCCGAGGTGAGAACTGTGTACCGCTTGGCCGCCTGTGTTCTATGGTTTGTGCGAGACGTGACAGTTACTCCACAACGTGGACTTGTTGCTCGGGGGTGTGATACACACACACACACACACACACATTTCATAAATGCCTCAGCAGTGGATGAATCCCGACCACATTCCCCACTAAACCGCAGTGCAGTAAAAGCTGTGTGTGCATAGCCGGCATGTCCAATAACAACTACTGACTGGGATGACTTACCGCCGGTTGCCACGGTGATTTCACGCAGGAGATGTCCATAAAAAGGGAAATCGAAGGACAAATTGACTCTCTGTGAGGACAGAACAGAAGAGGTCGGAGGGGAAAGGTAAAAGAAGAAGCCAATCTTTTCAGATGTTATTTCCGAGGTGTCACATACAGTCCAATTACATGTCAAGCGGGCCGGACCAGTACAATCGTAGCATTATTAATAAAATAACGTGAGTCCAAGGTATAAATAATCACAGTGGTTTCACAAGGACACATAACTTTAAAGGTGCCCTATCCTGCTCATTTTAGAGGTATTAAAGTTATACTGCATCCCAGTGGGGCACGTTAGTAAAAGTATTTTTAAAAAACTCCATAAACCTGAAGTGTTCCATCCATCCATCCATTTTCTTCCGCTTATCCGAAGTCAGGTCACGGGGGCAGCAATCTAAGCAGGGAAGCCCAGAGGTCCCTCTCCCCGGCCACTTCGTCTAACTCTTCCCAGCGGATGCCAAGGTGTTCCCAGGCCAGCTGAGAGACATAGTCTCTCCAACGTGTCCTGAGTCTTCCCCGAGGCCTTCTACCGGTTGGGCGTGCCCTGAACACCTCCCCAGGAAGGCGTTCGGGAGGCATCCTAACCAGATGCCCGAGCCATCTCATCTGACTCCTCTCAATGCGGAGGAGAAGCGGATCTACTCCGAGTCTCTCCCGGATGACAGTTCTTCTCACCCTATCTTTAAGGGAGAGCCCAGCCACCCTGCGGAGAAAACTCATTTCGGCCGCTCGTACCCGCGATCTTGTCCTTTCGGTCCTTACCCAAAGCTCATGACCATAGGTGAGGGTAGGAACGTAGATCGACCGGTAAATTGAGAGCTTTGCCTTTTGGCTCAGCTCTCTTTTCACCACGACAGATCGGTGCAGAGTCCGCATCACTGCAGATGCCGCGCCAATCCGCCTGTCCATCTCGCGTTCCATCCTTCCATCACTCGTGAACAAGACCCCGA
>QODF01000026.1:4641600-4679182 GCA_024372805.1 Oostethus manadensis | reverse complement strand
TTCCAGAGCCCTTGCCGTGCGTTGAGGTAAGTCCGACTATATCTAGCCGGAATTTCTACACCTCACGCACCAGCTCAGGCTCCTTCCCCGCCAGAGAGGTGACATTCCACGTACCGACAACTAGCTTCTGTAGCCGAGGATCGGACTGCCAAGGCCTCTGCCCCCGGCCGCCACCCAGCTCTCTTTGCACACGATCCCTTTGGCCCCTCCCACAAGTGGTGAGCTCATGGGATGGGGGACCCACGTTACCTTTTCGGGCTGTGCCCGACCGGGCCCCATGGGTACAGGCCCAGCCACCAGACGCTCGCCATCGTGCCACGCCTCCGGGCCTGGCTCCAGAGGGGGGCCCCGGTGACCCGTTCAATTGTATCATTTATCATTAGGGTCTTTTGAGCCACTCTTTGTCTGGTCCCTCCCCTAGGACCTGTTTGTCATGGGTGACCTTACCAGGGGCATGACAGCCCCCGACAACTTAGCTCCTAGGATCATTGGGACACGCAAACTCCTCCACCACGATAAGGTGGTGACTCAGGGAGGAGAACCTGAAGTGTTGTACAGGGTAAATCTGCATTCTTCTCCTTTTGGTCAACATGCTTGGACTCCACAGCCAAAAGTTGCAAGGATAGGACAGGATAAACCTTTCATATATAGTAAATATAACTTTTCAAGGCCTAGTAATGAGTTGACGTATGCTTTAATTGTTTGAGGAGGCTGGCAGTCCAGTGAAGTCACTTTCACTTCATCTCCAAAACGACGGCCACCACGAGCACTTATCGATTTTCCTCAGACGAAGCCAAAGTCAGAAAGGCAGATGGCTTTGCTCCGGGGAAGAGAATCGTGTGCTTTGTTTGTCACCTCTGAAGGTCGAGGAGAAGAATGCACAATTCTTCCACATCCTCCACCGCCATTTGAACGTCACGCTGCTCATCACAGTTTACCTCCCAGCATCTGCACACTTTCCATGTTGGGAAGAAGAAAGGGCGTCAAAAGCGGAGCCTGCAGCGGCAGCTTTGTGACCAAATAGCATCAGCTTCAAGAGAGTTTCATTCCAGTGGAAATTCTTGTGGAAAATCACAATTTTCCCAGAAAAGTTCCCTTATGTTAGAATATTGACAGGTACGTTTCCAAGATGTAAATAATTTTTTTTACAGCAGGAATGTAAGTAGCAGCAAAATTCTCATGATAAAAGAAACGTACAGGACTGCACGTCGACCGACTCACCGCCGCTTGTCTGTGCGTGTTGGACAGAATGCCGTGAATCTTCACTTTTTCTTTGTCCATCTGCTCGATGTTCACCCACAAGCCTTTGCTCATGGGGTCCGACGGCCCGTATCTTTTTGATGTGTAGTAGTTGTGGTCTATGTCCTCCTAAGTAGACAATACAGTGTATCAAACAATGATAGTGGTTTTGTTACAAATTCCTTCAAAAGGGTCTGTCAAATAACAATCAAATTTATTCTCATAAAAAATGATGTAAACAATGGCAATGACTTGAATGAATGGGTGGAGTAGGCTGCAAAGTTTTGCCGTACTATATCCAAAACAGTGTACCAAAAGCAAAACGTAATTTTTTTGTAATCAAACACCAAATCCTACAAAAACCGAGGTAGCTGTGCACTCCTCCTCGTGAATATTTTGTTCCAGATGTGATTGCAAAGCATGTGAAGAAAAGCATCCTTGTGCAGCCTTGTAAAAGACATGGAAAGGTGCTTGCTTTTATTGTTTCCTGCAGCCTAATAAGATGCCTCGCAGCTGGCCTTTCAGCTGAATGTTGTTAAGACGCCGCGCTACACTTTACCGTCTAATTAGGACATTATTTAACCTCAACGTTTATCAAAGCAAAACGCTTTACTTCTTATCTTCAACGCTAGAGCAAATCCAACGTCTCAATGCCAGACGTGAGTGGGTCCTGCTGGTGGCGCTCCCATTTAAACCAGGGCTGTACAAAACTCAGAAGTGAATTGATATTTACCTCTAAATTTGAATTTTGCTCAAATTCAAATTGCAGGAAGTAGAAACAATGAAGCTCTACAGTATATCTTTAAAACATAAATTTGACATAAATTAAACTATTACTGTTTGGACTTTAATACTTTATTGTAGTTGCTAGTTAAGTAGAGTAATTGAATTTGTTTAAATCACAAATGAACATTGAAAACGTACTCAGATAAAACAGATCATTAAAATTGTAAAATTTCACTACCCAGAATACCTTGCTTTTTCCAAGTCTTTACAATGGCTGCCCAAACATTTTGGGCATTTTGATTGGCGTACACTAGTGAAGTAAATTGATGATCATTCTAATAATTGAAGGCCAAATCTGGCTTATACTTTGACTTTTGTAAAAACTGTTAAATGCAAAACGACAATACAAGTAGAAGGACATGTGTCCTCCTTCATTACGGTGAACCAGTTCTGATTAGAGTGGAAACTCGGGATACGAATGCCCTGGAATACAAAAAATCCAGGATACGAAAAGACCTTTCTGATTTTTTGTGCTTCAGCTTACAAAAACTTGTTTGCTTTACTAAAGTTTGTCGATCTTGCCAAAACTTGTTTTTTTTTCAGAATTTTCCTGATTTACCGTATTTTAAGGCACATGCTAAAACATACGGCCTACAAAAAAAGGCAACGGCAGCAAAACTGTGAGTTTAGTTGAACTTTATTCTACTATTTAACAACACACTCACTGTATTTCTTAATCCCTCTTCTCTCACAAATCCATGAAAGTCCTTATCTTCTGCATCTGACTTGAACAGCTGGGCAATTTTGTGTCAAACATGCCGGGTTCCCTGTCATCATTGTCGGCCGTCAGTCTCATTGTCAGTCGGCTGTTCAGCAATGATGCCGGCTTTCGCGAAGACTTGGACAAGAGTTAAAGCAGATACCTTAGCCCAGGCATCCACAATCCATTCACATATGACGGCGTAACTCGCCCGGCAAAAATGTTTTTTGCAGCATTCCGGTAGGATACCTACTGGAGGCATGGCGAAGGTAAGTGTACATACTGTACGTATTACGTAATGTTCTCTGATTGGTTTGTCGCTGACAGCGTACGTACTATACTGTACTGCACTGCACTTCGCTGCGTATCAAAGGTAAGAAACGTTTAGAATTTTAACTCAATATACATTCTATTTCAGGTTTTATTATTACATTACATTTGTATTACAATGCTCTTTATTTATACAGTATTAAATGTGCAGAACAGTGTTTTTTTCCATTTTGTGAGGAGTCTTCCGGGTCGGTGGAACAAATTAGCCAATTTACATGCTATATGTTGTTTGGGTTACAAAAAAATTCGGCTTACGAAAATCCTTTCAGGAGGAATTAATTTTGTATCCCGGGGTTCTACTGTATTACTAAATGTGTCTGTACTTCCATTTGGAAGCAAATGCAGGTTCAAATGATCTCATTCTCATTGATACGTGATGAGAATGAATTTTATTTAATTCCACTTCCTGTAATTAAAATCCAATTCAACATCCTGTGGGGTGGAGTTAATTGAAATTTATTCATAGAATTGAATTGAATTGTGAAATTATGAATTGTGCACAGGCCTGGTTGAAACAAACGTCATCAGTGGAGGCCTGAGTCAGCACTTTCAGGGAGTTGGATAAGAGTCGGATAAGTGTGGAAGCAGGTTGAATGTCATTGGTTGCTTGGAGAAGGTCTGAGGGAGATGAGCCTCTTAAAGGTCAGACACCTGGAGAACCACGCCCTCATGGGTCAGGGGGCCTCATCCAGCATTCACTTGGACACACACTTTTCCAGCAGGGACTGTGTAGGGCGCCCATAGTTGTGTGATCTCCGAAAACAGCCTTGAGTTGTAGCGGGACATCATAATGTGAAATGATAACCGGCATCATAAAATTACATCCTCTGTACCAGCCTGTAGTACTGTAGGGTACCAAAAAGTGTCAGCGTGGATGAGTAACTTTTGACAGTGAAGGACAGGATGACTTGTAAACATCGTTGGAGACCTCTTATTGCCAAAGTAAAAAGGTGAGTATCAAATTGTCTTCATCCACGATTCATCAAACATCAAGCTAACCTAGTATTGGAAATCCCCCCCAAAAAAGTAGCTGCAGATGCCAGCGTAAAGCCCCCCCTCCCTCTCCATCGGCGCACACCAGAAGCATCCAGAGCAGCAGCGTGGTGGGACCCCACACACTCCAGTTTGCTTTTGCTGGCACAGCCTCATGTCTGACGTGGCTTCAAGCGCCCAGACAGGCTGAACGCTGCCTAAATAAGAAGAGCAGGGTGTGAAAACGACACCACGGAATGCACGGCAGCGTTTCAAGGCCCTTCTTGTTCCCACTCTTTTTAAAGCCAAATTATTTTCTATATGAGTATTTTCAATATGTAATTACAGTATATATGCATATATACTGTACGTATACATACTGTAGAATATCATCATACTGTCCCCAGTAGGGATGTTAGTGATAAACCGATACAGATATCCGGTTTTAGGATTCACCAGTAGATTACTCTTGCATCAATTGTAATCAACTATACATTTTTAGATGAATCTATTGTGTAAACATGCACCGAATATCTCATAAACATCTTATAAAAGTCTTATAAACATAAACAGCGTGTGAGACTGGGCCGCCAGCAAAAAGATTGCCGTGCATGCTCCATAACTTGCCATGACTGCAGCCGAACCGTGAGACAGGGTAGTTTTACCCTACTGATGATGTGTTGTTGCAATGGTAATTTAACAAAACGCCGAGCTGGATAGCTGGGTGAGCCACCTGTCGTGGCCGAGGAAGGTACATTGTAGGGCGGACACGCCCTCTGAGAAGCCCTGCTGGAGCTATGGGTGTCAGGAGGACCAGTGTAGCCTATAGAGCACTAGAGCGCCCCGAGTTGGCCGGTGTTTGAACGCCGATGTTTGGAACGTCTTTGGATCAAGAGGGGTGCCCAACTTAAGCAGCCAGACTAACAGAGGAGAGTATTATAACTTTTGTGTTTTGTAACTTGGTTACTTGGAAACGTTGCACCTGTTGAAAAGACTACATATGGAACTGTTTGCTTTTTCAAGCTAAAACAGCATTTTAGCATTGCACTCATGTGACTAATACTTTATACAAACACTATTTTCTTATCTGTGCTTGGAAGACGTGTCAATATTTTTCTATTATTCATTGGACTTGTGTTTTTTCATTGCACACAATATACAACCAAACTTACTGTAAGAATACTGTTGGAATACCATTTCATATGCTTGGTATCTTTTATGTAATGTAAGATTAACATCTACATCAACAAACATTAACTGTAGAATCGAACCGAATAGAATCGCATCATATCGAATTTCTGTTTTTAAAATGTATGGTTTTTGCATCGTAATCTGTGTATCTAGATTCAAATCCAATTGTCTATCACAAAGATATTTACATCCCTAGCACCTAGTGTGGGCGCAGTGTGTAAAGTAATGTACAATGTATGCTATTTTGTTTTGTGTGGCTCGAAATAAAGAATCCATCAATCAGTCAATCAATTAATCAGGGCAGATAGCTTGGAGATGCTGTCCAAAATACAAAATGACCCCCCCCCCCTGTATGTATACTGTATTACATCATTACCCTAGCAGTTATTACTAATGTATTCTGTTCAACAGTGCTATGATCAACATATGCGTACTCCATATTCTTTGTATACGCTATATACTCCATACTGTATACACTCTTATGTGTGTGTGTGTGCGTGCGTGTGCATGTGTGTGTGTGGACCAGACCATGCCCCCCACCCCAACAAGATTAGAAGCCGCAGGGGAAATTTAACGAGGCATCTCGCCCCAGGAGGCTGCCGTCTAAATGGCTGAAGGCGTGGATGCTGTGCACAGACCGTGGCGCCATGGCGGCACGCACGGGCCATACCTTTGATTTACATCAGGTGAATGCGCCTACATGCTCATGTCTGCTTCACAGCGTGTGATTAGCTAGAATGGCTATGAGCTCAATGCTTACACTTTAGCGTTTAGACATTGGACAGGTTGTGGTGAGGACTGAGAGGTCTAAGCAAAGACTCACTTCAATGCGCGAGCTGTTATCAGCGTCCTCTGTTGACACCAGGCCTGGAAAGCCGTCCTCTTCCTCGTCCTCGTCTTCTTCCTGACTGGCCCTGTTGGTGTCCATGCTACGTGCACTGTTTGGAAGCCATCTCCTCCACCGCTGAGCGTAGGTCTTCATGTCCACCAGCACGTCCTGCCCCCCTTGTCCATACGAGTAGGGAACGCCTGAGAAGGAGGTAACAAATATTGATGTCATAAAAAAAAAACAATACTTTCGAGAAATGACCCCCACTTGGTGGAACTTTGACGACCTTCAATTTGGTCATTAAGAAATGAGATGGCAAGTTTCGGGATTTTTGTCCAACCGTGTTCACAAGTGTCAAGAAATCCTGCAAACACAGTGAAGTGATGACACCAGCTAACGGTGTCGCAAGATTAAAAGATGATGCCATTTTTGTCTGGTGGCACTAGCTCTGGGACCAAAACGAATGATTGAATCACACAGTAATAAGGGATCGTTTTGCCAGCCTTAATATGTTGCCATGTGCGTCTCTTTTTCTTGTCTCCAAACCGGCAGTTCACTCTGGGCATTGCTTTCAGCGCCGTGGCACGTTTGTTCCGTAGAACAACAGTCTGAACGGAGTGAGCCCTTTAATACAGTCTCTTTGTCTCTGTGGGAATGTAACATAGTAGAAATGAAATTTGCAATATATACTTATTTATTTATTTATATGTTTAAAATCCCGTCTCGTCCTTACAGACTTAATCTTGTGTATCGTCTTGTGAACGGAGTGCCTCGTGACACTCCTACATGATAATGAAGGCAAAGAAAGGTTTCCTATTTGCCTGTATGATGTGGTTATGATGCTTTCCAACATGACTTCTAACATGTTCAGGTTGATTAGGTTAAAAAAAAAGCTTGTCTTACATTTCATCAAGTGACCCATCAGGTCAATTGTTTTACACAAAATGGAAGTTCACTGTGTTTAATTGGTGTGTATTTTCCCCTCATTCTGCCATCTGGGAGCCTCCGAGTGGTCCCGTGCTGATCAGGAGAAAAAGTGGAGGATGGCAAACATGCACAATCACACTATGAGGACGCAACACAAGGAGGACACACTTAAGAATCATTCATCTTCTATGCCACTTATCCTGCCTACTAGGGGCACGAGGTTATGCTGGAGCCTATTCAGGTGATAGTCACTCCCAGCACAACAAGATGAAGACTTGCAATACATAACGGTTCCAGCTGAAACCTGTCTTTGCATGTGGACCACCACGAACAGTCAGCAAATGCATCTTTGTGTCCATCAGTCCGGCCTTTAAAGCACAAAGAGACTATAATGTCTTCCCGCCTCGTGGGAAAACACTTAGCTATTCCAAAAAGAAAGTGATTCTTGTCAGGACAGGTTCAGCGCTCTTGTCCTGTCAACATGTCTGCCTGGCTGTCTCCTCCTTTCAAGGACATTTAACAGGTCTTAAAGTGGTCTTTTCTTCCCTTTCATGTCTTTCCCACCTGACTCATGCTTGCTGACGGCGAGCAGACACACACAAAAGAAAGGAAAGCCTTTTCTAAGGTAAGTGTTGCTTCAATCCAGCCATAGATTTTCTACTCTATCTCCAATCTTCTAGCTTCAATCTTGCCAGGAACTGACCCTGTGGATCACATCATATGCGTTTATTAACGTAAACCCAAACAATGTCATTCAAAAAAACTCTTTTCACCCGGAACCTGCACATGGTCATCGGGAATCGTAAAATACTCCTTACACTAAATGCGGTGAAAATAAACTCATCCAGCCCGACTCTCACACACACAGCCACACTAGCACGCTAAACCAGTTTCCATTCACGCTCCATCACAGGAGGTTCTACCAACTTGCGCCGGTGTTTCCGTTTTTAAATTGGCCAATTCCGCAATTCCTTTAAAGCAGAAATCATAGGGCCCTACATGATGAATGTTTCTGCAACATGATATGGATTTGGCACATGCTGACAAACAGAAACTGGCAGGCCAACTGATGGCGGGCAGGTTGTGGAAATCCCAATTTCAAGACCAGTCCAGGGAGTACCCCGCCTCTCGCACAAAGTCACCTGGGATAGGCTCCAGCATACGGCCGAAAATGGATGGCTTGAAGATCACAATTTTAAGACCAGTTCAAAAAATTTAAATTTTACACTGTTGGATATTAAGTAGGTTCTAAGTGAACAAGAATGGAGCAGTTACTCATTAACGAGACCTTTTTGGATTTTTTTTCCTTTTTAGCTATGGCATTAAACATTTGATCAGCTGATGAACCGTCTATTTCAGCTTAATGGTTGTTTGCAATACATTGCTTAGTCAGAATTGTTTTTGTCAACACTTCTATTTCTTCTTTTTGCATGACAAAACCACTTACAACGTCCTTAAGATCCAACCACGCAAAACAGAAATTCTTGCAGTTTTTCAACTTCTTAATAAAGTTTATGTAGGTTTATTCACCACAGACTCTTTTGTGTGTGGGTGGTCTGTCTGTTTTTAACAGAACATTAGTCCTGTCCGTACCAGTCTAAACATTCCGGCACAGACCTCCGATGCGCTCCAGACTGCTGCAGCAAATAAAACACAAAGTAAATACTTGAAATATTAGCCAAAGGTGTCATATAAACAACATGGCCGATGTCAACGCCATCATCGGTAGTCATTATATGTGACATTTAGATGATGTAACACAGCGCTGCCTCTGGCAGTAGAAATATCATTCCAGTCATGCATTATGAATTCAAAATGATGGCCTCATCGTACCTCGGGAACCCTGCCGTGTGTATAGATATTTGATTTATATAGAATAGTCAAGGTTTGGTACGGAAGTGATTTTAGTACGGTGGAGTGCAAACAGGCTGAAGTAAATAATGATTAACATCACTTTTACCTACCCATCCATCCATTTTCTATACCTTGCTTGGCCTCTTTAAAGTTGTGGGGGTATGCTGGTGCATATCCCAGCTGACATCGGGCAGGAGGCGGGGTACACCCTGGACTGGTCGCCAGTCAATCGCAGGGCAGACAAACCACCATTCGCACTCACATTCATACCTACGGTACCCGGAGAAAACCCACACACGCACGGGGATAACATGCACAGTCAGCGACCGTGCAGCCCGTACTATCACTTCTATTCTTCCATAAAACACATTCATTGTTTTGACAAGATTAACTATGCGAACTGTACGTGGCTGATAATAACAGAGGAGCAAAACAGGATCCAGCTCACCTTCGTCACACTGGCACTAGAGGAAGACTTTTATATCGTGTCTGTATATGATGGGAACCTAAAAATTAGGTTGGATTTTTTTCTTCTTTTAAGTCTGATCTTTTTCCCTGTTGGTCCTGTCACTCTAACCTGATAGAAGGTGTCATCTCTCACACTGACACACATTCTGCGTTGCACACAATCTCCTTCTGAACAAAGCTGTGCATTGGTTTTCATATTTACTGTATAACTATTTTTTGTAATATTTTGACTTTGTAGATCATGTCCCTCATACAGATGGTTGTGTCAGGAAGGGCATGCGACATAAAACTTTTGCCAAATCAAAACATGCAAATCAAACAGAAGAAAATTATTCGCTGTGGCGACCCCTGATGGGATTAGCAGGGATAAGATGAATGGAAAAGAAGAATTGGTTAGAGCCAAGATGATGACTAAGCAATGGAATCAGAATTTCCCGAATATTCCCAATAATTTCCTCTATTTTCAAATGCAAATGTTGCCAGGTCCATCCAACAATCCATTTTCTATACCACTTATCCTCATTAGGGTCGTGGGTATGCTGGAGCCTATCCCAGCTGACTTTGGGCAGAAGGCGGGGTACACCCTGGACTGGTCGCGAGCCAATCGGGCAGACAGACAACCATTCACACTCACACTCTAGTGGACATTTTTTTAGAGTTGCCAATTAACCTAACATGCATGTTTTTGGAAAGTGGGAGGAAACAGGACTACCCGGAGAAAACCCACAAGCGCACGGGGAGAACATGCAAACTCGACACAGAGACGCCCAACAGAGATTCGAACCCTGAACCTCCTGACTGTGAGGCCAACATGCTACCCAGTCATCCACCGTGTAGCCAATGTTGCCAGGTATGAGGCAAAAATACACCTTCAAAATAAGCATTATCCTTTCAATGCACACCTGAAGTAGACTTATTTGAATTTAATTTCCAATTTTGATTATCCTTAGGTGGGCCGGTCAGGGACAGCCTAAGGGTCCTCGAACCCTCAACACATGGTTCTACAAACGTGGAAAAAGAATGCTGCACATTCCTGCATCTGCTGTATGTAGTTACTTTTCTTTCCACTGTAATAAATCATAAAGGACGTATGTTGTCGGCATGAGCCACAGCATTGCCAAGCTAACACAATGGGCACAAACTCTTCACGGACGCTGTCATCACTGTGAGTTTCTTGCAGTAATTGGTGGTTAGCTGCTTGGTCAGTGCAGAAGACGAAAATGACAGCAAGCAGATAGGCAAAGCCAGTAAAAAGGCTTTGAGTACTTCAGGATTCCAGTCAGGCACATTGTCTGTCTTCTACTTAATAAGATTGAGTGACCGACTGACTCCATTTTCCTACGCCGAGCCGTACAGTACAGCTGTAGGAGCGGGCAACACATCACTGGATGGCAGTACAACTCTTTTGTGGACGGTCACGGGCTGACTGAGCTCTAAAATGACATCTCAGTATAAACACACACACTGCTTAACAAAGGTGACCATTCAAAATGGTCTGGCAGACAATAGTCTGCACTTTGACACCAGTTATCAAGTAAAAAATACCAATAGTGCACTATTTGCTTAGTATTTGTATTGATTAGTATTGGCCAATGTTGTAATGTACGCACTGTGTTTCTCGCTAAAGGAAGCAGCACTCCAGCACACCTACAGTGCAAGATGACCTACATCACGCTCAGACTTGCTTGGTTGAGCGCTTCTACAGGAACCTTCCTCTAACAGGAACCCATATAAACAGTGTGAGATGAAGTATCTTCCTCAGTCCACACTGTAACATGGTACAATGGAGAGAAGTCGTGCCTCGTTAACTAGTCCACAAGTTTCTTCTGACCACCTATTTTTACTGTTGGTTCTTCAGTTCAGTCAGCACGTTACCTGCTGCTTGGACCATGCTGCTTTTCCAGCCTTCACTCTCATGCTTGCAACTTTTGGACTTGAACTGAAAAGGAGTCTTCAAGTTACTAGTAACATGTCTGTAGTGGTGATCTGTTGACAAGGACAGGACCAAGTGGGCATGTCCACACAGAGTCTTTCATGCAAAGTGACAAACAGCCCAGAAGACACTGTCCCGGAATGCAAATGGGCCTGTTCTCAAATATCCTTCTCGCCTTTTTGTTTATCCCTCCTTTCTCTGCTGCCAGTCAGCGTGGACGAGGCTTAGCTTGTTCTCCCTTAGGTGATCATAAAGATGACCCAACTTTGTTATTCCGAGAGGAAGATTGATACTTCTTGGCACGCTCAGCCTCCACTCACAAACTCTTCCCATGTTCCTGGGGGGAGCACTAAAAGATGAAGATTGAAGACAAAGACTATGGCTGAAATAATAAAAGAATAAAATCTGTGGATGAGGACGTAAAATAAACACTGAAGATGAAGAGGAACGATGAGCACTGCACAGCACTGCTAAACTGAGCTAGCTCATTTCCAAGGTTTTTATGTAGCGTTTATGATGAGATTCCGCCACAGTGGAAGCTTTTCAATCGAGATTCCGGGTTGAAGAATAGATTCTGTTTTTACTGGCCAATTCTGTGATTTCGTTGGAAATCAATTTGTGGCAATTTCATGAATTTTGTGCAACCTAAGTCAACATTTTCTTCACCCAATTGTTATATTGCATAAGATAAGAACACTTTTGGCTACGACCGTTTGTGAGCCTCGTGTGAGGCTGCAACGTCTGTTTCGAGGAGCCCCTGGGTGAGGATTGGTGGGACATTGACAGCTTCACTGACACAGATTTGTGAAATGATTTTCAGATAACAATAAAAACTACTGACTACATCTTCCCCAAGTGTCACGAGGAAAACACACCTTTGAATGACATATACTGTAGGTACAGACTGCAGTATTTTATATCCACATGAGAAAGAGGCCGACATCACGTTATCGTAAAATCCTAATTGTATTGTTCACGCTGACATGAAAAAATGACATGAGCAAAAACTGGGAAGTGACCTTCAGTGTGCACAAGGCTTAATGATTGACGATAACATGTAGGTTGGTGCATCCTTACTTGAGGGAAGAAATCAACACAAAGGTTGTAGTTGTTCTGTTTGCATGTATGTATGTAAGTGTTATCCGTTCAAGTGTCCACTTGTCCTCATGCTAGGTAGGAAGAAGAAAAAAAGGACGGTCCGGCGTCTTTTCTCAGTGCTCGTGCTTTGCTCCTTTCTTTTGCCTTGTGGATCCAGGCTGAGCCTCCAGGCAGTCAGCCATCGGCACCCATTGCCCCACCCCCATGTTGGCCGCCCCCCATCTTCCTTCTCTCTGGGCTTCCATTGATCAAACTCGGGGGGCCCCGAGCCGAAAGACAGCCGGTGTACAGAAAGAGGAGGTGGCATTTGGAAGGTTTGCAGAGAGATATTTTTAGAGCAGATAGTGACAGCACTATGAAGGAGGTGAATGAGATGCTGCCTGGAGAGTTTTCATGGGTGGTCATAAGGAGGAGGAGCAACCTGTTGGTGAACAAGCAGTACATCAACACTAGAGAAATGCAAAGCAAGTGCTGGTAGGTTCTGTACAGACTTGTCCCGCAGCAGTAAGTGAGGGATGCCATGAAAAACATCTTCTGAGCAGACACTTAAGTTGTGTGCTGGACCATCGTTCCCTCTAATCAATCTGCTGCGCCGCCTTTACGGCGCAAACCTGCTCCGGCACGTCTTGCAAGCTCCATGTCATTCAAAGGTGTGAGAATCAAGCTGTGCTACTGTCCTCCATGCTGGTTATCGCCCATCATGACTGACAAACTCAGTGATGAACGCTTCAGTTGACTGATCAGAAGACATCCAAGCACCGCGGAGACAAAAGAACTGTCAAAAGAAGACTTTATGCAGCGCTCCCCACAATGACCCCCTTTCATCTTCACATCATACCTTGGATTGCAGTCGTTCACGTGGCTTTACAGGTTTGGGGGTACAAACGCCGACCACACCATGATCGCTCCTCTACATTGACAACGGGGGAAGCCCTCACGCTTCAGTGTGTGTGGGTGTGCATGTATGCATGTATATTGCATTTGCACCTCCACAGCAAATTATTCCAAGTCAAAGTAAAGACGTCATTTCATGAATGCAATAAAAAAGATGATACATTTTACATGTGACATGCAGAAACAAAAATGTCACGCTGTCATGTAAATATAAGAACAAATACAACACAAATGTAAGATTACTGTGGAGTTTTGGCCAAAACATTTATTTCTCTGAAAAGAGTAGAAAACATTCACCCTAAATTGATAGTAATTAGTATTAAATATGTCCTAATAGAGGCAAGATGTAAGGTATTCATGTAACCACGGAAAAAAAGCCCACAATTTCTACATTTGTCTCTTTGCTTTACTGATTATACTTTTTTTAAGCGGGAGGTTTCGGACCTTTTCAGGTGGTCCTTCAATATGGACTCACAGGAGTGCCAAATTGAAAAGTAAATACATGTGGAAATATAAAGAAAATCAATAACGCATAAAAATACTTCTTCCTTTCCTTTCGGCTTATACCTGCTTGTCCTTCAAACGTCGCCACTGCGAATCAACTTTCCTTCAATTGATTCGCATGTTTGATTTGGCAAAAGTTTTATGTCGGATGCCCTTCCTAACACAACCCTCAATACGAGGGACATGATCTTCTCTGATGATCATTGAAAAAGAAGGTGTAAAAGACAAAATGACAATGTGCTGAACCATAATTATGAAATTCGTGCTGTTGAATCATTCATGCTTTTTCCAATGTGGTCTTATTAGTTTTACTTTTAGTCTCTTTTTTTTCCATTTTGGCGTTTGTTTTGTCTTTTCCATTTTCTTTTTGTCACTGCATTTACCGGATGCCAGCAGTTGGTAACAAATGCAACACAATCAAATACAAAAATGTTAAAGGCATGCATGCAAAGTTAGAAAAATTGTCAAAAAGTACCTTCAATGTTTTGTGAATCGGATAATAAAATATTGTTTCCTTTGTCTTGTCATTGCAGTTTTGTAAAGTTGGAAAAGTAATTAAAATTAATTAAAACATCGTCTCTCCTTGTTCTCGAGAGCTAAGTGTATTGTGACACCCCTATAGTTATACGTTTTTTACAAAGGCTCACTTTGGTTGTAAATGTTGATCGAAAATGGGAAGAGACCGTCCATGTCAAACTAGCAGGACGGTTTGGGGGGGGAAGGATCGAGCCATAACATTTTTATTAGCATATCAATAACATGCACATTTTCACCACTCATGGGTGATTACCTGCGAAAGCAGCAAGGATCTTCCGGATTTTGTTTGTTTAATATAATAACAAATCCACCTGGTCTACAGGAAAAGTACCCTGAAATTACTTGTATTGTCATCAGCTTTATAATACATAAAATTATTACTACCTTTTGACATGAATGTCAGAAAAGGAAGTATGAGTGTTCTAACATCTTGAAATGTTAGTATAGAGAAGGCGCATATTCTATGAACACGTCACAGCAAAGTTAGCATGAAAAAAATTTGAGGTTGTTTTTTGACCTTGTGTTGAAGAGCAAGTCCCTGCAGCGTTGTTGCAAATTTTATCTCTTATTCATCATGAAACTAGCCAGGAAAGAATAAATCCACAGATCCACAAGGCAAAGGCTGGACTAACAAATAAAAACTCCCAACAGGTCAGCAAAAGCAGCACAAGACTTGAAGGCATAAAAACACACACAGTATCACTCTGACACATGCATAAACTACATGGCACATGCTAACATCTATGACACCAAATCTACATGGCATGTGCTAACAACATAGCATCTACACTACATGGCACATGCTAACATCTATGACACCAAATCTACATGGCATGTGCTAACAACATAGCATCTACACTACATGGCACATGCTAACATCTATGATACCAAATCTACATGGCATGTGCTAACAACATAGCATCTACACTACATGGCACATGCTAACATCTATGATAGCAATCTACATGGCATGTGCTAACAACAAAGCATCTACACTACATGGCACATGCTAACATCTACGATAGCAATCTACATGGCATGTGCTAACAACATAGCATCTACACCACATGGCACATGCTAACATCTATGATAGCAATCTACATGGCATGTGCTAACAACATAGCATCTACACTACATGGCACATGCTAACATCTACGATAGCAATATACATGGCATATGCTAACATCTACGATAGCCAATTATTTTCCAATTAAGCTGTACACACCATTAACCCTTTCAAGTATCTTCAAGCATGACAAAAAACATCCAGATAAAAGCAAGCACAGCCTAAAGGAATTTACTTTCACTTTGTTACAGTCTGCTTGCATCGGGGCTGCTACATTCAGCAGATGGCGCTGTGGCGAAAAAATCTTTGTGTGTGCATTACAAGACTGGAGTGGAACACGTCAAAACTGTGGTTTTGTTCGGCGTGCGGAAGCGAGCTACTTAGCAAACACGAGTCTTCGTGTTGTTTCCCCAGCAGGATAAAAGTTCCAGTTCCTCCGTGGTTGTGTGTCAGTATCGCTCCCTTTGTCCATTGTCCTGTTTGCGAGGCCAAAGCCGTTTTGGTCCTGAGGACAGATGTGCAGTCCCACACGTAATTCCCATCTGTTGTTCCGTTCAGTTCATTTTTTTGCAAGGCCAGAAATAAGACAGCAGTCAATATAAAAGGCAAACAATAGCAAGTGCTTTTTTCTCCAAAACCTCAAAGAGTACACTTGATTGTACCATGCATGTACTGCGTGTACTACTAATGAGATGAGATGATCTTGAAAGTCTCGGAGCGACAAGCGATTGGAGGCACAGGGTGGGTTGCTAAGGTGGGCCGCCTTTCCTGTCATGTCACGACAAGAAGACGTGTCAGAGGACATTTTGGACAAACAGCAGCCAGCCTACATTGAGGTAACACAGCATGAAGTTCATGTGTCACATGACAGGAAGTGCTTTCACTCTGACAAATTAAATGACAGATGAAACATCAAGAACATTGATGGCATGCTAATTCATGCTGGGGTCGGAGGAGGCCGCATGTTCCATCAATAACTCCACACACGCCTCCAACACTGCCACATCAACCTAGCCTTCAAATCTTTAAATGTTCAATAAAGTATTCATTATTAAACAGCAAGCTAGCATGGAGACAAAGACCTTGAAATGGAAGTCAATTAGCACTTCGTCATCCTCTAATGGCTGCAAAGAAAGACCATCCTTCATTTTCATGCACACCGCTAAGCCATCAAGTCCTTTAAACACCACCAGTGTGCATGTGAAGGATCTAAAAGATAGCGCTCATCAGGGGGGGGGGAGCGTGTTAATGCCCGCGACTTGTCAAAGAAAACAACAAACCATATTAATTCAAATATGAAACTGTATTATATATTATACCACTATATCTACACTACCTCTCAACACCCCCAAATCCCCACGCACACACACACACACACGCACACAGTACATGTGCATGTGTGCAGCCGAAATGTAACAGTGGAGGAGCGATCGCACCAGTCGCGCCGTGCATGTGCTTGTTTATGACAGGGGTAGAAGTCGTGTTTGCAGCTTTTTGTTGGCTTTGCTGTCAGGCTGATCATAAACAAAGATGATAAACAACATCGTGCAGCGCTCGTTTAGGAGACACGTGCTCGTCCACAAAAGCCAATCCACACTCGAGTGGAGTCCTCTGGGAGCCATGGAGAGCGAAAGCTCACAGATGTTCAATCTTCATCACTAATCTGGCATTGTCTTCGAAAAAGGACACAGGAAGACGACTAGATCCAGCTTTCCATATTTTATGTTACAAAATAGACACGGAAGGATGATCGTGTGCATTACATTTTGTATTTCAAGAGAAATAATAGGAATAGCTTGGTGCTTGTTTTTGACTGATGGGGAAGCTACAAGTTCTTAAAAAAGCATCCTTAACAGCTCTGCTCTCTTAATACATATTAAAAAGCACAGTAGTTGTGTTTTTTATTAACATAAACACATAAAATCTGGATACTGAAATTATACTGTTTTGGTTACGCAGGAAGTAGAACAATATTAGAAATAAATCCGATATGAACATTTAAGAAAACTATTCATTTTTATTGTGTGAAGGTAAGCAGGAAATGTTTATTTCTTTATTTATGGTAGCGTATTTTACGGTGAAAAAGACACATCAGTGTTTAAGCCGCACCCACTAAACCACTAAATCAGTGGTTCTCAATCATTTTTTGGTGTCCCCAGGGAGCTGAATCAACCATTGCGGTGCCCACATCATTGGTCAACCAAGCGCCTTGCTGGGAAGGGATGCATGATGAGAAAACATTTTTTATTTTAAACTCATATCGGTACTTATTTCTTAGCTACTTTTTGAGTTTGCTTGCTGTGTGATGATTTTAGCATTCTTTGTAAGATGACACCGTGAGTCAGACTGTTATAATGAGTAACAACCTCCTGTGACTTCCGATGGGTTGACGAGCGAGTTCCTGAATTTATTTTATTCTCTTCATTTTTGTTATTTTGCACAAAAAAATGACATTTAGTTTCCCCTGTTATCCCTCGTTTCTCTTTCTGAGAGTTGCAACCGTTGGAAGAAAGCGCTGCATGCCTTGTTTCCATGAATCTGAAAGAAGATAAGACCTTCATATCCAAGCCAGCAGGAAGCAGCTGAGTCGACAAAGCCGGCTTGGCGGCATGCTGCTACATGCCTGCGCACATACATGCAAGTGTGTGTGAAAGTTCTTCCCATGCTTCCTGCAGTAGTATCAGCTCTATCTCAGATTACGTTGGATTGGACGTGACCTTCTACCAGGTGTGTGTTTTTCATTTTGGGCTTGTGTAGGTGTGTTGTTGCCTTCACAGCACATGACATTCCACCGTGGTGTCATCTCATTGGGCGTGTTCCTCAGCTGTCTGCTATTCCGCTCCATCCGATGACTGAGTTCCAAACACCGGTGGTGGTGGTGGGGGGGGGGGGTTTATGAGGGGCGGGAAGCACTTGTCATCTTCTCCATCACCAGGCTGCAGCTCTAAAGACATTCCAGGAGAAGACAATGATGCTTTCATGAACCGGTGGCCTCTTGGCTTTGTCTGGGCGGCCTATTCAAGCCCAGCGCCACTCCTGAGCTCTAAAGCCCGTCTGAGCTTCTTCCCACAGGGCGATGGGCGTGGAGCAAAGTATCAAGGGCCAGCCGTGACTAATACGCCCGCCTGGTGCTGCTGTTTCACGGCAGTACGGGCGACCGCCCCGCTGGCTTTTGGGCGTACGCCCCCTCCCCCGTTCTTAATGCACCCCGCCCCCATTATCCACTTATGGTGGACCCTTTCAGCGAGGAAGAAGAAGCAAGCCATCATGTGAAAGTCACCAAGATGGATGAGGAGGAACATGAAGAACATCATGAAGAACATTGTCTTTCTCCTTCATCTATCACAACGTTCAGTGGAACATCTCGTTTTCCATTCAGGCACAAATAATCTCCAAAAACCTGATCCAATTTTGTGTACCACTGCCGAGCAAGTCAGCGTAAAAAAAGAAAAAGTCTTGCAGGATGTTGTGTAATTCCAGCCAGATGTGCACCACTAAAGTTTCCACTGAGAGGTAGACTTTGGAGTCTTTAACAGCCTTTTACTCCTGGAAAGCTTTGGTACTCTGTTGCTGTTGTCGTTGTTGAGATACCATACACCTTGGTAGCCTCATTACACTTTGACCTGGATGAGGATTTTAACACTTGACAAAACTTCTATGAGGCCATTTCATGATGTGTTACGCTATGATGTCAATCTATAATATCACACTGTTATTCTGATATCATGGTGTGGTATATGATATCACATTATAATGTCACACATACACTATGATGTTAATTAATGATATCATTACATAATATTGTGCTATGAAGTAATGCAAAAACATATATTTCATTATGGTGCCATGCAATCATGTCACATTACGATATCACACAATGTTATCGGTCTGATATCATGTTTCGTCTGCTATGATGTATGATATCACGATATGATATCATGCTATGATATCGCGCTTTATCACACTATGTGTGCAGGTGGCACACAGCATATGTTGAGAAACGCAGAGAAAAGTTGCGTTTATGTTATTACACTAAGGCTTACTATTGTTGTCTTTATGTAAGGCCGACCGGACCTTCATGTTTGCGGCTTTATGTAAGTACTGCATATCTGCCCTTTTGAATATTTGAGTTCATGCTATGTTTCTGTATTGAAATACTACTGTTTAAAGTAGTGGTTCCCTAACTTGTTTTGCAGGGTCCCCCTTTTGGAGATAAAATGTTTTTCAACGCCCCCCCGAAAAATTCTGTAATAATGAAACGTGTTCGTGGTAGTCCCCCCCCCGCCCCCTCCGTCATAACGCGGACGCACCCCCCAGTTTGAAAACCACTGGTTTAACGTATTCTTTTTTTGCATAGCACAAATGGACAAAGAACATAGTCGATGAAACCGTGAAATTTATTGAGACAAAAACGTCACGTCAGCCTTTTTAGCGATATTTTCCCATCTCGTGAAGAAGTACAATAAAAACAAGTGTTGAAGCATTACAATTGTTAAATGGCTTTAAAATGAGCTAGCTTACCTGACACACTACTGTCGTCATCCTGGGATTGTCACATGACTGTCACGTGACAACCACTCCAAAAACATGACATGTATTATAAGTTAAATATGCATATAAGTGAAATATAAATGTGCATGGAATAGAGCTTTATATGGAATCAAGTTGTCAGTAGAGGAAAAGTGCACAACGTTCCTTCTTACCGGTCCAGTCTGCGAGCTGGGCTCCCGCGTCGTGCACACACTGCACAAACAAGACCAGTCCGAGCAGCAGGTCCAGTCTCCTGTCCAGCGCCATGTCCGGAAGATCCAAAATACGTGGTGTCGTCTTGTCGTCCACAAAGTTGATTTTTGCAAGCACGCCAAGACAAAGAGCAAACAAATAAGATATGACCACTGAGAAAGTTCCGTGCACGCCGCTGTGTGCGTGTGAGGGCTCCAATGTAGCGCGCCCGCAGAAAAGGCAGTGCGTCTGTGACGTCACCGCGCTCGGCAGCCAATCAGCTTTCTCCTTTGTGGATGCTGTGCTTAAACTCTTAAGATTTTATTAACACTATTATTAGTATTTTTTTTTACATATTTACTCGTAGCAACTTCTTGGGCCAAAAAATACACTAGACCATTATACAAATAATTTCTTCAGTTTATGAGTTTATATTTGTTTGCATATCATTACATATATTAATATATATGTTAATATATTACATACATATATTACATATTTAAAAGACACTGTACACAATACTCTGCAAAAAAAGTCATAATTAACTTAATCACAACATAAAAGAACCAAGGCAAGACAAGAGGACAAGAAAACGAGGAACAGAACACTTTAAATATGTAGTGCACGTAATAAGTCCAATCCTGTGTGTTTTTATTGCTCCCTCTCGTCTGCTTAGTCCTTCAGTGGAGCAGGACAGTGATAGTAATCTGCCTCTGAAAGTGCTCTTGCTGTTGTAAATGTTTCATTTACAACAGCAAGAGCACAAGATTGTATTGTGACTGAAATTTGTAGAGTATAAAAAGTGCAGAAAAACATCAGCTGTGATGGCATTGCTATGATATGCTCTAATGTGTGAAGTACTCACTTCTTCATCGGTCAGCACTGACACTGGTAGCTTTTGTAAGCAGGTCGGGTGTGTGACGTGATGACATCATTGTGTGCTTGCCAGGGAGGAGAAGGTGGATGCCAGTTTGGTCCAATTAAGACGCTAGCTGCTGTGTGAGCTCAGTCATGGAAAAGCAATGAAGGACTGCTTTTAGTAGCAAACATGAAGCATTCTAAGTGGACTTTGTGTTCAAACATCCAATATGCACTAAATGTAGCAGCTGCTAACGTTTTCCACAAGTGTGACCTTCACGTCAGCCTTGAGGGAACGTGAGGGTCTGCTGCTAACCCCCTGCCCCCCACCAATAATGAAGCATTAGCGCAGAAAAAAAGAATGCGTGGCCATTTATTTTTTGAAATGTAAAAAGACTAAAAGTATGGCAGAGTGAGAACACGTCCATCTGGGGTCCGGAGCATATTTAGCGGCCTACAGGGAGCATCAGCGCTGTAGCCATGCCTCACCTTGCCCCCACCCAGGGAAGGGGCTTAATACGTGCGCCAACAGAAGGCTTAGCTTTTGCTAGCAGTAGAGGTGACTTTAGGTGCGTCACCATAAAAACAATGACTGGCAGCTGGCTGACAGCACAAAAAGTCCACAAAGAGCTAGCGCTGGCTATTCAGCAGCATGGCCAGAGAAGCTACCAGAGAAAGACAATGCATGCTAACATGCTAACCATGCATAAAGCCAAGTTTGCTTCCCTTCATCATCCAATGCAGGGTAAACTGCTGACTGACTGTTTTAGGTGAGCTAGCGTGTGCAGGTCACCAGACCATTGCAAAGAGATGGAGAAAGTGCTGATAAAGTAGACAAAGTATGCAAATGTAATAAATAAGTATACTAAGTAGGTCATGGACATCATGCTTCCTGAAATAACACAATTTCAGTCAGTGGATAAACAACTGCTAGACTGGCTAAGATGCTGCTGAGTCAGCACTTTGCTTTATGTGGTGTAGTCAGTTTCCCAAAAGGCTGCATCATTTGGATCATTTTTAATAATTGCCGTGGTGCATGTGCATGTAATTTTTATGGGCGCTCAGGGAGACAAAAATTTAGCAAAAAACATGAAAAGCAGAAGAAATGTTTTGGCGGCATCCACTCCTAGTGCACAACACGGATCCTTTTTGCTACATCTTCTTATTCTCTGGCAGACCAGGTGTGTATGAGGTGTGTTAAAAAGACCTACGATGCTATCTAGTGCACGCAGTTGGAACAACAAAAACAGTCCCGTTATAATGTGTATATGAGCAAAGGCCAACAGGTCATTTATTTGTGGTGGGAATGTAAGGCAAACACCGTTTTTGTACTTGATATATAATACAGAGTAGTCATCCATTTGTTAACATAGTGTCACTTTTGGAATCACGTCCGTTGGGTTTGACTTCCTGTTCCTGCAGCCCCTCCTTTGGACATGTATACTTAAGACCTATGAATTCTGCCTAGCAACAAGCGGTCGGATCATGTAAAATAATGGATTTTGTTGCAATTGCGTTTATTTCCATTGTCCGGTTATTAATGAGTGTGTGATTCATTTTAGCAAAATATTGCCTCAAAAAGCCCTGAGCCCTTCTTGCATATGAGAATGTGTGTATTGTTGACAGCCATACTGTGTGTGCCTTTCCTCTAAGCGTGGGAGCTGGGGCAGTGGTGGGGGTGAGCGTAGAGCGGGTTGGCAAAGGACAGCTGGGCGTCTCTCCAGGACGAGCTCTGCTGAGTGAGGAAGACCACATGTTGGGCAGGTTCCTTGACTTGTGCACACATTTTTCCAGAAGAGGTCAAAGAGGCAAAAAGGTACCTGCACCTCCCTCGTCCAAGGGTACACGCTGATGGAAAGCCCCCCAACCTCATTACAGCTCCTGGCTGTGTGACAGCCCCTCTTCTGATCCCCAGACGGGAGCTGAGGAGAAAGACATCATTTGATTTTAATCAGGCTTAATGCCTCACAATTACACTCCAATGTTGCATTCCTAATTGCTCATCATCATCATCACCATCAAGCGGAACACTCATCACGACTTTTTCCATTGCTGGGTTATATTTGGGAGAGAGGAACAGATTCAAAGTGACTTCCCTTAGTGTAGTATAACATACTGTATATAAAGTCCATTTGATCCCCACTATATGTGGGGGTGAACAATTGTACTCATCCACAATAACCTCTATTTTCACGCCAACAATGTAACGGCGGGTATTGTAACAACCGCTAACACACGCTTGGAACGCATTACCAGCTCACTTTAGAAATGCTGACATTACCACCCAAACCAAGACACAGCAGTCCTGCACTCATGTGGATCTGATAACTATTTAGGGTGCTCTCTTTACTGTAACTGGACTTGTAAGGTATACAGGTGTAAATGTACTGTACATGTCTTTATCTTCTTTTTATGGTCTTATATGTGTGATGGTGTGTGTTTTATGGTACCTTGGGACAACAGATGAAATTCAGCTTTTGCAAATAATTCCACAATATTTACTGTGATGCTTTTGCTCATATGTTGATTAATATGAACCGCATAAATAAATAAATAAATAATATATAGGCAAACAATACAATTTTATAGTAATATAGAACCCACAAGGTATGTTGGGTAACACTGTTACTGTTAGGGAAGTGTGCATGTGGGCTTCCCAGCATGCCTTCATTAACAGTGAAGCATAAACATGTAAAAATACGGTACATTTTACCTGTTTTATCACATACTTAGTATGAGTGAGATGTGTCTTCTGCGGAAAAAACTGCCTATTAAACAACAAAACAAACTAAATAAACAAAATAAAAATAAAAATAATGAATTTTCTGAACAAACATCTGTTGCGGGGTTGCAAATGCTGCATCTGGGCTATGTGGGAATCCATTGTAACTTTTTTACTGGTGCTGTGGGTTTAAATTACATCATAGGTAATAATACAATGTCACACACTTCTTATGACAAGTCAAAAAGCTCAGTTTTATGGTCCATACACAAACACAGAAGCAGAACTTTCCGAAAAGGCCAAAAAGATTTAACAATGTGATTTTTAAAAAAGTAGAATGATGTCTGTGTTGGTGGACGTTAGAGCCATTGATCCATAGCTATTCAGCTAATTACTTTGTGGGAGCTAACCTCTGCCCTCCAGTCAAAGGCGTGCTTATCCATTACTCCGTAGTCCGCCTGGGCACGTTTCCTGTGCAGGACGCAGCAAAAAGCATCTAATGATTGTCACCATCATCATCATCATCATCACAACTCACATGCAGCATCGATTCCTGAACAGAGCCAGGACGCAGACCGCCGTTCCGGACGCCAGCAACAGCATTCCCACGGCGATGCCCGCATACACCGTATCTGACAAAGATGAAGGTCACGCAGAGAAGTGGATTGGAGCTCGACTGTGGGAGACGTTACCTAGCTCTGTGTCCTCAAGCTCGGGGGACGTCGGCGTGGAGACGAGCGGCTTCTCTCGCACATTGCATCGGTTGCCAGTCCAGCCCGGGAAACACCTGCAATCACATGACAGCAGGAGAAGGACACTTTTTGTTACCACAAGGACACAAGCGGGAGGGCATTTAGAATTTACCTTTAGCTTATGACGGGTATAGTAAGATCCTGCATATGCACAACAAAAATTCAACCACTTGGCCAATGTGGAACAGAACTGGATTCAATATTGTTTGACCTACTTGGTGATTTATGTCCAAAACAGGGATGACTTCTCAGGCGTGTGTGGGTGACACATAAGGGAAATTTCCTTGGAAGAATCCAGGATGATGGATTTAAAAAGCGGAGACAGGAAGTTGCACACAAACAAAGAAAGCCTGGCCGTAGTGGAGGTAAACATCTGATGCAACTCCACACAGATTTCCACAGCTGGACTGTGAAGACGAGCTGCTAAAAGTTTGTGGAGCATCTCTGGGAAAGCGAGCATTCTTCTAATCCAAGTCAACATCTGTTCAATATCAGCTTCCCTGACCTTCTAAGGCAGAACACATCCCTCAGGGGAGACACACAACAAAGTGGGCTGTCATGTGTGTGGCCATGGCACTGGGCCTCCGACCTGGAACACACTCGCTCTACTGGCAACGGTGCTGCTTTTGGGGAACGTTGGGAAGGGGAACCAATGAGAATGTCATTGAGTAAGGACCACAAGAGTCCATCTTTTCATTTGCACTAATGTGACACTCCAGTTGAAAAACGTACATTTCACATCTATTCACTGCAGCTGGACACTTCATTAGGTACACCAAACATAGAGAAGGGACGTGAGGGCAGTGTTGAAATATTGACCATTGATCATTTCTGACAGACACCGCAAGAATAATGAAGGCAAAAAGCCTGGAGGCAGCAACACAAAGGCTGATAAGGTGTGTGTGCTTACATGCAAACAGGTCCATGGGTGTCCACACGGCATGAGCCATGATCCAGGCAGTACAGTGGAGGACAATCTGCAAAGTGAGGGGAATATTATCAGTGCATATGCTTCCTCCTTTCTCTGCTCACCTTCTCAAAAATAATGAGCTGCCAGTTTACGTTGCCAAGGAAACGCGGTGCACGTGACATTAGCATGTTTAATAAAAAGTCACGTTTTTCTTTGTGTGGAAAAGCAGCAAGAAACATCACTGCAAGGCTCCTGTGGTGAATACAAGTAACGATGCACAGATTTCACCTTGTATTGTCAGGCCGCTCTCGCCAGAGTTAGCACTCTGCAGAGAACATCAGCCCCAACTAAAGTAGAGTATATACAGTCGCGATCACTTGATTCCAAAAGATTCAACAAAAACCAAGCCAATTTGGAAATCATACACTGTAAATCCAATGAATCTGTTCCAGGGGCAACAAAAATACATGTTATAGAGAATACGCTAGAGAATTATTTTTTCACTTGCAGAACACAATGCAAAGCAATTATAAATGACAAATGGATTGAACTTATTATTGATGTGCACTTCTTGTATATCCTAGAGAGTGTTTCTCACCTTTTTTATCAAATTAATGGCACTCCTAACTTTGTTTAGCCCCATAGTGGGTGATGTATGAGTGGCACTCAAAAAAAAATGACAGTGAGTGAGCCAAGCAGAGGAAACTTTGTTTAGAGTACAGGGAAAAACGGACCACAGTAATCCATTGTTCATCGTGGTTAATTGGTTCCACACCTGACTGCAATAAGTGAATTTCTGCGAGGTGGGGTTCTTTATATACAAACGGAATATTTTCAAAGTTAGGGGTTCTAAACTCCTCCACTTGGGGAAGGATCTCATACCGTTTTCCGGGCGACAACCATGGACTCGAACTTGATTCAGGTACTGATTCTCATCCTGACTGCTTCACTCGACTGCGAACCGATCCACTGAGAGCTGAAGGTCACGGTTCGATTAAGCCAACAGGACTAGAATCAATTGCAAAAAACCGAGATCCAATTCTGCGGCCACCAAACTGGAACTCCTCAACGCCTTGGCTGCGCATAAGATTCTATCGGTAATCGTAATGAACATAATCAGTGACAAAGGGCAGCCCAAGCGAAGTCCAACCCTCACTGGAATCGGGTCTGACTTATCGCGGGCAATGCAAAGACTGCACCCTCGAGGACCCTGCCCAGAGTATAAAATAATAAAATATTAATAGAAAAAAGACATAATAACTTGATATGTAACAGACTCGCACGTTAGCATTGATAGCATACCTACTGTGATGGGTGTTGTCTCATCAATGTAACGTTACATCACATCTAGTGACCGGTGTATAATTCTACGCTAATGCAGCTGCTTGTGGTTAAGGAGAGACTCACGATGCACTCCTATTGCTTTATTAACAAGCAGAGGATACATAAGCAGTAAACAGTCACACAGGAGCTGCTGTCGACCGCAACTGCTAACCATGCTAACACTCAGCTAAACCATGATACAGCAATCATTTTCGAACTGTTTGTTACTTGGTGTTTGAAAACTGAGGAAAAATATGGCCAAAAACTATCAACAAAAAACAAATGATGTAAAAATTGGGACATACAAAAACCGAGGTTTGACTACACATCACACATCTTCTGAAGAAAAAATAAAAACTGGGACTAAATAGGTAAGGTTTTGTTATTAGCAGTGATATTTTCTTGGCCAGTCAGGTGATGATGAGCGTGAACATTCTGTGCCATAATAATGTAGCAGAGCTTTACCTTCACAGCTGGACTCATCAGAGAGGAAAGGCAGACAGTCTGCAAAGTGGTCACAACGCTTGTGAGGAGGAAGACAACCAGGCAAGCTTTCACACACCAGCTCTCCCAGCTCACACTGCAGCAAGGCTGGACCACAAAGGAGGAAAGTCAAGGTACTACACCCGCTAAAATGTACTGAACATCCAAGCATTGCTTGTC
Source organism: Oostethus manadensis (assembly GCA_024372805.1). NCBI lineage: Eukaryota > Metazoa > Chordata > Actinopteri > Syngnathiformes > Syngnathidae > Oostethus > Oostethus manadensis. Next base: position 4,651,904 of record QODF01000026.1, on the reverse strand, counting down.
AGTGTCCTCTGGTTAGAAACGAGTTCCATTCCTAGACTGTGATGCAAGTAGAGTTTTGGTGTAAGTTGGAACTTTTACCTTAATGACTGCACACAGAACACATGAAATACAGTAATAAAAATACAAAGCACAATAATTCCTTCCTTTTTCCAATGTGGTTGTCTTAAGGACCTCCTTAAAATATTGTCCCAATTTAGTCTTGGAGTATCAGAATCCATGACCCCTCTAGCATTCATTAGCATTTAATATTTTGTATCCTTAATGATACAATGTCACAACGGTCGAGCAGTTGGGACCGGAAGAGCTAATATATTCACAGGTGTAAAAAGTTGATGTTATTCTTCCTCAGTCGGGCTGCACAGACCTCCACTGTATTCTTGCCCTGTGGTCTGCAACACAAGTCTTCAAATTAAGTTTTTACATAATTACTGGTACTGCTTTTGTAATCACCTGTAAAAGATAACTCTCTGAGGTCGGACACTTACGGCAGCTGTACTCGTCCTCGCCTCCTGGACAGTCAGACACTCCATCACAGCGCAGTATGGCCGGGATGCAGAGGTTGTTCAAACACTGATAGTGCCCTTCAGGACAGCCTCCCTGGGTAGGGAGGGTCCCAGGTATCGCCGTGGGGCAGGATTCTTCATCAGACTGGTCCAAACAGTCCATTTGTCCATCGCAGAGCCAGCTTTTGGGAATGCACTGGAAGGAGTAGACACACTGGAAGAGGTCCACACTGCATGTGATAGGCTGTGGGGTCACTGGTCCTGAAGGAGGGGAGGAGTCATTCATAAGAAGAGTGAGGAAGTAAAGCAGGCTGATGAGTAGCGATGAAGTAGGGTAAGTAGTTAGGATTGCCTGAGGAAGCCTTTACCTCCAGCCATGCAGTCGACTGTATAGGTGATGTCATCCAGGGCGATGTCCGTCCACATGTCTCCGCCCGCTTCGGCCTGGAAGGTCACCTGAAAAGGGGCCGGGTTGGACAGGATGACGTTGGCGTACGTCCAGCGCGGGCCTTGATTGCCAGCCACCGCCCACATCAACAGCGGCATTCCAGTGGGTCCCTTGGTGAAGACCTGCAACACGGAAGGTGCTATCAAGGTATCAATACACAACATTAGACACATCTAGCTTCAACTCATGTTGCTAACCAAACTTGAGTATGTTGCAGACATTTTGTTCAGTGAACACTTACAATAACATCGCTTACATTATTATTATTATCATCGTATTATTGGACTTGCATTGCCATAATTAGGACACTTGCTGTTGATTGTTTGTTGTTTTACAAAAGACATGAAAAGATGCATCTTGTAAGCTGACAAGCTTTGATAGATGATTTCCTGCCAGTGTCTTTCATTCTTCCCTGCAGGCTACAAAGATTCCAAATGGAGGCTTGTAGTGAAACGTGATGGATCACCTGACAGTAAAAGCGCCTGAATAAAAAACCACTCTGCATTATTTATGGAATTGTAGGCACCTTCAGCGTCCCCATCCTGTCAGAGCCGTGCATGTAGAACCAGAAGCGCAGGTGACACGTGCCCACACTGGCTGGAAAGCGACTAATGGTCGTCACCTTGGCAACGTCGCCCTCTTTCTGAGCGGCTGAATGGATGTGCAGGAAGTTTCCCCCACCACCTTTGGAGATAAATGCAGCACACAATGCAGAGTGCATTTAAGAAGCACCGAGCTGCTCGAGTAAAGGTATATTCAGAGAGAAACGACTCTGTGCATGCTGAGATACCGTGCTAATAGACACATAGAGGCTGTGAGCTTTTATGGATACCGCTCTCTTGCCATTAACAGTTCATGTGACCTGTTGAAAACCTTATTGGTTGGCCAACCCTGTGGCATAATTGATTGATGTTCAATAACACATGATCGTGATACTGGGGGATTCTGGGTTCTCTGTGTTTCTATGGTAACAGTTCAATATCAATAAACACATGTCCAACTAAAAAGTATATGTAACTGTTATTGGAAAAACAGAAGATAATTCAGAGAGTAATTATAATAATTTCTTAAATTAAACACTAACGTAACACTTCGACGATACAAGTATCATTAAAGTATCATTAAAACAAATGAAACAATTTATTCTTATCCTGCGATAGTAAAGATAACAATCAGTCTTTACTTTCATACAAACATCATTTACATTATTTGTCTCTTTTTCCAATAACAAGTGGCAGGTAAAATCTCTAATATGTTTGCTTTTTTGTGATTGTTGCAGCCTAAAATGCCTGACTCTGAGTGTTGCAGTGTTTTGAGGCTTATTTTTTTCAGTAACATTTTATCAGCCTGTGATTTTATGAATTTGTGATCAACGTTCTTTGTAACTTTAACCCCAAAAAGCACAGGATTTCAACAAATCTAACCAAATATGCTTTATTTGCATATTGGAGCCCGCGACCCTAATGAGGATAAGCGGTATAGAAAATGAATGAATGAATGAATGAATGCATATTGGAGTATTAAAGTCAGGTGCAGAGCACACGTTTGAACATTGACATCGAAAAGTTCCTTTTTTGTGTGCTGTCTGCTCATTCCTTCCTTGTGTGTGTTTTACACTTGAAATGTGCTTCTCCATAGTAAACTTTCTTTTATGTTCCCACACCTTGCAAGTGGTTTACACCCAGCTGTCATGGAGAATGTTTCAAAAGTGTTCAGAGGAATCTCATGGTGATTTTTGTTGGTAAATGACAGACAATGAGAAATCATCATCACACGTCCACATCTTCATCAATGTAAACAAGAAAGTGGGCCGTGCAGGGACAAATTTGATTGCTGTTGAGGTGCGTGTTTGAGTGTTGTGTGATGAGGATGATGGGGCAAAAGAACCAGGGATTGGACAAAATTGCAAGATCGTGTAAAATCGGCGGGGATCGGTTTGATTGGTTGAATATGCGTAATCGCAACATCATGAAATTCTGTAGGGTCAAATTAACGGTGGTCTTTTTCCAGTTGATAGTTGTCAGGATGTAAAGTTTGGAAAGTGATTGTAAAATCTGAGTCTCTGTCCAGCATCCTCTCTAGAGGATCCACCCACCTGGACTATGGTCAGATGGTGGTCCAGTGACTGCTGCCTCGCTGCTGTCATGGATTCTCCAGTCAAAGTCATCATCAGTGTTCTGTGAGAGCTGGCATCTCTCCTCCCATTGGTCTTCATCCATGTCAAAGTTACAAGCTCCCGGCATGTCAAACACATCACCTAAAGCAGACAGAAACATCTTCCAATGTGAACATTTAGGCAGAGGAGCTATAAGTCGTTTTTTGACACTGACTGCAGTCCTTCTCATCTGATTGGTCGACACAGTCGGCTTTGCCGTCGCACACCAAGTGCGACTCGATGCAGTGGCCGCCGTGGCACACAAAGTCTGTGACTGCAGAACAGCTGGTTAGCTCTGCAGCACCTGAAACACCGAGGGAACGACATACAAAGTCAGACCATGTTCTTCATCGCTCCTCACTGGCATGCGTGCATCAGGGGCTAAGGGTGATGCAGAAAAATTGCAATTTTTTATTAGTGTGCATTTGTGGAGGACATCTCTCCTGATGAACAAGTTAAATGCAGATGTTAAAAAAACAACACACACATCTGCTCATCATTACTGACACAAAGCCTTCCTGCGTTCCGCTCCAAAGGATGCAAGCAGTGGAGAGTGCAGGAACACAAGCAGACTTGTGAAGAGCTTTCAGCATCCTTCCGTCCGTGTGTGTGTGTGTGTGTGTGTGTGACTCATGGCATCATTTCTTGAAAGGTCATGCAGTATGAAACATGAAAACATGGCTCTGACAGCTGCATTCTTTAAGACTCTCACTCTGAACTTAGCCTGTGAGAAGAAGTGCAAACACCCTTACATAAATCAAAGATAACAGAAAGACTTCACCATCTCGTCACTCACCTGGGGCGCAGTCTTTGAACTCCAGGTCGTCCAAGGCGGCGCCCCCGCTCACGTCCCTCCAGCGCACACCCTCGAATATCACCTGAAAGTTCCTCAGCTTCCTCAGCGGGACCTCTGCCTGGTTCCAATGGTTCCCCTGATGGCCCGTTCTGTTCCACGCCTCCCACATGGCGTTGTCTGTCTGTGGGGAGAAGATTCATTGTCAGTTGATTCTGACACAAGGGGAAACTGGAAGTCATCTCGCGGCCACGTGACGCCAGGTCAGGAAGAGACGCTGCTCTCGAGGACAGGCGTCCATCAGAGGACGTATCATGAACTTAACATTGCATTAAGGTTCAGACCCTGAGTAATGGCTGGATATCATGCCACATGTGGAATATATTAAAAGACATGCCAAGTATGTAATTCCCCTGAAAGTTTTTTCCCATGGCAGCAGCCAGGCACCACATGTGACTAATGCAGCTTTTAAACAAGCAACACGACTCACAGTCGAGCTTTGTGGATGCCGCCGTCCTTACACAGAAGACCTTGACTGTGTAACTTGGTATGCTAATGTGACTGAGAAGTACTCCTAAACCAACAAAATAACACGCAGTACTAGGGACAAAAACCAAACAAACACATTTTCAACACAAAGCGGTGCATTACAGAAGAAGGTAATTTTCATAATGGATATACTGTATATTTCTCCTTCTTGTGACAATGTCAGCACCTTCAGCTGATTGAACACCCATCACTTTGTACGAGCATATCAGGAGCCTGAAGAGGATGAGCCATGTCAAGTGAAATGAAAAATGTGAGACGGCAGACACAGGCTGCTCTGAAATGATGGTGTCATTGTGAATGTGAGTACAGCAGTATTTATGACTGAATCCATAAAAGTTGCCCTGGGAGCCGCCCGCATCACGCAACAGATGATTAATAGGGCCTTAGAGGCTTTTTTTTTTACCTCCACCAAGGAAGAAAGTAAGCTGATTTCTCAACTATATGAATGTAAACATGATGTAAGCAAAGACGGCTGGAATTATTCAAACAGGATATTTACATCCTGTCATATTGCACAAAACTACAACACAAGATTTATTCTATAAGTGTCGAAGAGTATGTAATCTTCACATGGAGAACATCTGATACATGACGCAGAATAAACATGATTTTCACAATAAAACACATCAATGACTATCACTCATGCAACCCCATCAGAGCCCATCACGCACACTTACCTTGATGAGCAAGCGGATGGTTCCGGAGGCCTTGTTAGAGATGTAGTACCAGAAAGAGAGCTTGCAGATTGAGCTGGACTCTTTCCACACAGAAGTCATAATGTGAGCTTTATCCCCTTTCAATCCCACAGGTGTAGCTTCCAGGTAGAGGAAATGACCTGAAGAGAAGGCAGAGATCAGATCATAGCAAAGCCAATGAAGTACAATACTTGCTTGGATTCAACTAAATAAACAGTACATTAGCAGTATTGTATCTTGTGGTTTACAAGAACACAATAAAGTAGATCCACATTTTTCAAGAGGCTTACATTCCAGAACCACTCACAAATGGAGAAAATATGCCTGTGATTGCAACGCACATAAATTGTCTATTTTTTGGCAAAACTAGCTGCTAGCTTTACAATATCCTCAGATTCCAGATCAACTTTTGCAATTAGAGTAACTGTTGTAGACAGATTAGATTCATCTCCAGGACCCGCCCCCATCTTTATGCTACATGTATGTACATTTTACTTATATTATCATTTATTTATGTAAATAATTACCAACTTAGGTTGAATGACATTTATTTGCTGAAGAAAATGCCTATTTTCATACAAAAAACTAATTTTAGTAACCAAAATTCCTGAAACTTGCAGGGTTGTGAATGCTGACTTGAGAATGAGGCTCCACTGTACACTTAATAAATGATATAAACTTAATCATTATCTATAAGCATCATCACTGATGAATTAAGAGCAGAAAATTGACGAGGACGATATGTGCTGCTACCGAGCTGCTGAAATGAAAAAGTGCCCACCAACCGTTTTCATCCTTCAAAGTGTGATCATATGGCGGGCGTATGCTTTGGAGCGAGCCTGTTCCCAGGGACCAATCAAAATTGTCCGCCAGGGAGCTCTTCCAGCCACATGGGCCGTCCTCAAAGGAGCAGGAAGTCCCACAATGCTTTTCATCGGTGCCATCTCCACAGTTGTCTCTGAAGTCACAGCGTTGGCCGACATCGAAGCAGCGACCGTTTTCACACGGCAGCAACCCTGACGGGCACCAGGCTGCAAATAACACACCCAAATAAGACATCTTCCGCTTTTTATTACAAATATCTGATTGGCTGGCTGCTCCTCATTGTCTGTTTCCTAAAAGAAAGAATTGTTTGGCTTTGGAACAGGCCAGCACGAGGTATGGTGCTACCTTCAAGAGGCTTTGAAAGACAAATTAGCATACGGGCTGGTAATGCTGCATGCACGGCTCTGGAATCTCCTTCTTTAGGAGCCAGTCATTCCAGCAGGGTGAGAGCTCGGGCTTTAGCTTCATTAGAGAGGGAGATGAGGCGTGAGCAAGTGCAATCAAAAGAGAGAAAGGGCTACAAGTCCCTCCTAATCCTTGGTCCTCTTCACATGCGCGGGACAAAAAGCAATGGAAGCCATCCAAGCCTCACCAGGAGGTCAGGAAGCAATAACTCCTGAGCGGGAAGCCCAACTCTTTCACCCCCCATTGGAGTATGTACTGGCCAATTTACATAAATAATAAATGGGTCATCTTCCTAATACAGTAGTACTGTTTTTGCTCCTTTTGATGATCATGTAACAGGGTTAATACTATTCATTACCAGCAGTAACTCTGCTATTAACTTCATAAGACTGCAACTTTTATCACCATAAATACAGTACTCTTTGCTGCAGTCTACATGGCTTTTTCTTTTCTTTTTCAATTGATGGGGTGAAAACACGCACAGAGAAGTTTGTGCCGCTCAGATAAATGGAGGTGCAACAAAAGGGTGTCAAAAAACAATGAAAGTGTGGCGGTGTAGGCAGACTAGTCTTTGACTGATAATGGTTTAGGATGATGTCAGCTGTATCGGCATTTGGGTTTTTAAAAATTTGATGCCCGAATGGAGCTGGGTGGATTATCTTAGTTCAGCAGGGCATGCTGCGTGTGTGCGATTGTATGAGTTTGTTTACATTCTTTTGTGTTTTACTGCTTGTTAATGTAACCGAGTGGTTTACAACGCCTGTTGACATCGTGCAAGTTCTGAGTGAAATATGGACAGCGGTTTATTCTTGCAGCCAGCTTTCTTCATGTCAAGACAAAACACACCTGAGTGGGTTTTATGCATTTGGTTGCATCATTGTTAGCTATTTTTCAGTTTCCTGATGGTCTTAATTTGTTGCAGAGCTCTTTTTCCACCTCCAATGGTGCGTCTAAACATTTGCCTGTGCCTCCTAGTTTTCTTCTTTATTTTGGAACTTTACCTTTTTGTGCATTGCGCCGCTCCCTGTGAGCTTATCGTTTCTTTAAGACTTGATTGAACCAAACTGCCAACACGTCCTTGCATCTTGAAGTAACACTACACCAAATCTTAGCAGAACGTGACCGTGTACCTTGAGGAGGAGGAGTGTTGTCGTCTGCCACAGCTGAAGATGCCAGAAGGCACCCTGGTGAGAAGGTGATGTCATCCAAGCAGATGTCCCCCTTTGTATTTCTGCCCACTTTGCCCTCAAACGTGACCTGGAAGTCTTTGGTATGGCCCAGCGGGACTTCCATCACCTGCCAGTAGTTGCCCTGGTCGCCTGTCAGGTTGAGGAGCAGATCCAGATGTCCTTCACTTCTCTTGAAGACAGCCAGCATTCCCATGCCGTCTCCAGACATGTGGAAGAAAAAACGCATCTGAGGAAAAAACAGAGCAATTATCTGCAACTGATGCTTATTCATGCATTGCAAAAATATGCACACACTTTATCTCAAGTCTTAATTTCGGACAAAAAAGCGTTCGAAATAATAAGCCACACCTTGGTTTTCCCTCTCCATTCCTCTCTGAACAACAAAGACGCTTCACTTCTAATCAAGTACTTCTTTTTTCCAGCTAAATTGTTTTCTTTCATGATCCCAGGAGACATTTCTCCTCACCAGGCTCGCCGCACCCTCCCTCTAATTTAGTTGGCGCCTCGCTGACTGTGTGCTTGATGGATGGATGGATGGATGGATTGATTGACAGGTCGGGAGTGGGATGAGAGAGAAACTTGGCAGCATTCAAGAGATGACACATACACACACACACACACACACACACGCACACACACGCACACACACACTCTTCACGAATATTGAATGAGAGCGCACACACATGCTGTGGTAAATGTGGCTCTTTTAAAAGGTGTAAACTCACCTTCTGTAACTATGAAGGTGTACAGAAAAGGTCACTTTTTCGATATTACATCAATATCCAAACCCTAAAATAAACATCTTAAAATGGGTCTAACTGAATGTGCTGCTTCATTATTGTTCATTTGATGGTATGCTACCCCCTAATGGTGGCAATTTGTAAATGTAATGTAAACAATACTCTTAACATCATGAACACCCTTCAGGATTTTGGACCGACATTGCATTGTGAGCTCCTGTAGGTCAGCGTGGGCCCCGATATGCGAGCAGCGTTCCCGGCCGCCTGGGGGAAGGAGCTCTCCAGGTAGAGGTAGTGTCCAGAGGGGTCCCTCAAGGTATGGTCCGTGGACGGCCCCGTGCCCACAGTGGGGGTGCTGCCGGCTTTGATCTGCCAATCAAAGTCATCGTCCAAGCACTGGCGCCAGGAGCAGAGGTCAAATTCAAAGTTGCAGTGTCCAATAAAACCCTCTGAAAGGCAGCACATTGCAAACAGCAATCGGAGAAGAGGAAGAGGAAGAAATGAAATGCGTGGTGGTCTCACTGCAGATGTAGGGGTCCTCGTCCGAGTTGTCCCCACAGTGGTCGATGAAGTCGCATAAGTTGCCCTCAGGGATGCAGTGCCCGTTGCCGCAGGTGTACTCCTCAGTCGTGCACGCCACCTCTGAGGGCATCGGAGGAGGACAGTCGATAAAGCTGACGTCATCAATCACCACGTCACCCATGTAGCTGATCCCCCGCTTGGCTCTGAACACCACCTTGCAGCAACAAAGACATTGTTCTTGCTAGCTATGTCCAAATGAATTGATTGTTTGAAAGAGGAAAGGCAGCTGGGAAGATTTCCCAGTGGAAAAAAGGTGGAGATTTGAGGGTCAGTGTGGCTTAGATTATGGTTGGCGTACATCAGCCAGAAGAAGTCCTGCTAATACTGGAGTGACCTGAACTAGATGACGCCACTTGACGTGATTAAACTACCATGACAGTTATACTAGAAGCTCATACTGAGTTTGACCTACTGAAATTTGGGCCAGTGAGTGGATGATTTGAAGACAGCTGATGTGGACACGCAAACTGCTCTTCATCTCACAAATGTATGGCAGGTTCACACCTGAAAGTCACGTGACAGCCCCAAGAACACTTCTCCTCGCCTCCACTTGTTGCCTTGGTTACCAGTCTGAGACCAAACCTCATGAGTGACGTTGCCACGGCGAAGAAGGACCTGAGACAAAGCATGGCTAGTTAGCGTGACGAAGATCGGCCGAATCATCAAGCGCCGCCGTCCTTCTCACGTGCAGAGAGCCCACAGTGAAGCCACCCATGTGGTACCAAAAGACCAGGGTGCACTTGGGCCCAGTGGATGAGATGAGGGGCGTTAGGAGGTCAGTGGTGTGACTGTAGCCGCCGTTTGAACTGTCAGCGCACATGTACCAACCTTCAGGACTGCCTCTGCAGACACAACACATTTCAGTAATGTTGAAGTGCTTCAGATTGCGTAAGAAGCCAATTTTTCTTTAAGGGACTGCAACCGTTATGTTGAACTCTCAAGCACGCTGCAGGGATTATATCCCGCCCTCTTCCTGCTCCGAGAATGAAAACTACACCTCAGATAACACACAAACACATTACATATGTTTGTTGTCAGTTAATGATAGCAATTTGGCAAAGTTTAGCTACTTAACATTAGCTGTAGGGATATGGGGCCTATCCCAGCTGACTTCCAGCAAAAGCCAGGGTAATTTTGTGAAAAATTAGTTTGGGAAAAATGCTATAATATGATGTGAATAAAATCCAAATATAGGAATAAAATGACAAAATAAAGTCACATTAGAAGAAGAAAATGTACAAAGACTATTTAATAAGAAAGCTAAAATGGGGGAAAAAGAGCAAACTCCAAAGGAGATACTAATAATAAGCTACTATTATATTACTACATATATTATTATTGTATATAATCACTTACCATCACCTACCTACCACAAAGCTACGAAGCAGTTGTTTCTTTAAAAAAAAAAAAAAATATATA
>QODF01000026.1:4622091-4641554 GCA_024372805.1 Oostethus manadensis | reverse complement strand
ATATATATATATATATATATATATGAATATATAATATTCTTAGCACAAAATATTAAACAAGTCCTTGGATCCTTTAATTTTTCAGTATGTGGCCCTTGCTGGAAAAAGTTTGGACACCCCCTGGTATATAGCCTATCATAAGAACAACATGACTGAACATTGTTGGTTGCTTCTCTCAGACGGCGTTTGTGTATGTGCATGCCATGAACACTAGTCATGTTTTTCAGGCCGAACAAATTTCATTTGTAATTGTGAAAAATACACACTATTATGTTTTCTAGCCAACCAGCTAGCCATGCTATAAAGTCTGAATTCCTGGAGGCATTTCATCTCCGCTTTAATGGCCCCGCCACCCGCAGGCCTGTCCTCAGTTTGCCTAAAGCTGGTGCAGCCTCTTCACTTGATTAAATTTCCAGAGGAGAAGCGGCTCACTTTGCTTTAAATGAGGCACCAGCCTCCTCCATCGATCCAGGAGGCTGTGTGGAGGCTGCTATGTGGTGGAGGAGGCAGCCCCACAGGGCCACTTAAGAGAGAAGATTGTCTTACAATTGAGAGGGTGCGGTCAAAGTGCACTGTCATTTTCTGATCTCAGCGTACACTCCATAAAACACAGATAAGGACAATTGGGTCACTGTCTATCCTCTGGCTACAGGCTGCATTGTTTGAAGACCAGTAAACCCTGCGAGGCAAATACAACAGTTTTAGTTGCGGTGGGCAAGTTCAAAAAACAGCCGATACTCACAGGGTGTGGTCAGTGCTAGGACGGTGATACTGCTCCCCAGCATGGATGCTCTCTCCTTGCTCAGGTGACCAGTGAAATGCTTGCATGGAGACATTCTTCCAACCACAACTTTTACCTGCTTCAAAATCACACTCCTGTGCCACTGGGTGAGACAGAGAGAATATTAGAAAAACAAACAACTGGTATGTTCACAAGTGGCTCTTTGCTGCTCACCACACTCGCTTTCGTCTGAGCCATCGGAGCAGTCCAGTCTGAAGTCGCACACTTTCACGAGGGCAACGCACTCGTCAGGTGAGCCGCAAGCAAACTCTCCATGGGGGCAGCTGTGGGGCTGAAGCGTGGGGCCTGGTGTGGTCACTGCAGGCTGCGTGGTGTTGGCCGGCGGGAGCTCTCCTTCATCAGCACCAGACACAAATCAACAATGTCCAAAAGTACCAGCACGACTAGCATTCATGACCCACCTTCATAGGGAACACAACCCAGGAAGGACAGGTCATCGATGGCAATGTCCCCTTTGAAATCATCTCCGACCGTTCCTTCCATTACAATCTACACACGACGTGGAAACAAGGAGACGTATCGCAGTGCATTCCTTTCACAAAAGCACTCTGTCAGCTTACACTCACTCATGACTAGAAGCGCCACAACATCCATCTTAGTCATGCTTTCTCTTGTTATTACCAGACAGACCTCTTAATGGGAAGACCCTTTTCTCAGTGCACAACTCAAAGTCCAGCAAAAGTTTGTGTTCAAAATAACTTGAAAAGTTGTGAATGGATGTGGATGATATTTTTAGGGATTGTGGCAAAATGGGATATGGAGAAACTGATTACATTTCGGGGGTGATCCAGATCACCGTCTGAATCCAGGATTCTTTAAAATTTTGGGGATTTGTGCATAAAACGCCACAAAAATACATAAAACATAAAACCATACAGGACAGGTTTCCAAAAAGTTCTACAAAATATCAAAGACAGATCCAAAAAAAGTAAGATTATTATTTTGGTGTCAATCACAATTAGGCGCTTGGCGAAGGACTGCACTCTACGAGTGCTTTTCTAGTTTGCAATTGTTTTTTTTTGTTTTTTTAATATTCCAAATATTTCAACTTTCTTCTTAAATAATCTTTGTAAATTTTCTTTTCTTAATATTTTTTACTTTTTCCTCAATTTAATTTTTCAAAAATGACAACTTGATTTAGTTTGATTGTCATAATAGTTTTTCCTTTAATATTTTAACTACCGTATATGCTACTAAATCAATATTATTTTGCCTCATAATATTAAAGGTCTATGAACTTTTTCTCGTAGGAATATGACTTTATCCTCTCAATGATTTTACTTTTTTTTTCAATTTTCTTCCTGTAAATTTTCTTCAAGTAATTATGACTTAATTCCTAAAATATTTTAACTTTATTCTTGTAACATTATATGTTTTTCCATAACCCAACTTTCTTCAAAGTTTTGTTTGTTTGTAAGGTGTCACCAGAAGAGTAGAAACTGTAGTGTGCTCATAGGAGTTACCTGGAAAGGTCGAGCACTGGTAAGGTAGAGAGACTTCCTGTGCCAAAAGTTCCCTTGGTCTCCGTATCGCACCCACAGCAACTGGCCACGGCCCGTCGAGGCGGTCCTGAGATAGACGGCCAGGCAGAAGACGTGCGATCCAAACATGTGGAAATGGAAGCGGAACACGCAAGGCTGGCTGGATTCAAACGGGTTATCGCCGTGGTGGAGGGTGGGTTGGAAGGCCCGGCTCAGCAGCACCGCCGTGTCCTTGAACTCCTGCGGGACAGACGATTCAATGTAGAGGTAGTGGCCAGAGCTTGTGCCCAGCGTGTGGTCCTTCCAGGGCCCCGTGTTGAAGGATGGGGTGGGGCCTCGGATACGGGTCCAGTCAAAGGCGTCTGCGCCACGTTGCTCTTGTTTCCAGCTGCAAAGTCCCTTCTCAAAGTTACACTGCAGCTCCGGAGCTTGAAAAAAAGACATGTCACAAAGACAATGATTGTAAATATTATGCTTATATTTATATTTGTTATTTTGTCTAAATCACACTGAGAGTTTTTTTTTAACTACAGTGACAGCGTGTATAACAATATAACAATGTGACACTCACAACAGCCCTCTTCGTCTGATCCATCCCCACAGTCGTCCACCAGGTCACACAGCAGCAGTCGCTCCACGCACGCTTTACTGCGAGTGCAGTGGAAATGCGTGTGCGGGGGGCACGTCGCCACAGCGGACGGCATGGAGCAGTTGTGGAAAGAGACGTCATCGACGGCGGAAATGCCGTCAAACACGCCGAGGCTGATTTTAGCCAGGGCGATCTGGAAGGGCTGCGTGATGCGCCCCAGCTGCACGCTGACCCGGTTCCAGCGGGTTCCCTGGTCGTACAAAGTCCTCCAAATGATTGTGTTGTTCTGGACTCCCCGGATGCGAAGGTACATGTCGGCAGCCCCCACTGAGATGCCGGAGTTGTAATGCCTGAAGGAGACGTTGGTTGTACACGTTTGAAATTGCAAAGAGGAGTTGACATTTCTCTTACCAGAAGGTCATGGTGCACCCCGTGGCCGACTGTTGGAACCATGGTCCTCTGAGAACAGCCCTTGGATAAAGACTACTGCTGTTCTTCAGGATGAACATAAAGTGACCTGTAGTGGAGCAACAAAACAGTCATTTCCTAAAATCAAAAAATGTATGTGGTGTTCCTCATGGCTCCAGTCTTTGACCACTATGATTTATTGTCATATACACAGTACGGAAACAGTCAAATTCATTTGCGTCCACAATACTTCAACAGAAAGCAAATAAATAAAGTAAAACTAGGTAAACTCCCTTTTACTTTCCAAATGTCCCCAAATACTGCAAATATTACTACATTATAATATTACCCACTAGCTCTGCATATACAGTATTTTTCTAAAACAGATGTTTTCTCTCAGGATGCACTTTACGCTAGCCGTCCAAGTCATGCCAGTAAAGACGAAAACAACAGCTGCTATCGCAAAGGTAGCTCCATAGTCGCCATTCATTCTTTTACACTCATAACGCGCTTTTGACGCAGTACCATCTGTGCTGTTGGTGGAGTGGTCCAGAGGAGGTGGGCAGCCGTAGTACTCGAGGGGTACATCCGAGGATGAGCCTCTGACCCAGTCAAAGCCGTCTCCAAGAGTGAGCTCGTACCAGCCACAAGAGTCGTCCTCAAAGTCACATTCTGCAGCTGGATGGAGGTGCACAAATGAAGCCGTTTTCTAGTAGCAAGTTCAACCTTTTGGCAAATCACAAAATAAACTCTCTGCTATTTATTGAACATGATGTGTTTATTGTGTTTGAACAACTGTACTGCATCTTAAAGTGCTCCTGACACCAAAACAAAAGTTAACCTTATTATGTTCACCATGGAAATTAACACTGAGGGCATATTTCCCTTGTTAGACGTGTGCTTGAATATTTTTCACACTTTTTGTCACTGAAACCCTCTGAAGGAAGTGATGTTTCGCCAAGAAGCCTCCCACCTGGCAGTTCGCATGAACTCTCCCTGTTGGATTCTTTATTGTTGTGGTGCAGTTTTGGTTGAATTTCTGTTGTCTGTTAAATATTTTTTACATTATGCTGTGAAGCACTGACACAGATACACAAAAACGTTAGGACGTTCAATCGTGGAAAAGCGTCCCAAGGTGGCAGTAAGTCAATTCACATTTTTTTGACTAATATTCTCTATTAATACTCTACAAATACTGGAATAATAGTATGGGTTTGCATGACAAACTGCTAGCTAAACATGGACCACTGCAATTTGTCTTGTAGACTATCTTCTACTGATCTGTCAGTTTCAGTAAGTAAACCCATATTATTCTTTTACTAGATATATTCCACAAATCTTGGAATAATATAATGGGTTTTCATACAAGGATTAGCTAAAGCGCGATAGCTGCTCACTGATCTTGTATGTTGTAGTCTGCGTAGTCTGCTGTCAGTGTCAAACAACATACCGGTTGTGGCCGCACTGTTATATGTTACTCATTCCACCACAGTATCAGTGAATGTTATTTTTGTGACTGTCACTTTCCTCGCTTTGCTCTGTGTTTGTAGTCGTGTTTGGTTGAATCTGGTTGCGGTTGTTCTTTCAAGTTTTGCATACATGCCGAGATCTGCATGCAGGGCGCCTGGGCGCACACACTCTGATAAAACAGAACTATTTTGTAAGGCTGGATGATGAAGCAGCAAGACAAGAGAGATAGGAAAAAAATAAAATACACTAGAATACAAATAAATAAATAATTTGTAACATTCATTCATTTTCTATACCGCTTATCCTCATTAGGGTCGCGGGTATGCTGGAGCCTATCCCAGCTGGCTTTGGGCGAGGGGCGGGGAATTTGTAACAGTTCACTTCTAATTTGTAGTGCAATAGTGCAAAAGTCCAGTCATCCCCCTCTTTTTGTCGGGTTTATTAATAACTAGAAAACACCCAAAGTATACAAAAGCTTGGATTTTTTTTGCTTTAAATTTGTTATATATGTTTACATACATTTGATTCAGGCGTGTTAGAAATTCACAAGGTAATGCTGAGTTATTATAAAAATATGCTCCAAGCTAATTGATATACAGTAAGGAGAGGGTTCCATTTTTTGGCTGGACAGATTGTGGATGTGCCAAGATTTGCAGCCTGTTTTTGGGGCCGAGATGACTTTCACATGTCTGTAATTCACATGATTTGGTTAAAAGAACCCCCGAACGTGGTGCGCATCATTTGATGGGAAAAGGTCAGCAAAAAGAAGGGGGTAAATCTTGGCAGATCCAAGATCCATTTAATTCCTATTCCAGACATTTTTAAATTAAATGATGCATATTAGAGGTGGGTGTCCTTTAACCAAATCATGTGAATTACATACAGTACATGCAGAGGCCAAAACAGAGGATTTAAATCACCGCTGATCCAAAACCTGTCTTGCCAAATAATGCATCCCTGCATGCAAAACTTTGAACACAACATTGGACAGTTTTCTCGAACTGATGTTACAGCCAAGATGGCGGCGTTTGAAAATCATAACCTTATTTTAGTCATGTTTGACAGCAGTATGACATAAACGTTTGATAAGTCAGTACTTTCATTTTGGTATTGTTTACGCTTCCATGTGTATGGTGGGTGTGGCAAGTCCGTGCTTACGGCAGTTGCTTTCATCATCTCCATGGGGACATTGTGGGGTGAAGTCGCACACTTTGCTGTCCTCGATGCACGGCCCATTTCCACATGCAAACCAGGAGGGGGGGCACATCGTGGCAGGACGGGGCACATCGTTCTCTGTTATTTAGATAACAGATGGGGTACGTAGGTAGGTAGATAGATTTCAGTCTGTCGAGTGTTATTCTTGTTACCAGGCACACAGTGGGGGCTAAAGCAAAGGTCATCGATGGCCACGACCTCTGAAGCATCACTGTCTGCTGACAGATGTCCTTCAATCACCACCTGGTTGACACACAAAAGCACCTGTTAGCATGAGATCAGTCAAATCGCCAAGATGATTTCCTGAGAATGTTTACATTTTGTCTTGATGCTGTGGGCTTTCTTCGGAGGGACTTGATATATCAGCCCATCGTAAATTCAAAGAGCAAAGTCCACTGAGAGCCTTTATTGCCGCCTTTTATTAGTCCCCACCTCCTAACTTACTGTATATCTCAGCTTGAAATGTCGATCCCTTACACTTTAACATCATCTTGTTGTTTAAGCCAGAAGAACACTTTGAATGTGTCCTCCTTAAATACATCAAGTCCCTCAGTGAAGGAAGCAATATTGAGTGGTTTTCATGTGACTACACGTCCCAAAACGGCAGTGTGTCAGATAAGATAGCTGAAAAGCAATTTTAATGCTTAACAGGGTGTTAAATGTTGCATTCAACAAAAGTGCCAGTATTGGAGCACGCCACATTTCTGTGGGCTCTTGCAAGCCAAGCTTGCATTACATCACTTAGCATGCACATTAGCACCACTAGCAACTACTGACGTGAAAAGTGCTGTTTCTGTCGAAGCCAATGACAGTGTGTTGCCATGCTGTCGTTGGACCGGAGTGTGTCCACACTACAGTGCTGTGACCCAGTGGACTGGTCTCAGTCAGAACATGCAGAGTTCCATGTTGGGCCTTGACGTGATAGTAGAAGCTCATCTGAGGACAGAAAGCAACAAGGATGGAAGGTTACGTGTTTGTCGCTGCTGCAGGTGGATGAGTAAAGCCTATCGAGTACCTGGCAGGTGTCAGCAGCCACAAAAGATGGACTGAATAATTGGGCTCTTATATGACGTCCTCTGCTGGCCACAAGCGCTAGGAAATGTGCTGTGGAAGAATAGAATGCATGCATGCAAGAAGTTAAAGACGTATGTACTAGTAAAACATACACCCTCATAAATACCAAAGCTGACCTGATTGGTTGTTGCTGTGGTCACTTGTGATGGCTGGAAACTCCCTGGTTCTGTTCCACCTCCAAAAGGGTTCTGATCTTTGGATCAGGTCACAGAAGCCTTCTTCAAAGTCACACCTCGTATAGTCGGAACCTTCAGCACAAGACCAGACTATCACATTTACTATATAACCGCATAATCTTCTCATTTGCATAATTGCTCATTGGGATGTTTGTTATGGTCTAAAATCCATACTGTAAAGAAATATCATAACCTCCTGTGATGGTGCCATTGTCATATACATAATAGAACCACTTGAAAACCTTTTGTGAAATAAATATGCTTCTCACCTCAATAACCCAAAATGGAGCCACAGAAAGTTTCTAATGCCAGCATTTTGACAAGAAGGTGAAAAACAGGATTGAATGGAATGGAAGCAACATTCGCCTGTACGGGCATGACAGTCGGAGGGCTAAGCAAATAACCCGGAAAATGACAGAATTACTGGGATTGGATGAGCAGAGGTAGTAGAAGACACATTTTACGTCCCGCTACGTCCTACCTGGAAGTCCTTCTATGAAGAGGTCCATCAGACTAAGTACGCTCACATGGAAAGTCTCTTTAAAGAAGGCATCTCATCCTCTGGAAGGCTCAATGTCTACATGAAGGTGATTCCACGCTTCCTTTTTTGGATCACATAGCCAATAGCTAGACTGCAGCCAGGAATTCTGACATGTGATGAATGAACTGTGGTGCTACTTGGACACAACGTCAGTGAAGAACCCGTCTCGGGTCTTTAACCTTCATACACCCTCATCCAGGTAATCAGGTCCTGGTTTGTGTCCAAGTGGCGTGCTGTTGGATTGCAGTCTTTTCACCGATTCACCAAGGAACAAAAGTGAATGGCCAGTCAAACGTCGGTACCCGATGGTGGACTCTGACATTAGTAGCATGTCTGGGCATGGAAAAGTAGTTGTGATGTTAGCTAGGAGCCTGAGCAATCTTTCAAGGTCAACTTGAAGCTTACGGCCCTGAGCGGTGGTAAGGAGTGTCCCTGCAGAACTAGGCTGCTGGTGCTCATGGAGTCCGCCAGAGCTCTTAACACTTGGTCCTGGCACCAGTGGTACCAGCCCACCCCTAGTGCTGTCACGCAACTGTTTAAAATGTGCTTAGGTTTCCCCACTCCTGGCACTGGAGTGCCGGTTGGATGGGGTTGGGAGAATGCCATAAATTCCAGGTGCTTCTGCCTTACAGTATTGTTAGTGTTATTTCATGTACTTATTGATTTCACGTAGCATACATACTGTTCTTACAGTGTTTCTGTTGTAATTTCACACAGTGTGTGTACTTATTGATTTCACATGGCATACATACTGTACTTACAGTGTTGCTGTTGTGATTTCCTGTACTTGTTGATTTCACGTGGTGTGTGTACTTACAGTGCCCTCGGTCGCTGCCATCCCCACAGTGGTTGGTGAAGTCGCACACACAGTTGTCAGCGGCACAAAGATTGTCGCGGCAGTGTGAAAGGACACACAAAGGGCTAAAGAGCAACGTGAAAGCCAGAAGCAACAAGAACAACATGGTTGCTGATTACATTACATACATAAATATATCTTTAACTACAACATTCTAAAGTACAAGCTCATTGTCTTCGGTTTTGCTCGGTGTGATCTCCACGTAGCACTCTAGCTGTTAGCATGTCATAAAAAGTCATAAATGGATTTTATGGCAGTTGCTCCACATTCCGCTTTGATGGACAATCACATCAACCAATCACAATAAGTGATTGGCCATGAGGCTAACGGGCTAGCTATGACAGCTGGATGGATCAAACGCATTCACCTGGGATATTTTAGTCAACTTCAACCAGAATATGTTGCATGTGTCCACCTTATTATAAAATTAATCCAAATTGGCTAGCCGTTAGCTAATTAAACTTAATGAAAATTAAAGATAAATTCAATCCATATTTACCCCAATCGGTTAGATGTTTTTTTAATGTGATCTACAATGTCAAACAATCCTTTTGAAGCACTTGCTGAATACGGTAGTTTACAGTAGAAGGACTTTTCCTGGCTCAAAATAAAGAAGGATGCTTCAGCACGTTGTAGCACATCTTGGCAGAAGTTCTAAAAGAACAAAACAGCCAAGAGCTAACATTCAAGCATTGCTGGTACAATTAAACTCCAATGAACCTTGGGAAGAAATGCTAGCTTCATAGCATAATCGAGGACAACAAAAGGCTCATTTTGATGTTTATAGGCCTTGTCAGTTCTACAATTTTATAAACTACTAAATGGTGGCGTAACAAGACATATGAAAATCGTTACCCCGAGTCAACCGCGTTTTCTTTTTTCATGACATTCCAAAAAAACTGGAAATCACAACATGCTAACAGCTAGCATGCGATAACCGCCTAGCATTAGCAGCGAGTGAAGATATTGAATGAAAAAGGGAAACCTTGATACACTTTAGAGAAGAGAAGCGACCTTATATTGAAAATCATTACATGTGCAGTCATCAAAATAAAAATGTTGATTGTTTTTTATATTTCAACAATCCACATATTTTTCTAATGTTTGTAATGAAGCATGAAAAACAACAACACCGTGAGCAGTAAATACACTTAAATAAAGATTACATTATTTTACCTGGTGAGCAAAAAGCATCTTTCCTGGGGTATTGTTAAAATATTTTCAACTGTTTTGTTTTGGGGGGGGTTTTAACCACCAAGTGCAAATCAAGGAGTCACACAGTCTGCAGTGCCACCTGGCGGTCAACATCTTAACTGACCCCAGCACGTGTCCCGCACGGAAGAGAAGCCAAGGAAGGACTTTGTGGAGCTGTTGCCAGAGCGGGACTGCGCTCTAGCAACACCAACGCTCCTGGCCAAGTGTCCTATACTGTGCATTAAAAGAGACAAGATTTTGGAGGTCTACTGCGAGAAGGTGGCTGATCTCCTGCAGCCGAGCCTCTAGTTGTCTGCCCTCCTCTGATGTATTTTGTTCTGTGAGTGTCTGCATTAAATTAGGCAAGATTTTGGAGGTCTGCTGAGAGAAGGTTGGTAATCTCCTGCAAAAGAACCTCTACTTGTCTGCACTGATCTTCTGTTTTTATTGTATGATAAAAAAAATTCAGAATAGACAACAAAGTAATGACATTATGTATATCTTTAATGTGATAAATTACTACCATCATCACCTTTACACTCTGTTTAAGATTAATTTAGTCTATAAACCTGAAATCGGGATTTAGGTTGTTATGTATGAATATAACAGTGACGATAATAATGCTAATGGCCACAATCAAGCAAGTAAATGATGCTTCTAATAGGACATCATATATAAGCAATATATGTACTATACATGTGTGATATGAGGTATCATATTCCTATTCTATTCTTAATATAATGCACTGTGATGCAATGACGATTCATTCATTCATTTTCTATACCGCTTATCCTCATTAGGGTCACGGGTATACTGGAGCCTATCCCAGCTGACCTTGGGCAGTAGGCAGGGTACATCCTGGACTGGTCGCCAGTCAATCCATGCCAATGTCAAATAAATGATCATAGGGTTAGTACAAACTTCAAGGAGATTAATAGACAGCATCTTATCTTCCATAGTTCTGTAGTTATGAGTAATGACGCTTCCATTGTAACGATATCTAATAGTACCCGAAACACAAGGTAACGATCAAGTACTTCTTTCTTTATTCATTTACTGAGACAGAACCATTTCTTTGTATTGTGATTTAAATAGATGACTATTTGGTCATCGCTTGAGCTGTAGCCCCAATCTGTTCCAAAGTTTGACGCCACATACAGACACACACAAACTTTTCCTGGTGCTTCTCACTGCTTGAATTTTAAAGCTATCACATCCCCTCAGTTTATAACCCCTTCTCTCTGTGCTTTTCTCTCTTCTCTATTCCCCTTCTCTCAAGCTTTTGAATGTTGGTAGGAAGTATATATTTATTGGTTTTATGTAAAAGCTGTGCAGTATAAAAGAAGAAGAAGAATATAAGAATATATTTGTGTGATCTGCAAATAATAACAACTCTAATAAGTCTGACACATTAAATATGTCATTTATATAGAGCTTGAACAGCTTGGGGCCTAATGCAGATCCCTGAGGGACCCCGCAAGCAATGGCCAACCCACTGGCATTTGTAGTCTTCCAACCTGACATACTGTTGTCTCGCTAATAAATATGCATCCAGTTCAAAGCCACCCCCCTAATACCGTATGTTTCAATTTTTTTGAGTAATATTGAATGATTGATGGTGTCAAAGGTTTTTTTAAATCAATAAACATCCCAACTGCATATTTCTTACTGTCTCAACTATTCCACTGCCTCAAGTATTGCCACAGATGAATTGTTTTTTATTATTTACTACCAAAAACATTTTTTCCACCCAGTCTGTAAATATTTTTTAATTTGATTGCCCGGTGCCAGGTATACACAACTTATTATAACCTTTTTCTTATTTCTGTTGACAGTTTCTATAGATATCCATTCTAACACATCCATTATTGTTAGTGCCATATTTTCTATTACTTTAAATTTGAGATGTTTATGAACATATATGGCGACACCTCCACCTACTCTATTTTCCCTGTTTACATAATTGAGAATATAATCATCAAGCTCAAAGTCAATACCTTTATCTTCATTAAAGCATGTTTCTGATATTGTTATGACACTAAATGGTTGTTCAAATCGCTGTGAATATTCCTTTCTAGCAGTGAAGTTTGTATACATACTCCTACTGTTGAAGTGAATTATGGACAGTATCCCTTTAGATTTGATGGAGTTATTATAATCCTCTTCAGTATAGTAGTTACAGTTATTGGTGTTGAGTGAAAAGAACATATTATCAGATCTATCTCAGATTCTAAGTCTGTATTATTATATTCCGTGTACTTATATGGGTTTAGCTCCAGGTGATGATAGTTCACAGTCATGTGTTGCATTCCAACCTCAGAAATGATCATCTATTGAGTTTGTTGAACTGTGCTTAGATGCCATAGTTATTTATTTTTATTTATTTTAAAGTACAGCTAGCCTTCATATATTTCCAGCTCCACCAGATCTTTAATAACAATCACCTTGGCCTCCTCAGGTGAACCCTTCAGTTTAATGAATACTTTGCAGTTTCTAACCCATGTGCTTTGAATTTTGTTTAGCTTTTTTTTTTTTTTTTTAGCAGTTTCTGCATTCGTTTTTGTTAGGTGGTCATTTAGATCAACATTAGTCCCCGTTAATGTATTACCTTGTTTTATCAGTGCTACTTTCATTGTAAAAATGGTATTATTATGAATGTATTTCGTTGAAGCGGCGTTGAAAACAGGAGTTAGAAATGAGTACATGAACAGGTTAGACTACGTATGTGGGCGGAGCTAGGGCCGTTGGGTGTCGCCTAGCTTTTACGTCACAAGGATGCGACAGTGTAAAAGTGCAAACAAGCCTGCAGCTTCCTCAGTGTGTCGCGAACGTCCATATTGACTACAGTCTATGGTGATAATGTTACATTTCTGTTAGTTTTCATATATATTTTCACAGTTTTGTTTTGTTTTTTTCTACCACGGTTGTCCTTATTGCAGTAATTGTTTGTAAGTCATGGTTGCAATCCGCCATTAAACCAGAACAATAAGAAGTCGTTGTTTGCGGCTATTATGGTGCTTTCCTTGCTGAGCTTGTGCGCCAAGGAGGTGGTGAGCGACCACAGTTTGTCGCCGCTGTGGGTGCGGTGGGTTCCCCGGGAGCTGTACGGACCGCTGCTGGAGGCGTCCTTCGCGGGATGCAGACCGCTGGCGGTTAGCGAGCTGGTGCACAAATGGCCCGAAAGCAGGTTGCGAGTCGGCGGACGGAGAAAACGAGGACAACCGCCCCCGAGTCGCCTCTGTGTCCAAGCTCTTCTGCTTGCAGTGGTCAGAGGACTTACCGATCCAAGGTTAGTAACCAGTAGGAAATCGAATCAAAGGTGGAATTGTATTCTATTATAATTTCATGTGGTTTTGGTTTTCTTGCTTGTATCTAGGTGCGCACTGCGTGTTCTGGACCTGTGCGGACTGCAAGGAGATGAGGGTCCAAAGGTGGACTCCATGGGGGGCTGGTCCCTGACTGTGGCGCTGTGCAGTATGATTGTTCAGGCCAGGGCTGGAGCACGCAGGAGAGCTGGAGAGAGGAAGAGGTTCTCTGCTCTCCACAGAGACAAGGACTTAAAAAGAGAGGGGGGGCAGCAGAAGAAGGCCAAGGAAGCAAATGATGAGGTGGTCTTGAGCTGCATAAACGCGGGACCATCCAGAGAGGTAGAGAGGCTGGGCGTGAGGAGGAGGATGGAGATGGAGAGAACATTGATAGATGCACCAAGCAGCAGAAAGGATGGAGAGGAAAATTACACAAATGTGCAGGTGCAGATCAGAGCGGATATTTTCGTCAACGCCCGCTCTTGGGAGCGTGTGTGCGTGGCCCTGAGCACCCCGGGACCCCTCAAACTGCAGTGCAGGTACCTCAGAGTGGAGGAGATTTCTGTGTCCAGCATCAGGACCCTGTTAGACCTTCTTCCTTTTGAGGGCCTGCTGGGCATCGATGTGCGCTACAGCAACCTTGGTGTGACGGGCCTGGCTCAGCTGCTGACTCTGCTTGCCGCTTTCCCACTTTTGAAGTCTCTCCGTCTGCACTACTGCAATTTTGACCTGCGTCAGGAACAGCCCTATGAACACGAGGCACTTAGAGACCTCTCTCAGGGTTTGGCACAGCTGCAGCAATTGCGACGCCTCAGCATGACGGCGTTGCGCTTACCTGGTCAACTTCGTGTGCTGCTCAGGTAGGAACAACACATAAGTACACTGCATGTAGCTCCGACAAGATGCTAATATCCTTCTTGCTACAGTTCACTGCCACAACCTCTGGAGGTGCTGGAGTTGCCCTATCTGAGCCTGAGACCAGCTGATCTGACCTACCTGTCCTGCAGCCATCACGCGTCTTCTCTGCAGCAGCTGGACTTGAGTGAAAACCGTCTGGACGCAAACACGCTGCCCTCCGTGCGGCGCCTTCTTTCCCAAGCGTCTGGCACATTGCGCCACCTCTCTCTGAGCGGCTGCGGCCTGAATGACAACCTAATGGGCCTGCTTCTGCCCTCGCTGGGTTGCTGCTTGTTCCTCAAAAGTCTGGCTCTTGCTCTCAACCCGCTCTCCGTGGCTGGCCTGCAGGAAGCGGTGAGGACAGCGGCGAGAATGCCCTCCTTGCGCCAGCTGCTATATCCAAACCCCCTGGAGGACTACCAGCCAGGACTTCCTGAGCTGCCCTCCAGCGCTCAGCTACTGGACTGGCCTCTGGACGAGTCCATCGATGTCAGCATCACCAGCAGCTGCCTCAACAAAGTGCTGCAGGACTGTGGACGCTCAGACCTTTTGCTTACCTGTGACCTCCTTAACTTTGACAAAGAGTTGGTGGATTAGACACATCATATTGTTGTGGAATGTACTTTCACTGCAAGTCCAACTTGTTTTTCACTAGTTACACAATAAAGAAGCTGCCATTAAACTCTTAATAGTCTTTTTGATAATCTCTAAACAAAATGCTATGTATGTATTTAGTCATGTCTTTTATCATTATAATCACTTAATTGTCCATCGGATGAACAAGAGTGTGAATGTTTGTGTATGTGTGCCCTGTGATTGACTGGCGACCAGTCCAGGGTGTACCAAATCAAATGTAACAAATCAAGCTCCTTTCATAGCCTTGATTTTAGACAGGTGCAAATAAGCTCAAAACCCGCTTGTGTTTGCGTTATGTGTGAGCACATTTTTGTTTTTTAACACCTCCCAATGGAATCCTGACCCTTTGTTCCCACGTGTGGCGGAAAGAGAAGCTAAAAGTGTCACAGGCGGGAAGACTGGGGCGTATCCAGCCTTCAGAGG
Source organism: Oostethus manadensis (assembly GCA_024372805.1). Classification (NCBI taxonomy): domain Eukaryota; kingdom Metazoa; phylum Chordata; class Actinopteri; order Syngnathiformes; family Syngnathidae; genus Oostethus; species Oostethus manadensis. The sequence goes on along the minus strand of QODF01000026.1, from coordinate 4,626,487 downwards.
TGTCAATTTGACACCACGAAACAACAAAGTAGCCTGTAGGGTGAAAAAGACATTCCCAAGGTTGGTCAGGGTTAGAGACGTTGAGAAAGATGCTTTTAAAGTCAAATGCAAAGTCATCCTCGTTATGGCAACAATTTGAAAAAAATTCCCATCATACTTTAACTAGAAAACAGATACATTTCACATAGTGAATATTTATTTTCATTGGATAAAATGTGGTGCTGATAAAGTTCCTGAAAAGTAAGTTTCATATATGTGATTATTGTAAAAGTGAAAAAGTAGAAATATTTACATGACTAAAAGTGAGATCTTTGGTCCCGTTCTTGAAATGATGGTATGGATGTGATAAACTGGTCATCAAAGTGCTATTGAAATAAACGAGTGACATCTATCATGTCAGAAAGATTCTCTCCACTGTTTCTGCTTCTTCATGACTTGGTAGGCTAAAATCGTGTGTGAAATAGTGCATCTCAATTTTCCCTGACTGCTGGGCTGTAGCTATTCCCGAATACGCGTTCTGTTGTCCTGGGTCTCCAAACGCAGCCATGGCAGTCAGCCTGAGGGAACAGAGAAGTCAAGAACACAAGAACATGAGATGGAACTATCCAGCTCCTGTTACCTGTCCATGCGTTCTGTGACCAGAGGGCCCGAGTCCTTCTTCAGCAGGTCCCACAAGTGGAGGTTGGAAGTGGCATCCAGCACGCAGAAGACGGCAGGTCTGGTCTGGCTCCACTGCAACGACACCACTGCTTCACCCGCTGTGCTGTCGGTCCACTCGGCCACCGGCTTGTCACAACTGACCTGGTGCAGACGGACGCTTCCGTCCCCGCAGCCCACCTAGCAGATAGACAGGGAGTGGTCTTTGTCAAGGTCATTGTGTCAATGTGTGACTCGGTCATGCTCACCAAGAACAAACATGGCTGGAAAGGAGAAAAGTGGATGGCGATGACATCAACAAGTCGGGCTCCAAACTCCTGAGAGCTGTAGAACTTGGGTGGGGCCTTCAAACCTTGAGTGGTCCCATGACGGACCAGACCCTGTGAGAGGTAAAAACAACGTGAAGACCTTCCACATTTGTGTCTGAGGAGAACACGTGCTCACCATGCTGGTGCCAATGAAGAAGTGGCTGCAGTCAGTGGGGAAGAATTTTAAAGCCAGCGTCTGCAGCGGCACACTTTTGTCTGCAAGCCACGGCCAGACCCTGCCAAGCAGAGCAGGTCAAAGGTTAAAAGATTCCCGTCCATAAACAAACAGCTCCACTCGTACACAGATCAGTTTCCAATAAATGTTGAGAGCACAAAATCAACAGCATAACAGGCTCAAGCGCTTGAGTGGAGCAGCTGCAGGACGCTTATTTTCAGATGCTGACAACGTGTAGCATAGCTTAGCATAGCCTAGTATGGCCTAGAATAGCCTAGCATAGCTTACCCCTCACTCGTCACGCACGACGAGCTATGCAGAAGCTTCACTTTGCCACCTGGCCTCAAACCTGCGGCAGGAAGGAAGCAGATGCTCACTCACGTGTATGTATGCCCTGTATGCATACTGTATTACTGCAGTACACTACACAGGAAAATTCAGTAATAAATTCAGTAAATAGGAACAAATTATAAACACTTCCTTGCTAAAGTACTAAGTATTTTTTAAGGCTTGTACTATTTCTGTTGGGCCAACATCCACCTCACCGCTGTGGTGTATCAGGATGCTGATTAGACAGCATGATTATTGGACATGTGCCTTAGGTTGCTACAATAAAAGGCACCGCCAAAATCTGGAGTTTAACTGTCTCATGAAAAACAAAAACAACTGTTGAGTGTATTTATATTCTACAGTGACCTGAGGCTACCTAATTTACCTTTTACATGCACTTTCCCTTGCTATACATTTTGAGTTCTCATACTTTCGATACTTAAGTATAGTAGGTAGTATTTCTTAGACTTTTGCTCACTTTTCTTTGAAGTTATCTTTACTTTTGTGTCCTAAAAACTAAACAGAAATAGGTAAAAATGCAGTGTAGGAACTCCTGTGGACATGGTTGAGTATGTTTATGGGAAAGGAGGAAGAGTTCTTGCCTAGATCAGTCTGACTGCCCGCTTCGTTGGCTTTTGGGAGTTGCAGCACCACCTAAAGGCCACAGAGGGTACCCCATTCAAAGTCTTTGCAGGACAAAATCAAAGATGGACGCTAACCTACCCAAAGATTGAAAAGGCCTCTCTCATCCAGGGAAGCCAGCTGGAAGGATAATCCCAACAACTCTATTTTGCAAAAGACAAACATAAGGACCGTGTCAGGACACCACAAATGCGTGTACACAGTCCGTGTCTCACCTTCCTCGGATGCCAGGAAGGGGAACTCTGACCCCGGCCTTCCCGGCACACTGGCAGGAACAACCTCCACGGATGCCACGGATGAGAAATGGGCTGCAGGCAGCGCATCTTTAGATGACAGGAAGACACTGAGTGATTATGTCCAGTAAGGGAGACACATAGTCCAGTAAGCACATTGGCACATGCTTACATAACATCCTCCAGTCACAACATTAGGGACACACAGATTTCCTAATATTCTGATCCTTTCAGGCAGCCAGCCAAAGAGGCTTCATCATTCTCCCGCATACCAGTGGAGAAGGTGGGTCGTCTGAAGGTCCACTCGTCCTCGCCGACCTTCAGACGCTTGTGGTCCCCGTCAGGCTCCCTTAGGTCCCACAGCAGCACCGATCCGATGGACGTGCCGGCGAACACCAACGTGGACTTTCCCGGGCTGAAACAGCAGCAGGTCACCTGAGAGAGCATGGACAGAAGCTGTGATTGCTCACACATCGCTGCAGCAGCTTCACCACACCTCAGCTGCAAGGGATCACCTGAGACTCCACCAGCAGGATCTTCTGAGGTCTGGAGGGCTCCCATATCCTCCAAATGCAGATGACGCTGCAGTAGTCCAGTTGCACCACAGTGCTGGGAGAAGATGCAGGCTGGTGGACGGACAGCAGCGTGTGTCTCTGCGTGGGAGAGAATTGCAGCATGCTGATGGTGCGTCCTGCAGGAAAAAACATGGAAGAACGCTTTAAAACGCTCCCTATGCTCCTCCCTCAAAGTCCACACCATCAAAAAGTACCGGCAAGAAAAGGCAGCTTTGTGTTGAGCTTCACACTTCCATCACTGAAAGACAGCATGTCTGTTTGCGTGCTCCTCCCCTTAAAGGAGGTCTTCTGGGCGTAATCCTCCTCCAGCAGGACCACCATCACCTGTTAAAAGCCGCAGCAGAGTTCAGTCCTGCTCACGTCATGTTCATGGCATCTTGTTCATAGCTCTGAAAAGTTCACCTGGGAGGCGGAGCGCAGGAAGGCAGCCAGGCGCCTGGAATCCAAGTTCATCCCGCTTATGTCTCGTGTGTCATGTGACCCGTATGGATCTGTGCAGTCAAGAAGACAAATCTTGCACCAAGGAGAGGAGATGAAAGACCTTCAAAGGACATCTGGACCCATGACTTGTTCCTACCGCCACAGGCGCCGCAGTGCTCTGCAGGATGCTGTGTCCACTTATCACTTATGTCTATCTCCTCTGTCTGGACATCCCGGTCCACATTGTCCTCGTTACACTGAACGTACGCCTGGTGAGGAATTATTACAGACGGACATATTGTCTCGGCTCAATTTGATGTGAATGGGACAAGTTCAAGACACTAACTGACCTGCTTTGTGTTGGCGGCTCCAAAGTTCCTGATGTACATGTCGTATTCACTGACTGGCGGCAGGTCCAGGAGGGACAAAGTGGTGGACAAATCCAAATCAATGAGACGAAGCAGCTCTGCACTGCGCTTCCTGTCATCACATACGTTGAAAAGACCTGCTAGATGGCACCAGATGGAGCGTTTCAAGCAAGCGCGGCCTACTTTTGTTTGCTGGACACTTTCTTGATGACTTCTCGCTGCCTCGCTGCCAAAAAGTCCATGAATTTCCCACGCTGGGAGCTTGTGCTGGGCTTCTGGGCAGATCCCTTTACTGACAGTTCAACCATGATCATGATTATTATTATGTTTACTGCACACACACATCAATGCAGGAACACTACCTTCAGCCATCTTCTCCTTTTCCTCTTCTTCTCTGACAAGAGTAGAAAAAGATGCTCGTACTCGTTGGTTCTCTTCACCCATGGCTCTCTGGATGGCTTTCACCTCCGCTTCTTCTTCCTCTTCCTCACCACCCTTTTCATTGTCATCCAGTTCCTCAAAATCCTCCTCATAATCCTGCCAGATGAGACATCACGGAGTAAGAATCATGACCACCTCAGCACACTGAGCGCTCAGCCAACATGCTTACCGCTGTCTTGTCAAGCATGCAGAGACAAATATAAAACATGAATGAAACACAGGAGTCATGCAGAGTGTGTGTGTGTGT